>OY986043.1:62930590-63530590 GCA_963920215.1 Nineta flava
CCTGCGTATGTAGCTCCAGCGTAAGCAGCTCCTGCGAATTTTTTTTTACATCTAATAATGATTCCTTGACTAGAGCATGCAAACTCTTCCGCCTTCCCATTAATGTTAAGGCAAAAATATTTAAATTTGCCTTTATCTGTAGCTAATTTGAATTAATTTTAACTCGTGAAATAATTATGTTGTTTTTTACGTGGATATACAGAGTGTTTCAGTACTCTATTGATAGATTAGCAAAAAAATTATCTTAAAATCATTCTTCTATAATAAATTTTCCTGATCCAAAAAAAAAAACCAAGTGAAATCTTAAAAAAAAAATCATCAGCCATACTATAATAATTTTTATAACAACTTTTTCATATTTACCTTCGAACAGATAGTACAAGCCGAACGTGACACATTTTTACAATAAAAAGTAGATTTTATACACACAAAATTTGGCCACCCCTGATATATATATAAACTTCATGCTAGTTGCCAATAGATAAAAATTATTAATACTAGATATATTCTCTTCGAAACAATTATTTTTGGTTTGATTGTCTTGTTTATAAAATTATCCTTCAATGTTGTCATTTATGATGTCATATTATTCATTATATCCAAAGACACTAATTTGATGGAAATAAAATTATTCCTTTTAAGCCAAGAAACTACAAATTATGTATAAATTTCAAGTCTTTAACTAGCAGACGAGCATTGAACACAAAATATCACAATAGAATGGCTCAGTTTTAGATACGGACTCCTAAAAAGGAATATTGTAATCTTTATTTTTCTGAATATAATATGCATCTACTGATGAGCTAACTGAACGTGTAATTAATGAATATATTCTATTCTTCATGGATGAAATATATTTGATATTTTTATATATAGTGTAAATTTTTATATATAAATTAAGTGTATTTCAGAGAAAAAAATTTCTTAAGCGGGAGCTAATTATCACAAAAGTGCTTTTTGCTTCAAATTGATCATAAAATAAGTTTCTATTAAAAAAACTATTTTTCTACAACTTTATTACTTATGTGGTTTTCGATTTTTTTCAATATTAAGAGAGATATACCAAATTTTGTGTTTCCCCCTCCCTCTACATCCCCATTCCCCTTATCGATTATTGTCATGCGTACCACAGAAATGCATTGTCATCGGAACTGAATCAACATGTAAAAATTCAACTCCGTAGGATAAGAGGAAGTATTTCTAATTCGGCTTGCAAGATATGACCCGAACATACATACATACATACATACATTGCAAGTTAAATAAAATCTTGTAAAATTTGCTCATTTAACGTATTGAAACCATACATATTCAAAAGGAGTTGGAAGGATAATCAAAAACTTATTTTTTTTTAATTATCTGAAAAACTATATTGCTAAGTGATAATTGATAAGTTTATTGTAAATATTATGAACTTAAAGAATATAAAATTATGCATTGAACGGATTGTTACCTGACAAAAATCCATTACTATTATAAAATATAAAAAATATTTGAAATTTTTATAAAAAATATTTATATTTTTACCCGATTGCCCCATACAGAAGGTACTGTTTTTTCGAGTGTATGTATGCATGTCTGTATGTATGTATGTATGTATTTATGTGTATGTCTGTTTTTTTTTCAAGGAGGGGGGAAATGCTTTACGCACCGTAGGTTTCCACCCGTGTGTCGAACTTGATCTTGGTGTACCGACTAAAACCCTAACCTCTTTGCTTCATTGACCTTGTTCATACCCTCGCGGAACCGCCGCTAGGCATTTCTTCGCTGGAGTGGTCACAGCGTAGCTGTTTCTCTGTTCCTAGCAGTCCTCTCTGTTCTTTCATGCTTAAGGAGAGACAGCTGTCATTGTTGTCATCTTCCTCCTTCTCTGTTCTTGCTGGTGCAGCTCTTTGAGTATAGCCGTAGCGTAACTTCTGATTGCTGCCCAGTTTTCCTCCGATATCAACATGTGTTTCGTTAGCATCTGTGGAGTCAGTGTTGCTTCCAGTACCTCTTCGATTTCTGTTCTCTTCTGCTGGAATTGTGAGCATCGAAAGAGTGCGTGTTCCGCATTCCCTGGTACTCCATACCCGGCCGGGCACTCTGCTGTCTCCTAGTAGCCAAACCTGTGCAGGTACGCTCTGAAGCAGACATGATCTGACAGCATCTGTGTCAGGTAATAGATGTGAATGTATGTATATATGCATGTAAGTATGTTTTTTTTTTAATTTTTACATTTGAGGTGTCGTTAGATTAGTCTTAATTGTGGAAGTGACATGGGGCATAATATTTAAATATGGCGCCTGAGAATCAAAAACGAGAAAAATCGAGTTTTATTAATTGTAAAATGCTTCCTCTGTTTATTATAACACTTAGTTAATTTCAATTAATACTCTCCATTCCCCTCGTCCGAATGGTTTGAAACGGCTAAAAATGAAATCAAAGAAGAAAATAATGATTAATATAGGCAGCGAATCTACTACATTTGTCAATCAGGAGCCAGGACGTCCGAAACTTACGTTCATATAGCTTATATTTGATATCTGAGTTATGCAAGATTTGAAAATGATTTATTCATCAACCAGATCGTCAAATGTCTAATCTAAGTCTGTAATTGCCTGATCTTATCTTGTCTGATCTTGTCTTACCTTGTTTTATCTCGCTTATTTTGTCTTATATTGTCTTATCTTGTCTTACCTTGTCTTACCTTCAACCTCTCATCCTCATTAATCTTTTAATATATAATGTGGGTGGAATTTTTAATTTTTAATTTTATGAACTTATGTAATTATTTCCGTTTTAATTGTGCATAAGTAATAAACTAGCCATTTTTGGGACTTGTGGCAATAACATTGTATCACAATGATTCAAATAGCATTTTTCCAAAAAGGTTTTGACTGAAAGCTATTGTCCTGTAAAAAACTGCGAGGTCTGGTACAATACTCTGGTATAAATTATTTATGCAGAATATAAAAATTATATGTATGACATAATTTCTTCATTTCAATCTACAAAGATCAATGACTGTTATAAATGTATGCTAATATACAAAACACACTTTTTATATTGTAATATGTAAGAAAAAACGATATCGAAATATCTAAATACGCACCTATACTAAATATATACTCATTATATATACTCAATCCCTTCCGTTATGTAACACGTTATTACGATAACACAATACCAATAGTTAAACATGTTTTTTATGTTTGAATAACATTATTTAAAAAAAAAAATTCAATTAAAATAATTTCTACAAAATATATTTATAACAAATAAAAAAATAAATGCCTAAATTATATATATAATCCCCACTTTTTCAACTAGCGTGGCATACACCAGTGACTATCAACAATTAGACTACGTGATTTTTATCACTACAACCAGCTAACACAGCAACAATCAGAACATTAAATTTACCTAGTTCCTGAACGGTAAGAAACAGTAACATACAGGACTTGGAAGCTTCCTTGATAAGTTCTTCGCAATGTATTTGTCGCAGATGAATTTCGAATCCGCTATTTTACAAAACCGCTGATAGTTTTCCATAACAACTCCGTTATGTAAAACAACTGAACGATGTTTAGCGGTTTTACATCATTTCTGAACTTTAACACGTAATATTGCTTAAACGTTTTGCATTTGTCAATGCAGCGGGTTAACGATTAGGCGTAATGTAAAACAGCGTGAAATGAAACGCAGATTGCAGATTTTAGTTTAAACGGGCTAATGGAATTCCCGTTACTATAGGTTCTTTTTCCTAGCAAGTTCTATATATTTTAGATATATTGTCAAAAATTATTGAAATTAAATAAGGTAACTATTACAACCCAGTACTACAATCTTTAACTTCATCGGTCATACCCCAAGTTGGTCGGGTTTGCTTCTTTTTGGACCCCGCACTAAAAGGCGTTCTATTTATTTCCCTACATCAAATCGCTCTTTGTGACTACAGATAAGCTATTCTACATTACGTCTAAACGTGGGTCGCAGTTTTGTAAAACGTTTCGCAATGACAATCCAGTGGAACGTCGTTCAGTTGTTTTACATAACGGAGTGCATGCAAAACAACTACCGGTTTTTTAAAACAGAGGATTCGAGAATCAATCTGCAACATAGTCTAGTGGCACGCAGACAAACGCAAAACAATATATTTGGTTTCATCGAAACAATTCCTGCGCTTTTTAAATCTGTGGGTAGAAGGAGATACTTGCTTTTTGGATTGAGTAAAAGATGATGGATTAGGAGGGAATGAAATCATCTACGACCAGATACCATAGAACAAACAAGGAAACTCCGTTCTCGACTCTAAAAGTGGAGCAGAAGAGAACCTGGTTAAAATTAATTAATTAAGATTAGGTAACAAATATCAGATTGAACAATGTGATATTTTGTTCAGCCAAACTGCTCCCTAGGATGTAAATTCACAGAGAAACTCTGATATAAATCACGTAACTGTCAAATCAGAGGTCAGAAGTATAAATCGCAATAATGAGTAAACAGATATCATCAGCCCTCAATAATTGGTCGGATAGATCTACAAGTAGAACATGGAGGTGCAAAAGAAGAAAAGCCAAATTAATGGTTGCTGAATTCATTCTCGGAGGGAATATAATTTCAAGAACGTTAACCTTTTGACTTTGATCGAAGCTGGGTTCTTCCGATACTCAAAAGACTTCTATTTCTTCTGAGAACTAGTGAAATGTAGCAGATAGTAGACTTATATCCACAAAGAATACCAATGGGAACAAATAAAATGGGAATTACATAAATGTTAGCAAAAAGAAAGGTTAATTCCCCAGTTCAAGTGTAGGACAACTATCAATAGTAGAACAGGTAGGCTTTGCTCCACATTTTCTGTTAAAAGTGTTTAACAGGCACTATCCGAATTTTTGGACACTTTACAAATATCATAATACGAGGTTTTCTTAATTAAAAACAACTAAAAATTTACGAAAAAATTTGTTTTGGTTTGGATCCATTTTCGTTTGGAAGTCCGCCTAAATCGCATAATACCATTTTCTAAACGTCTAAGGACATCTGTAAGTGTGGAAATAGAATGTGCCTGTGAACAAAATGTGTAAAGAAGAAAATACTAGAATTTAATGAATAATTTATAAACTACACAATGATGCAAAAGTTATTTCAAGTGTACTGGTTAACTCGCTTCCTTCTTCATAACTAATTCTTTTCTTACGAATTTGAGGCACTTTTGGTAATTGAAAGGTCAAGTTTGTTAATGGGTAAAACCGGACAAGGGGGAAGAGGTTTGAAGGTAGGAAGCAACACAAAATTTGACATACCCCCTTCTATTGGAAAAATACTTAAGTTGTAAAGTTGTAGAAAATTATTTTAATTTAGTTTCGTATCATTTTATCTGTTACACCAGAGGTGGGCGCAGACGGCTCGCCGGAGTCGAACGACCTACCATAATCTGGGTGAGAGTAAATAAAATGGTATGTTTTGAAGTAAGACGGAACGTTGTTTCAATACAGGTTGTCCTACCGATTATTGCCCAATATTTTATTCAATCAATTTAGAATTAGTTTTATAAAATATTTATTGTTTAAAAAATATCTTTTACAATATGGAGAGATACACCAAAAAACATAACAATAATAATAACAATAATAATAACAATAATATCAACAATAATGATGATAGCAATAACAATAATTACAACAACAACAACAACAACAACAACAACAACAACAACAACAACAACAACAACAACAACAACTATATGTATTCCCACTTTATGTAAAATTTAACCATTTAGAAATTAGTAACAAATTACCAACCCTCCCCCCCCCCAGCTTTATCATTGGCATCTTTTTTGTATCCAGTGTCATCAAATTCCCATGACACTATACCCCCTACTAAGAAAAAATAATTAAATCAACTAAAGAATTGTTTATTAGTTCTCCGATATGAATAGTTTAGGCAAATTATTCGTAATTTCCTAAAATCTAATTCTAAAATCTAAACTAAAGCTAAATCATCAAAAAATTTACAAGCGGTAAATGTAAAAGATCAAAAGATTTATATTTTATAATTTATATAACATTTATATTTTATTCATACCCAAATATATTAAAAAGGTACATTTTAGGCCCCATAGCCAATTACTTCGTTCTTTTCCATTTTTTTTTCTTTTACTTTTTAATAATTGACAAACTGCCGATGTCGGAACTCGAACCCATAACCTCCCAGTATCCAGGTAGACAGAGCACGTTTGACAGCTCGGCTACTTGGCTGGTTTCATATAACTGTTACTTCCCGTTTTAGTCATTTGTATCTTAAAAGTATACTGGAAGATAGATACAAGGCAACAGAAAATGATTTTTAAAAAACTATTAGACGAATTGAGGACCATCCTCCTTTTTGAAGTCGGGTTAAAAATACATTATATTTAAATGTAGGCAAACTACACACATGTATTTCATGTATCGTGTGCGTACGATGATGATTTTTAGAATCACTGAACTCACGTAATGAATTGAGTTTAAAAAATAAAAAAATAAACGTGATGTGATATTTTTACGTTTTGAATAACAATTTAGTTTATACATATATTTTTTATAGAAGGGTTGGTTGGCCGTTTCTATGATTTTTATTATAGTATATAAATTTTTTTATAAAAATGATTATAGGTTTCAATATTTATTTACCAGTTGGAAAACCCGTTGAATATTGAACGATTATCTTTATTTTATATTTTAGTTTAAATTTTTTGTGGACAAAAAGATAAAAAAACCGAAAGTATATTATTTAAGGTAATTAACTTGTTAGAGTCAAAGCAAGACGTATAAAATACAATAAAATTAATTTACTTATTACAACTATGCCAACCAGTCCAAGTGGTCGAGGGATCTAAGGCGTTATGTCTGCACAGCATGCCTACTTGGAAACTGGGAGGTTATGGATTCGAAACCCGACATCGGAAGTTTGTCAATTATTAAGAAAAAAAGGGGGCGGTTAATTGACTAAACTGTCGGCGTATGGATAAGCACGAAGTAACCGGCAATGCTTGAGAAGGTTTTCTGCAGTTTCCTTCACGAACTCCAGATGAATATCGGCATAGTTCCTGTAATCAATATTTTCAACCGTTACGAAGTCGTGGCTAAATTTGTATAACTCTCGTATTTATTATATATATACCGGGTATAAAATTATAGACAAAATATCTCGCAAACTATGCTTTTTTCGAAGATGACTACTGAATTCAAAATTGAAGTAGACAAAATTTCCTATCAAATCCAATGTTCAACTTTGATCTTCATAAAATAACAGAGTTGCTATTTTTAATGTCATAAGTTTGGCATTATACTAGAATTATTATACTCGGTATATAATATATACCATGGTATATTAAGTTTAGTTCCGTTTTTGTAACGGTTGAAAATGTTTATTGCAGAAACAAATTTTGGTATAGATGTTCATAAAATTACCTAAGTAGTCCTTTTCGGAAAAGTAGTCCGCCCGTTCGTCTGTGAATACGATAACTCAAAAACAAAAACAGATAGCGAGTTGAAATTTTGTATATGCGTTCTAGAGCTATAAAGTATGGTTAAGTTCGTGGGCTAAAGAATGGGCAAAATCGAACCATATTTGGTTAAAATGGGCAAAACTGTCTATCTTTGAAACCATAAGAGACAGAACAAAACTTTAAAAACAAAACATGTTACTTTTTTTAAACAACTTTTGCTTGAAACTTTTCTTCATAAATTCTGTATGTACCGGGTATTTTAGCAATAAACACAGTTAGTTGTTATTTTAACTTGTTTTACTAATGCTGTTAAGAATTTATGGACATCGATACTTTATGGACATCGTTTGCTTGGTTTATTATAAATAAAAAATGCGATTAACGAAACGTAATCACTAGTACCTGATCTATTGACTTCCGTCTAACCGTGACGTTGTGTATTGCTTACACTTCCTTGAGATCAGATCCACCTTGTTTTTCAACTTTCTAGGAATATAGTTTTTTACACTTTTGGTTACTGAGCCTTGTACATCGGACATTCAGTGAAATCATATTTCTGATTTCTTGACTACAATACATGAGTAGTGAAGGAAAGAAAAATTATATGGGAAGTATTGTATTCTCATCAGTAATATTATGCTTTCATGTATTCCGTTTTGTACTATCGGGTTCGTAAATTGCTTTTTTTTCCAAAAGTTTACTGTTGACTTATGCCTAATCCAGTTGGTTATACAAAAAAAAAAACAAATAAAATAAAATTTGTTGATATTTTTATATTGAACTTTTATATGAAACATAATTTCGAAAAACTAATGGATTTGGCATCAAATCAAATGAAAAAATTTAAAAGACCAACGCCACTTATGAAGCCGATTATACCTCTACACACCACAAAAAAGTATGTAGCATAGAGGTGTTATTTACGATGATAAGAATCGATGTTGAATTCCCAACGAACTTTTATATTTTGAGGTCAAATAAACCATTTTTAGTCATTGGACTGTATGGATGTGGTGGGTGGATGTCTGTGACCCTGATTTTTCAAGAATAAAGAACACTTAAGTGTTTTCTTCATTTTCTTAAATTGTTTTTTTTATAAACTTACGTCTATATATCCATTGTAAGTACGGTTGCTTTTCGGTTATATTATACCCGCGGAAGTGACTAGCGTTTAATTAATTTGACATTAAAGTAATACACTAGTAAAGTATTTTTGGCGGGCGTCCTCTGCGCCGTGTTTTTCATTTTAAGTTATGGTTCTGTCAAAACTCGTAAACATACGGATATAGATGTAAAAAGTCAATTTTAATTTTAACTATAAAGAAATAATTACATACAATGCAGGTGAAAAATTGATGAGCAGCTTCCAAGAAGTGCGATATTTTTAGAAAAAAAAGTATTTCTAAAGGTACAAAATTATGTACTAGTTTTCATGTTTCTAATGTGTATGAAGAGATTGATGTCCATGATTCTCAGCGTGTTTTTGATACAGTATTAGGAGAAAGAAAGTAGTGAGAAGTAAGTGAAAATCTAGCTCGTTAGAAGTGTAATCGTGATACAAAACTTAAAAAAATTCGACGAAATTGTTTTCGAAAAATTCAATGAAAACTCGAAAACATTAAGAATTAAAGGTCATTTCAGGTTTAGCTATTTCCACAAAACATTTATGTTGCGTAAGATGACAATATTAAACTTAAGCTGAAAATTTCATAGCTGTTGGTATGTTCCTTCTGGAGATAGAGTCGTTTTCCACAGATAAGCGTTCCAAAATTTTTTTTTTTTGGTATCTGGGGTCCCCAAAACGTAAATTCAGTAAAATTTCAATATCGATTTTCATCATCGAAAAAATACATTCAACGTATATGGAAGTAATATAAAACTTGGAACCAATTTAAAACTTTGGAAAATATTTTTCGAAAATATTTTCTGGGATCTTAAAACAGTCGTTAATCATAGCAGATCAAACATTTTACTATTTTTTCTAGATAAGATTATATTAAATCGTCAACTTCTGAATGAAGCGGTGGATTTTGTTAAATCTATGCCAGTCTTCTCGATTGTCTGCCCATGTCTGTTCACCAACTCTTTCGGTATCCTCTAGCCTCTCATTCAGCACTTGTCCTCCAACATTTTCCAGGTATTTCTCCTTTGTGCTAATCCTGCGACTAACCAGTCTAACTGAAAGGTTGCTGGTTCGATTCCAGCGTTTGTAACTTAAAATATTATTTTTTAATGGGACAGTTAATTGACAAAACTCTCGGCGTATGGCCAAGAACGAAAGAAACCGGCTTTGCTCTTGAAGATTTTCTGCAGTTTCCTTTCATAAACTCCAAATGAATATCGGCACAGTTCCAAATCAGAGTCGGCCCAAGTAGTTTGAGCAGAGAAAACGCCCACTTGGCTATCTTAATGTTTTTAAAATAAATTCAAAGAATACTTTTCTAAAGTTATATAAAAATTGAACTAAATCCACTTTCTATGTAAAAATTACGAAGTTCGTTAGTTTAAAAGCAATTTTAATTGGAATATCGTCTCATTGATTAAGTAAATTTTCTAAAAGGATGCAATTCAATACATAGTTATAATATCATTTAGTTTAGAATTATTATATTTTATTCGTACTTTATATGTTTCCTGATTATAAATTTCTATTTATATAATTCATATAATGTAGAATATATACAAAAAAAAAAAAGAAGAAAACTTCATTATCCTTTTTAGAGTTAATCCGTTATTCCAATGCATACGGAACAAACATTGTATACAAATAACAAACATTACTATAACATTACTTAGTTACATACATTGAAAATGCATTTAACATGCAGATATGGTTTACATGTTTGTGCTAGCAAGCAAGCAAGCTCTAGCTGCTACTCTTGCTTTAGTAAAAATTGTTTTAAAAACTTTATCTTTGTATTTTACAGATATATAAATATATACAGTTTTTAGTTTTATAATCCATTTTAGTGGATATATAGTGTATTTCGAAGAATTTGAATATGATATATATATAATAAAAGTTGAATGCTGTTCGTTGGTAAGCGCAGTCCTTAAGAACGGCTGGAAAGTACATTTTTCTACGGGATTTTAGTGCTAATATCTTTTCATAAATTCACAAGAGGATAACAAACAAATTTATTGGAATTTGGACAGGACAGCGTCTATCAGCTAATTATTTATATATATATACATATACATATACATATACATATACATATACATATACATATATATATATATATATATATATATATATATATATATATATATATATATATATATATATGTATATATATATATATATATATATATATATATATATATATGTATGTATATATATATATATATATATATATATATATATATTATTTGATTATTGCGAGTAAAAGTAAATATCTTTAATAGGAGGGCTAACCTGATGACGATAATTTGTTTAGTTATTTATAACTGAATAAAAAACGAACAAACAATTTTTAAGATCGAACATTAAACAACAAACGACGAACAATTAATTAAAAATAATAAAATAGCGAAAAAAAATCTATGGGAGGCTAAATTAACTGAGCTCTAAAATTATAATTAAACATCAATATCATTTTATGAATGCAAGAATAATAACTGATTTTTGTTGCTTAATACATGTTTGCCTTGTACTTCACACCGTATATTTGTTGTCTATCGGTGCTCTGGTTCCCGGATTTATTATATATGCGCACATTGTTTTGAGTGTTTTTTTATTTACCATACCTTTGAGCAAATAACGCGTGGTCTTCGTTTTGTTTCAATTTACCCATTTCTATTGGATGTTGTTGAAGAATGCGAGGATCGTGAAAGAAAGCAGAGACGTGTGCTAATATGCGGCAGGTTCGATTCACCCTGTGTATAAAAATATTAAAATTGTAGCCTTGTGGGAGTAGATTATAACATTTCTTGGACATTTTCAAACATTTAAGGGATAATGACGCAACCGCGAGATGCCTGACAGAACGGTACTTTCTCAATTGACCGATAATAAAACATCATTTAAAAATTTTCTAGCTTTGTGGGAAACAAGTTAGTCGGATGGTTCAGTAGCTCTCCTACAATAAAGTAATCAAGAGCACGGTAGTGCGTGGCCGAGTTTTAAGGGAGACATTCGGACTTTTCACTACAGTGCTATATCTTATCGTTAATTTAGGCTCATTTTTTGGGTGCTGTATCTTTTGAACGGAAAGAGCTACAGGGTTGATATTTCGAATATAGATACTTTACGGAATTATAAGAACCAATGTTTTCAATCAATGTTAACGAATTAACCGTTAAAAAGTTATTTCACTTCAAAAACGCAAAATTCGTGGGAACGCCCACAATTCTTGGTAACTAATAGATCAAAATGTTTAGCTACTTCCAGATATGCTGTAAAGTTGATATTGGGCATGTAGATAGCTGTAGTACCCAAACCGACGAGAAAATTGCGAAAACTCGAAATTTGTATCGGAAAAGTGGAAAATTTAACATTTTTTATTTTTAAGACTAGTTTAACTCAAACTACCTTGTAGAGAACGATATATCATATATACCTATTAATTTTTATACCATATAGAAATAGACATTGCTATTTGAATACAGCAGTATGCGTTGATTTTAAAAGTTATGCAACGGAAGCCTCGGAAAATTGGAAAAACATCCTCCAAAATTATGTTTTTCTGTTCTATTAATGCTATAAAGTTTGAATTTTCACTAATCGACCCGAAATAACGTCAAAATTAACAGAATATTTTGAAAAATTTCATTACCTACATCGCAACCACACCGAAAATGGGAAAAACATCCCTAAAACTTACCTCTTTACTTCTATTCATGATAGAAAGATCAGTTTTTTTCCATCACAACCCTTCGAACTTGGTAAAAACACCCCCAAAACCAACCTTTTTAATCTATACATACAACAAGATGCAGTTTTTTGCAATCGACGCTTAATAGCTACAAATTAGGAAGTTATTTCGAAAAACTTAATATATTTTTTTGCAAACTCCCGAAAAATTGAAAAAACACCCCCCAAAATTACGTTTTTCAGTTCTATATATGATGAAATGATGGAATTTTGACCAATCGACCCGAAATAAAGTCAATTTAACAGAACACTTTGAAAAATTTTTTTACCTATAACGCAAACCTCCGAAAATGGGAAAAACACCCCTTAAACTGCCTTAAGGCATTTTGATCAGACTAAAAATATGACCGCTAGAGAGTGATTTATGTATTCTAAGGAAATTCGCTAAGTTGACGCAGCTCCTGCGTAACGAATTTTTTTTTGTGAAGTGGAGCCAACGGGTCAAGTCATTTCTTCAAAGACTATAACGTTGATAATCAATTATCTGTAATAAACGATTAGTTTAGAAGTCATAATCGAAACAAATCAAATAACATCTTATATATACTAAATTTTATATAGTTATTTTAATAAAAAATATATCACTCTTATTTCACATTAATTTGTGGCGTTTTAATAAAAGGCCTATGATATATGATCGATGAATATTATTATCAATAATCCAATGTATAAAATTTATGCTTTCTTTTCAGTTTTCTTTGGCAATAACACTGCTTGAATATTTGGTAATATACCGCCTTGAGCAATTCTTACAAATTATAACAATTTATTTAATTCTTTTCATCATTACGAATTGAAAATAAACTTGTTTATTTTTTTACTTGTTTACTTAAAAAAAGTTACATTGTAACAATACAATACAACAATCAATGTTTTCTATTTGGAGTATTAAAACATACTGTTATATTAAACTAGAAAATTTTTATTTAAATACTAAATGTCTATCTAATCAAAAAGGAGGCGGTAACCTTGTCAACAAATCAGATCGATATATGCTTCATATGTTATTTTAATTACAATTAAAGTTGTTAAATTTTCCGTTTGTAAGAAAGGTAAGTTTTCGAGAAAATCTTAATAAAATATTTGCTTCTTAATAAGTGATGATATGGGATAAAGGACCGAGCTATTTACAAAGTAAATAGATCCAGACTTCATA
Source organism: Nineta flava (assembly GCA_963920215.1). NCBI lineage: Eukaryota > Metazoa > Arthropoda > Insecta > Neuroptera > Chrysopidae > Nineta > Nineta flava. The sequence continues at coordinate 62,944,097 of OY986043.1, forward strand.
TAATAGTTGCTCCTTAAAAAGTGATGATATACGAGAAAGGATATCACTCTAGCGGTCACAGTTTTCATTTTATCGGAATGAGATTTGGTATTTAAAGCGCTTTTGGTATTCAAAAGGTCAAGTTCGTTAATGGGTAAAATCGGACCAGGGGAAAGGGGGTTTTAGAGGGAGGGGGAAACTCAAAATTTGACATATCTCCCTTAATATTCGAAAAATCGAAAAATTTATAAGAAGTAAAGTTGTAGGTATTAAGTTTTACTGTAATTTTGTTTCTTATCATTTTTTCTGTAACCCTAATATTTACAAAAATATTGACGGTTTAAGATTGAAAATTAAATTCCTCAATATCTCTGTACGCATTAGAGTTTGAGCAAAAATGATAAGGTGATGAAATGTAGAAAACATGATTTTCTACAACTTTGTTTCTTACGCGTTTTTCGATTGTTCAAATATTAAGAGAGATATTTTAGATTTTGTGTTTTCTTCTATCTTTATGCACCCCTTTTCTATTGACGTATGTCATTTATTAATAAAATTGGCCATGCAAATACTAAAATCAGATACGATGATTTCAAATTTCTGATGATTTCAAATATTTTTAAACATGCCGCGTTATAAAATTTTAAAAATTCGTTACGCAGGAGCTGCTTCAACTTAGCGAATTTCCTTGGAATAAATAAATTACTCTCTAGCGGTCACAATGTTAGTCTGATAAAAATGAAATGTCGTATCTGATTTTAGTATTTGCATGGCCAATTTTATTAATAAATAACATACGTCAAGGGGAAAGGGGGGCATAAAGATAGAAGAAAACACAAAATATAAAATATCTCTCTTAATATTAGAACAATCGAAAAATGCGTCAGAAACAAAGTTGTAGAAAATCATGTTTGCTACAATTCATCACCTTATCTTTTTTGCTCAAACTCTAATGCGTACAGAGATATTGAGGAATTTAATTTTCAATCTTAAACCGTCAATATTTTTGTAAATATTAGGGTTACAGAAAAAATGATAAGAAACAAAATTACAGTAAAACTTAATACCTACAACTTTACTTCTTATAAAATTTTCGATTTTTCGAATATTAAGGGAGATATGTCAAATTTACTGTTTCCTCCTCCCTTTAAACCCCCCTTTCCCCTGGTCCGATTTTACCCATTAACGAACTTGATCTTTTGAATACCAAAAGCGCTTCAAATACCAAATCTCATTCCGATAGAATAAAAACTGTGACCGCTAGAGTGATTAAAGACACATATATATATATATATATATATATATATATATATATATATATATATATATATGTATATATATATATGTATATATATATATATATATATGTCCATAGATATATATATATAAATTTTACAGATGGTGATTTTTGACATCTACAAGGTAGGATCGATGGACATTTGAAGAAATTTTTGCGAAATTTTGACTTCGGTACGGGACCAATAGCTCTATTTCCTTTCAGGAAATTCGCTAAAAGAGTAAAGTATCGCGAAGCGAAAGGAACGCATAGCATACGCGAAGCATATGCGAAGAGTAACAAAACGCTACGCGTTTTGTGCGAAGCCTTTGGCTTCGTATATTTAAGCCTTTCAAAAATTATTGATATCCGACCAAAAACATAAATGTAAGAAAGGGCCGAGTTTTCGGGAAAATCCTTAATGTAATAGTTCCTTCTTAAAAAGTGATGATATGAGAGTAATGACCGAGCTATTTACAAAGTAAATAGCTCTAGACTTCATATAATAGTTGCTTCTTAAAAAGTGATGATATGGCAGAAAGGACCGAGCTATTTACAAAGTAAATAGCTCTAGACTTTATATAATAGTTGCTTGTTAAAAAGTGATGATATGGAAGAAAGGACCGAGCTATTTACAAAGTAAATAGCTCTAGACTTCAGATAATAGTTGCTCTTTGAAAAGTGATGATATCCCATTAAAGAGCCGAGCTATTTACAAAGTAAATAGCTCGGTAAACTATTAACTAAAAAAAATAATGAGGGTAAATTGATTAAATGTAAGAAAAAATTTGGTTTAAAATTATTTCATAAGTTTTCCCTTAGTATGTTTTTAAAATTTTATAACGCGGCAAGATTTAAAATATTGGAAATCAGAAAAAATAACTTGCCGCGCTATATAAAATTTTAAAAACATACTAAGGGAAAACTTATGAAATAATTTTAAACCAAATTTTTTCTTACATTTAATCAATTTACCCTCATTATTTTTTTTAGTTAATAGTTTACCGAGCTATTTACTTTGTAAATAGCTCGGCTCTTTAATGGGATATCATCACTTTTCAAAGAGCAACTATTATCTGAAGTCTAGAGCTATTTACTTTGTAAATAGCTCGGTCCTTTCTTCCATATCATCACTTTTTAACAAGCAACTATTATATAAAGTCTAGAGCTATTTACTTTGTAAATAGCTCGGTCCTTTCTGCCATATCATCACTTTTTAAGAAGCAACTATTATATGAAGTCTAGAGCTATTTACTTTGTAAATAGCTCGGTCATTACTCTCATATCATCACTTTTTAAGAAGGAACTATTACATTAAGGATTTTCCCGAAAACTCGGCCCTTTCTTACATTTATGTTTTTGGTCGGATTTATATATAGTGTTAATTTTATCAAAACAATATTTGCAAAAATATTCGATTTCACGATATAAATTTTCTATATCAACTTTTTAAGGGCTTATGGTCTAGGCTCTGGAATGAACGAGCCTATTATCCAAAAATTCTAGGAGTGGGTCGCTTAATTACGATTTTTGAATGAAAATAACTTTTTAACTGTTTATTCCTTAACGATGATTGAAAAAACAGTCTCTTATAATTCTATAAATAGTATGTATTCGAAAAATAATCACTGTAGCTCTATTCGTTCAAAAGTTATTTCGGGTTCAAATCTTGTTTAATTTAAGCAATAAATAATATCACTGTAACGTACATAGGCGATAACCCCTTAAACATGGTCCGTCGCACTACCGTGCTCTAGAACATACTTCTATTCTATAAAAAAAAATTTATTACAAATTACACCATTTTTTGTCACAGATTATCTTTTCCAATTATATTTTTATGACTTTATTACTCTAAATAAAAGTATTTTATTACTCTTATATAAAAAAGATTAGTGGCTTCCCAATTGGAAAGCCTGTTTATATTTTTACTGGTTGCTTTTAATTAATATTAGTTATATTAATATAATTTTTAACCTCCAAAACCGTACAAAGTACGACCTTGTCTTTTTAATGCATATACTACATCCATAGCAGTAACTGTTTTTCGTTTGGCATGCTCTGTATATGTAACTGCATCCCGAATAACGTTTTCAAGAAAAACTTTTAATACACCACGTGTTTCTTCATAAATTAAGCCAGATATACGTTTTACACCACCTCGACGAGCTAAACGACGTATCGCTGGTTTTGTAATACCTTGAATGTTATCACGCAAAACTTTCCTGTGACGTTTGGCACCTCCTTTTCCTAAACCCTTACCACCTTTACCTCTACCAGTCATATTATTAAATTTATATAACGGACAACTAGATGTTATCCTTACAACGAAATTGTAATATTATAACATCGTTATGCTGTGTGTCTTTTTATATAGCAAATTTAACAATAAAATATGCCACGCCCAAACATTTTATTGGAAAATAAAAATATAATCACCCAATCGGATTAAATGTAATAAAATCCCTCCCAAATTTGATTTAAATATAAATGTAACGGTTTTTATGGATCATTAAGACGTTTGACTTTGTAATATCAAAGTGTTTTGGTTATAAACAACATATTGTTTAATAAAACATTATTATTTTAAAATGGCTAGAACCAAGCAAACTGCTCGTAAATCAACTGGTGGTAAAGCACCAAGAAAACAATTAGCAACAAAAGCTGCACGTAAAAGTGCACCAGCCACTGGTGGTGTCAAGAAACCACACAGATATCGTCCTGGTACAGTAGCTTTACGAGAAATTCGTCGTTATCAAAAGAGTACCGAATTGTTAATTCGTAAATTACCATTCCAACGTTTAGTACGTGAAATTGCACAAGATTTTAAAACAGACTTACGTTTCCAAAGTTCTGCTGTTATGGCTTTACAAGAAGCAAGTGAAGCTTATTTGGTAGGTTTGTTTGAAGATACTAATTTATGTGCCATTCATGCAAAACGTGTAACTATTATGCCAAAGGATATTCAATTAGCACGCCGTATTCGTGGAGAACGTGCATAAAGTATATAAAACATACAACAATTAATATAATTATTTTTTCGGTCCTATTCATAGGACCAAAATTTTTATTTAAATAAGAGTATATATATTTTTATATTTTAATAAATTTAAAAATGATAATAATGAATTTTCACATGTAGGTTCATACATTTTTATGGTAAACATGACACAGGAGAAAGAGTATTTGGTATATCTCTCTTAGTATTAAAAAAAAATCGATAAACACATACGAAGTTGTAGAAAATTAGTTTTACTATAATTAAGTTTAAATAAAAGCAACAGACAGCAATATGTAACTGTGTAATATGTAATCATATATTAATACAGTCCATTGTTCATATGCAGACGTATACGTGTATAATTTATCAATCCTTGACGGAAGAAAATATTATGTTACTTGGTTATAAAGGGCGTTACAAAATTTTTGCGAAGCCGCGACGGGTAATGCTAGTTATAAATAAATACATGTAGCAGTGTTCCAAGACAATCAGTACAATATCCTTGACGGGAGACAATATTATGTTACTTGGTTATAAGGGCTTTACAAAAATTTTTGTGGATGAAGCTGCAACGGGTAATACTAGTAATAAATAATTGATCAATGCATAATATAATAAAAGTTAAAATGAGAATATAAATTAATGTTTACAAAATAACAAAAAGGCAACTGCACACAGTGTTCCCAAGCGGTCACCCATCCAAGTACTGACTGTGCCCAATGTTGCTTAACTTCAGTGATCAGACGAGAACTGGTGTATTCAACATGGTATGGCCGTTGCCATTGGTAAAAGAAATTTTTAGGGAACATATAGTTTTAAAATTAAAATTGTTTTTAATAATTTACTATATACTACCTGAAATATATGATGTTTGTCAAAGTATTTGCAAAGACAGATAGTTTATTCAAAGCTCTTTAAAATGGGACCCCACACAACCGGATAGACAAACATTTTTTTTTACGTCTTACCTTTCCTCCACACAAACGGACTTCTGTACACACCATTCCAATTTGCACCCACATGGTCGAAAGTTAGGCAGCGAGTAACCTGGGTTCGGCACGTTACCTAGCCTACTTTTAGTCGTCCCTCTTGAAGGATATTGTATTGTAACGACACTCAATTAGTACATTTCACATTTTGACTTAAGTATATAAATATCACTAATTAATTATTACAATATGTAAGAAAATTCTTTCTAAAAATTTTAATATAGATTTTCCAAGTTATAACAAAAATAATAAAAAGGGCCGTACATATAAATTTACATTAGCTTAGAAAGAAATGAAATTGTTCGTAAACAAAATTTAGAAATTGTTGGAATGTGTGGGTGCATCTACTTTATTTTTAATTGCGCGCCTATTTTTGATAACATATTTAGTAACTAGATTTAGTGACATTTGTGTTTTAATATAGACACGTCTTATTTGTTCATCAGAATATACTACAGAATTAATAACCTTCTTTTTATTTATATGAATAATAGTTTTAATAAGTTTAAATAAAATATTAAATCAACCACTGTGTGTTTATATTTAATTACATCTGCTAAACGAAATAATAATAAAAATTTTGACAAAATGGAAACACGACTTCAAAAATTCTAAAACCAAAAATGCACTAAAAAGTAAAATACAATAATTGTACATATATATTTAAAAATTTTTGCTTACGTGAACTAAAATTGACACAAGAATACGCTATTATTTTTTTACTTTTTAGTGCATTTTTGGTTTTAGAATATTTGATTTTTGAAGTCGGTTTTTAAAAAAAAAGTTTCATATTTTTCCATTATGAATGAGTATACCAGTATACCCTTTCAACCAAAACAAAAATTTTCCCAGAAATCGGTGATCACATATAAAATGTAGATTTTCCTCGATTTTCAAGGGACCCCCTCATCAAAATGCGATTTGGTGACAGCGGAACTAATGGGAAATCAAACACTTTCAAACAAAAAAAAAATATCCAAAATCGGATCATAAATGACGGAGTTCTGAGGTAACACATATTATAAAAAGAAAAAAGAAGCAACATACAGACGAATTGAGAACTATCGTCCTTTTTGAAGTTGGGTTAAAAAGTGCGTATAATTTATAAATATTAAATAAAGTAACATAATATTTTCTTCCGTCAAGGACTGATAAATTGCGTTTAATTTTTTGAGATATATTGGCAAAATTTTTGAAGTACTCATTATGTGTATACTGCCATCTAAAGGCAAATTTTTAAAACGTATTTGTTGTATGCATCGCTATCTATGAATAGCATATTTAACATATTTGTTTTATAATATGTTTTCCGACACTTCCAACACATATCATTTTTTTTAGCCAATGTATACAAAAACTTGACAAATTATATACTAAAACCTTCCTCGAGAACCACTCTATCCATTGGTGAAAACATCATGAAAATCGGTGCAGTAGTTTTTGAGTAAATCGCAAATAGACAGGCAGACGGGGCTGGGGGACTTTGTTTTATACTATGTAAGGGTAAGGATATGTATAAATTATATTATATAAATATATTACTCTTATAAAATATTGTTTTGTGGCCAGAATATAAGGCCAAATATTATTTTTGTAAAAATAATTAAGTTTTTTAATTTGTGAATAAAGAAATAGATCATTTCTTTTTTGGAGCAGCTTTTTTAAGTTTAGTTGGAGATGATTTTGCAACAGAAGCCTTTTTTGGCTTTGGTGCCTTTGGTTTACGAGCTGGACTGGACTTAACAGCGGATTTTGTACTTTTTGCAGGTTTTGATTTTGCTGGAGCCTTTTTTCCACTTGCTGAAGCAGATGCTTTTGAAATAACTTTTTTTGCAGATGTTGATGATGGAGTTGCTTTTTTTGCCTTTGGCTTTTTAGCTGCTAAAGATGTACCAGTAGCTTTCTTTTCTTTTGGTGCACGTTTACTTTTAGCAGCTTTCGTTGAACTCTTTGTACTACCTTCTTTCTTTGAAACTTTCGATTTTGCTGAAGAATTTGATGAAGCAGATGCAGCCAATTTAAATGATCCTGATGCACCCTTACCCTTTGTCTGTACTAAGGCACCTTCAGTAACAGCAGCTTTCAAATATTTTTTAATAAAAGGTGAAATTTTATCAGAGTCAACTTTATAATTTGCAGCCAAATATTTCTTGATTGCCTGTAAAGATGAACCTCCACGTTCTTTTAAGTTTTTAATAGCATTTACAACCATTTCTGATGTACGGGGATGCGTTGGTTTTGAATGTTGTTTAGCACGTTTAGTGCCTGAAGCAGTAGCCTTTTTAGTTGGTGTTGTGGATGCAGCATTAACTGCTGTTGCTGTAACAGCTGTAGAATTTTCTTCTGCCATTATTATTATTAATATTATTATATAAAAAAAATATATATATATTTATATATATATAATATGATATTAAAATGATAAAATATAACAATTTTATCAGATATAAAATAAGGTTTTTTATTCTTTAAAATTTAGTCATAAATGACCATATGTAAGTAAACTACCATGTAGAAAACATAAAAAGTTAAATAATATCATCTTAAACTACTGTCATGTAAAATAATACGAAACATCAATATTTTTTAATTTTCTCTATAATATATAATGAGAATTTATTAATATAATAAAAATATTTATTTAATTTATTAAATTATATTTAATTTCCTTAATAAAAATCAATGAGAAATATAGTCAAATATATATTATTTCAATGCTAATATGCTGTGGAATTTTTATGTTAAACAAAAACATATATCTTTTTATTTTTGATATTTTATCGATAATTAATAAATGAATAATATGTAAAATTATTAAAAATTGAATTTATATATATATATATTATATTAAAATTTTTTATTTTATCTTAATTTAAGTTATTTATATGTAAGAGCATATTGCAAAATGTGTAAATCAAACGTTGATGAATTATGTTTCATTGCAAAAATTTTTATAAAAATAATAATAAATAAATAAATAATTTTTAAAATAAAATACTTAAAAAAAACTATAGTATTTTCTTTATAATATATATACATTATATTATTTATATATATACAAATAAAAACTAAAAAAATTATTTCAATAAACGATAATATGGAAATTTACAAAAACAAATTATATACATTTTTTAGAATAAAAGTATTAAATTATCTTAATTAATAATATTTATTTTGAAGTCAAATTAACTAAAATATATCTATAATTAATAATTATAAATTTATTAAAAATATATTTTTATTTGAATAACTAATCAAATAACTAAAATAAAAAGAAGATAATTTTAATAAATTTTGAAAAAAACTTAAAAACTTAAATAGTTAAAATTTTAATAAAATAATTTTATAATTAATTTTTAGAAGTAAAGTTTCTGTGGAAATGACAATCAACAAAATTTTAAAATAATTTTATAATTTTTTTTTTAAAAGCTAACATTTAATATACAATTCAAAATATTATTTACATTTTTATAAAAAATTTATTTTAGTATTATTCTTATTAAAATAAATTAATTTTTATTATTGATTCTCATTAGTTAAATATATATATATATATATATATATATATATATATATATATATATATATATATATATATATATATATATATATATGTATTATTGGGAACCACTAACTGGTTTAACAACCGCCACAGGAAATTGGGAAATGACTCATCAATTATACAAATTTATCCACTCCATATGTACAAGTGCTCACGTTGATTCATAAATTGCTGATTTTCATTATTTGACTATATAAGCAAATCAATTCAATCAATAATCGAATAGTCTTTTTTCAAATTTGTAAATACTTGGAATTACGTAATAATTATTGTTGTAATAATAAAATTATCATTATTAATTATTAATAAATGTATTAATTCAAATTTATTCAACTTAGTAATTATTTAATTGAGGTGAGTGCAAATAATCCACACTTTGGTATAACAAGTTGCATAGTTGCGATTATAATCTCAACATAGCAAAACTGTTTTCAATCAACGATTTACTAGTAAGTCTAGTTACAATTAAAAGGACATTCCTATCAACAAATCTCAGGACAACATCTAAAGACGAACATCCATGGATCGTATATTAATTGATGAAGATTATAGATAGTTTAGTTAGATTAGTATGGGAAATATATATATATATATATATATATATATATATATATAACCACTTTGTTTGAGTTCAGATAAAATTTACTTCCGATATTTCTACAATCTATTATATATATAATTCGAGAGAAGTCATGCGAAACTATGAAAGCAATTTGTCAATAAATTTATTAAGCTTATTTATTCATTATCCTCAAACTCCGTTTATTACAATTCTTTCAATAACGCCGCGTAGTTCAGATAACTAATTATTTTCGTTCGTCGTATTTATACCCATCGCGTAGTTAAATCATCTACGGTTAGTTTAAATTTACCTCTTTATTTTACTGTGTATGTTTTCAAAGGTGTAAATATATTGAAGCTTTACGTTTTTATTCGACCAGAATATTGAATCTTAACCAACTCATAAATTTAATGTTATCGAAGATGGTATTTAACGCGAGGTGTTACTTGAGGCAAAAAGATACTTAACGCAAAGTGTTGCTCTACACAAAGCGTTACTCTACAAGAAACGTTACTCTACACATGGTTATTGTTGGTAAATTCGCTTCGGGATCGTACTTCAAACTTCGACCTGGTGACAGCCCTGCCTCAAAACATATCTGTTTGGAAACCAACTACGGGAATCCAACAATATATATATATATATATATATATATATATATATATATATATATATATATATATATATATATATATATATATATATATATATATTTACGAATGCTGTCCGCTCATTGGCATTTCTTGGTCTATGACATTTCTTGGTCTATGAAATTAAATGAAGGTTATTGAGGTGATTGCACTCACCTCAATTAAATAATTACTAAGTTGAATAAATTTGAATTAATACATTTATTAATAATTAATAATGATAATTTTATTATTACAACAATAATTATTACGTAATTCCAAGTATTTACAAATTTGAAAAAAGACTATTCGATTATTGATTGAATTGATTTGCTTATATAGTCAAATAATGAAAATCAGCAATTTATGAATCAACGTGAGCACTTGTACATATGGAGTGGATAAATTTGTATAATTGATGAGTCATTTCCCAATTTCCTGTGGCGGTTGTTAAACCAGTTAGTGGTTCCCAATAATACATATATATATATATATATATATATATATATATATATATATATATATATATATATATATATATATATATATATATTTAACTAATGAGAATCAATAATAAAAATTAATTTATTTTAATAAGAATAATACTAAAATAAATTTTTTATAAAAATGTAAATAATATTTTGAATTGTATATTAAATGTTAGCTTTTAAAAAAAAAATTATAAAATTATTTTAAAATTTTGTTGATTGTCATTTCCACAGAAACTTTACTTCTAAAAATTAATTATAAAATTATTTTATTAAAATTTTAACTATTTAAGTTTTTAAGTTTTTTTCAAAATTTATTAAAATTATCTTCTTTTTATTTTAGTTATTTGATTAGTTATTCAAATAAAAATATATTTTTAATAAATTTAACATTTAAACATTACATTATCCACTATACTATAAAGCCAGAAGTGAAGCTGAAACACTCATTCAATGATCTATACAAAACCTAACCCACTTCTAGACATGGTAGAAAGATGGAGTTTTTACCAATCGGTCCGAAATAAAGTCAAATTAACAGAAAACTTTGAAAAATTTCATGACTTACATCGCAACAAGAAGGATGCGGGTTTTTGTATTCAACGCAGAATAACTGCAAATTAATCGGTTAATTCGAAAAACTTAATTTTTTTCATTGCTGCCCTTTGAAAATGGTAATGTGAAACCCAATCTATACACCCCATATATGTGAATCTACTTAAAAGTAATGCAAAGCATTACAAAACGCGTAGCGTTTTGTGCGAAGCCTTCGGCTTTGTATATTTAAGCCTTACAAAAAGTAGTCATATTCGAGGGGTAAATTGATTAAATGTAAGAAAAAATCTTGTTAAAAATTTTTTTCGTAAGTTTTCCCGAAGTATGTTTTTAAAATTTTATAACTTGGCAAGTTATTCTTTCTTTTGTTTCAAATATTTTAAAACTCACCAATCGCAAATGCTATTTTTATGAGTTGATAGCCCCAAATATCACTATTTCCACACTTTATAATAATATTTTGGCGTTATTCAATTCACAACCTATTTTGAATTTGAGTGATAATATGCAGCTATGGCAATGTTTCTTCTATATGGTAAATAGAGTTGCCTATATTTTGCTAATAAAATTAATTTACAAACATTTTTTTAACCAAATAATACAATTTTATTTTATTACCTCGATAAACTACTACATTCAAATGGCATTTCATTAAATTTGAGTTTTGTAGTATACTTTATAATTTCTATGGAAATGACAATCAAAATTGAAACAAAATTTTAGCATGCCACGCGGACACAGATGCATGAAACAAAACTTTTTATAGACTGTCCCGCTTGGGAATAGTATAGCCTACCAATACAAATTTTATCTCTATAAATATTAGTATAGATCGGTTATTTAACAACACATTGATTAAGACATCGTTCGTTTTAACTCAGATTTTTTTTTTCTTCTTCAGATAATTGAAGATCGATCCAATAATTTTCAAAATGATAAACTGTGTTTCAAAACAACGTATTCTAATAGTCTTGATATATTCACGAAATAACAATTCAATTATTGCATTGCAACGTCAATTTCAGCGACAAAATCACAGAAAATAGAATGTATTATTTGATGATGTTCTCATTTCTTCGAACCCGAGCTGCCAATCGCCGTATAATCTTTGTTATATATATATATATATATATATATATATATATATATATATATATATATATATATATATATATATATATATATCAAAACTAATGCATGCAGCACGTTGTTGTGGTTCAAAGACTGTTACGTTGATAATCAATTAACTGAAGAAGAAAAAATCGATTATTTTAGAAGTTATAATCGAAACAAATCAAGTAACATCTTATATATACTAAATTTTATATAGTTATTTTAATAAAAATATATCACTCTTATTTCACATTAATTTGTGGCCTTTTATAAAAAAGGCCTATGATCGATGAATATTATTATCAATAATCCAATGTATATAATTTATGCTTTCTTTTCAGTTTTCTTTGGCAATAACACTGCTTGAATATTTGGTAATACACCACCTTGGGCGATTGTTACACCAGATAATAATTTATTTAATTCTTCATCATTACGAATTGCTAATTGTAAATGACGAGGTATAATACGAGTTTTCTTGTTATCACGAGCTGCATTACCAGCTAATTCAAGAACTTCAGCAGCTAAATATTCCATAACTGCTGCCAAATAAACTGGAGCACCAGCACCCACTCGTTCAGCATAATTTCCTTTCCGCAATAATCTGTGAATTCTTCCAACAGGGAATTGTAATCCTGCACGACTTGATCTTGACTTTGCTTTACCCTTAACTTTACCACCTTTACCACGTCCAGACATTTTTGTATTTTTTTTTTATTAATAAAAAAAATAAATGTGTAACACTTGTATGTTTATTGTACAGAATCTCGTACAACAATGTTAAAATTTTAAGGTTATTACGGGATGAATCAGATATTAAAGTCCAGTTTGATCCAAGATCATTATTCTGGGAACTGATAATGCGCTTTCGCCCGATGGGGCGTCAGCGATGTCGTCATTTTCATCCCGCCCGACGTGCGTCGGTGGAAAACAGGAAAAAGGATGTGGTATGAGTAGGACAACCGAGGTTGGATATTTTAGGTAATCTGAAATGAAATGCTCCGTTAGGCTGTAAAAGAAATTAAGTTAGCAATATTTGAGTATTAAGATATGGGTTTGGTGGGTGGTAATTAGACCTAATTACCATTTGTTGACAGGACGCTTTTGGGGCGCTTGATTCTCATTTTTACGTGGGGGTCGTAGTCCACCGCTTCGCGTATGAGAGGATTAGGGTGGTTTTTCATTTGGTCGAATGATCGGCGGGCTGTTTCCTTGAGATACTCTTGGATGGTCGGGAAGTTGAGATCCTCGTGGATACGCTTGTTTGTCACGTACCATGGAGCGTCCAAAACAAGGCGGAGTGCTTTGTTTTGAGTCGTCTGAAGTTTTGCCATGTTGGATTTGGCTGCGTGACCCCAGGCTACGCTAGCGTATAGCATAGTTGGCCGAATGATCATTTTATATAGAGTTAGTTTGTTCCTGGGAGATAGCGTACTCCTCCGACAGAGAAGTGGAAATAGCTGGCCAGTAGTTTGACTCCCACGTGTGCTCACATTTCGCAGATGTGGTTTGAATGTGAGAGAATTGTCAAAGGTTACTCCGAGATATTTAATTTCGTTTCGCCATGGGATCTCGCTGTTGGCGAGTGTGAGAGCTGGCGTAGGATTTGGTTTACGTCTTCTTGAGATTATTAATGCTGAGCTTTTTTCAGCGTTAACATCTATGTGCCATTTTTGTAGGTATTCTTCAAGGGTTGTCAAGTAGTTCTGTGTTAGAGTACAGAGGGTTTTGACACTTTTTGAAGAGACCAGGATTGCAGTATCATCTGCATAGATGGCGAGTTCCACGCGGTAGTCTGCTGGGTGTGGAATATCAGCTGTGTATAGTGTATAAAGGGTGGGCGACAAAACTGATCCTTGAGGTACCCCTGCTTCAAGGGTGTATTGTTTTGATAGAGAGCTGCCAATTCGTGCCTTGAAGGATCTATCAGAAAGGTACGAGTGTATAAGGAGTGTTAATCGGTGTGGGATTCCAAGTCTTCCTAGCTTGTAGATGAGGCCTTCATGCCAGACGGTGTCGAAAGCTTTAGCAATGTCGAGTGACACCATGCCAGTGTAGTTTTTGCAGTTAATATTTTTTGAAGCTAGTTCTGTAACTCTAAGAACTTGGTGTGTGGTGGAGTGTTGTGGTCTAAACCCGAATTGGACATTTGGGATGAGTTGTAGTTCATTCACAAATGAGGTTAGGCGGTTGAGAATTATTTTTTCCCCTATTTTTCCAACAGCTGATAAGAGGCTGATTGGTCGATAGTTTTGTGGGAAGGTACGGTTTTTGTTTGGTTTTGGCAGGAATATGACTTCGGCCGTTTTCCAACTAGTGGGGAAAGTTTGAAATCTGAGCATGCTATTGTAAATCCCAACCAGTGCCATTATAGGTTTTTTGGGAAGGATTTTCAGCAGCTTGTTCGAGATTTTGTCGGGTCCTGATGCTTTACGCGTTTTCAGTTTCCCAATGAGTGATACCACCTCGTTTGGTGTTACTGGTTCGAGTGGTTGCTCGATATCTACAGGAGTAGATAAGAGGTTTTCGACAAATTGAGATACCATTTCGTCGTGGTCTAGGTCTGCGTTCTGTAGATTGTTTGAACATTGTTTCTGCAGACAGCGAGCAAAAACTTCTGTTTTGTCGAGTTCGGTGTAGACAATTTGACCGGGACCATGTATTGGGGGAACATGATTTGTGTTGGATCGGAGGACTTTAGACATTCTCCAGAGGGAGTTGTCTTCGCTAGACAGAGCGGCTAGTTTTTCCGCCCACTGTGAGTTTCGAAAATCACAAAGTGCGTATTTTACCTCTTGTGTAAGTCGGTTGGTGTGGGCTTTGTCAGCTGGGTGACGGGTTCTTTGAGAGACCCTACGAGCTTGATTTTTCTCTTTTATAAGATCCAGAATGGCCCGAGGAATGAGAGGTCTCAGGAGGCTGGGTCGAGTGAACGTGGCCGCGTCGATTGCGTCGTGTATTTTCTTATTGAAATGAGCGACGGCTCCATCTATTTCGGATGAAGTACGTATGGTTGGGATTGGACCAAAATCTTTTTGTAGTATATCACTAAAGTGTGATAGGTTGATAGATTTTTGATGCATGGGCTGAAGAAGTTCTTCAGTTAGCCCAAGCTGCATCAGAACCGGGTTGTGATCTGAGGAGAGATCATTAATGCTTTCGGTTTGGACTATGAACGAAATATTTCGTAAAATGCCAAAGTCGAGAGTTGAGTTATCCCCTCTAATCGGATAGAAGGTTGGATCTGCCGGCGCACTGAGTGTGCAATCAGGGTTTCTGTCTAAAAATGTGGCAATTGTACGACCACTACCGTTTGAGCGCGTGCAATTCCAGTTGCGGTGTTTGGCATTGAAATCACCAGCGGCAATGACTGCATTTCCACTTGAAAGAATGTCTGTCAAGTCTTGGTAGTGTATGTTGTGTGGAGGTGGGTGATAGCAGGAGAATATGCTAATGGGTCCTGTGGATGTTTCAACGGAGATTGAAGTAGCTTCAATGGAAGCCAAGTTAGATGATGGTAAAAGGTGGTGGATGATACGGTTTCGGATAAAGATTGCCGTACCACCCTTGGGGGCCTGTGTTCTGTCTGATCGGTAGAATCTGTAACCGGCGATTTTAACATCTCGGTCCTTTGGTTTGAGGTGAGTTTCACTGATGAGAATGATGTCAAGTTCATTCCTTTCAGCGAATATAGCTAACTCGTTTCTTTTATTTGCCAGACTGTTGGCATTCCAGAAGACTATTTTGAGGGCTGACGGTCTACTGTCCATTGATGTTTTTAAGGAGGGTGGCAATTTCACCCGACATCTTGTCGAAGACCCGGGCGAATAGCTGTTTGGTCAGCGATTCAATAAGCTCTGGTGCAATAGTCACCAATGGAGCTTCTTTTGGCTGTGTAGATTTTTGAGTAGGCTTGGCTGTTGGGGGTGTTGACATCAAACTAGTGGGTGGTTGTGTACATGGGGTGGGTTTTTGGGCCTGTTTTTGTGGCTGCCCAGCGGGTTTGGGCTTTAAAGTTTTTGGGAATTGTGGACATCCCCGGTAGCTGGCAGTGTGTTCACCTTTGCAATTAGCGCAAGAGGGTGGAACTGTTGGGGAATTCTTTTCCCGTGTGCATTCTGCTGATAGGTGGTCTGCGCCACATTTGACACATTTTGATTGTGCCCAGCAGTTGGAAGACGAGTGTCTAAACTTTTGACACCTATGGCATTGTGAGATGCCCTGTGGTGGGTGTGGTTTTTCGGCGGACACCACCAAGGAACATATTTTTGATATGTCCATGACTCCGTTGTCGGATTGGGGGAATTCCACGAATAGTAGTGGAATCGGTCGGTTTTTGTCACCCCGCCTGGTCATTCGAGTGACCTTAATAGGGTGATAGCCCTGGCTCTCCAGTGACGTTTTAGCGTCAGCTGTTTTTATTTCGATGGGTACGTGTCTGTACACCACGCGAATGGTTTTTTCTTCTACCAGTTGGTAGGAGTGAAATTGGATATTTTTGTTTTGAAGACTTTTAACAAGTTTTCGGTAGCTGTCGGAGTTGGTGAGGGAGATACGAATTCCCTCAGGGCACGATTTGGCTTTGGTGAAGCCTATTTTTGCTGCATCCATGTGGTTGCGAACTTCAACCCACTTAGACGCATCTCTAAGTATAACTGGGGGAGGTGCCTTGGATGTCTGGGTTTGGCCCCCAGAAGCAGGAGGTGTGGTCTTAGGGACCATTGGGTTGGATGATTGGGTTGGAGGAGTGGTTGCCGATGAATGAGCTACCGGAGTTGTTGCTACTGGCTGCTTTGTAGCCACAGGCTTTACAGCAGTTAAGGTTTTAGCAGCACACATTGCTGCATAGGATGGTGGTGTGCGGGCCCGTGAAACAGGAGTTTCACGGGCGCTTTCAGCCGACATTGAATTATCGGAGGCTGAGTTGGAATCAGACTCACTGTTGATATCCGGCGACGGCGGTCGGGTTTTACCTTTTTTGGAGGTATTGGTGGACGTGGTGGATGAATCAGAACCGGAGCTCGATTTCCGGGCTCTCCGCTTTTTAGTTTTCCGGGAAACTATTTGGTCTGATGTTGAGGAGGAGGAGGCTGGTACGTCCGAAGTTACGTGGACACTGCCAAATTTCTCCTTAAATTGAGGTGCAATTTGTTCGAAGATATTTTCCAATCTGGCCAGACGATTGCACACCGTCTCATATTTTACCAGGAGATCCTGGTGTACCTTGAGAGGTACGACGTCTCCGGGGAGATTCGTTATACCCTCCATAGGTGACAGAATTGTCAACTATGTAGGGTGATAGTAAAAAAATTTGTAAGCACGTAGAACGTACTTACATGAAATAAAATAAAAATATAAAATTAAAATAATACCATAAATACACTACAATACTACAATAATAATAAACTAAAGATATAAAATAATATAATAAAAATAAAATAAAATTAGAAAAAACTTACATGAATATTAAAATCACTCACTTAAATAATGCAATATTGATAGCACATTAAATAACTGAAGAAATAGATCTGTTCTGTTTGAAAGACAAGCAGAGAATCTTTTTGTTAAGGTTATTCAATTAATTTATAATATTTATTATTTATCATATGTTAGGTATTAACCAATAGTATTATAGACATGTCATAGACCAATGAGCGCACAGCATTCATATATCATGTAAGATCGGTTTTCATATATATATATCATAAAACTGGGCAACTAGTTTTATTGATAAACAGATTGCTTTGTGAGAAGTATCAATTGTTAACAAAAATGCCACCTAAAACAAGTGGAAAGGCAGCCAAAAAAGCTGGTAAAGCACAAAAGAATATATCAAAGAGTGATAAAAAAAAGAAGAGGAAGCGTAAGGAATCATACGCAATTTACATATACAAAGTATTGAAACAAGTACATCCTGATACTGGTATATCTAGTAAAGCTATGAGTATCATGAACAGTTTTGTTAATGATATTTTTGAACGTATTGCTGCTGAAGCATCACGTTTAGCTCACTATAATAAACGTTCAACAATTACAAGTCGGGAAATTCAAACTGCAGTTCGACTATTATTACCTGGTGAATTAGCAAAACATGCTGTCAGTGAAGGTACTAAAGCTGTTACAAAATATACAAGTTCAAAATAATATAATTCGAAGTGATATTTAATAAATATACAAACATCATCCTATGAAATCGGCTTTCTTTTTAAGAAAGCCATCAAATATTTTCAAATAAGAGTAAACTATTATTAATATCAAATATAATAATATTTTTATAATTTAATAAATATTTGGTTATAAATATTATTTGATCAAAAACATAAATGATGAAAAAACTAAAAAACACCCTTTTATAGCTAGCCAAATTAAAAAAGTAGAAAATAATTTTTAAATATGGATATATAATTAATTTGATTGTAAACAAGTAATGTAACAACTAAATGAATTAATTGTTTGCATACTCAGTATATATTGAGTTGTATATCAATGTGTGAATTGTTAACAATTCTGCCTATTATATGTTTATTTATTATGCATTAAATTGTAAATGTTTGTTTTGTGTTAATTATATTGAAAGAGTAAAAATGTTTTTACATTTAAATAAAATTTTAACAAAATAGAAAAGCAACTTCAAAAATCAAATATTCTATTCCCATCTAGCGGGGGGCACGTTCCGATTTTACCAATT
Source organism: Nineta flava (assembly GCA_963920215.1). Taxonomy (NCBI): domain Eukaryota; kingdom Metazoa; phylum Arthropoda; class Insecta; order Neuroptera; family Chrysopidae; genus Nineta; species Nineta flava. The sequence goes on from OY986043.1 coordinate 62,962,939, forward strand.
AACGAACTTGACCTCACTTTTTTGCTATAGAAGAAATATATAAAATTTTAGCTTGTTATCTCTTTTCGTTTTTCAGATATCGTGTTCACGGACAGACATACGAAAATGGCCGAGTTAGGACATAATTATAGCTATAATTTACTTTTAGTTATAAGATGAGAATAATATTTATGCTAAAACAGACTTTAGCGTCGGCCAATTGGGATCAAGTATCGACCAATCACAAGATTCTACGTTTCTATATATGAATTTATATATAGTGTTAATTTTATCAAAACAATATTTGCAAAAATATTCGATTTCACGATATAAATTTTCTATATCAACTTTTTAAGGGCTTATGGTCTAGGCTCTGGAATGAACGAGCCTATTATCCAAAAATTCTAGGAGTGGGTCGCTTAATTACGATTTTTGAATGAAAATAACTTTTTAACTGTTTATTCCTTAACGATGATTGAAAAAACAGTCTCTTATAATTCTATAAATAGTATGTATTCGAAAAATAATCACTGTAGCTCTATTCGTTCAAAAGTTATTTCGGGTTCAAATCTTGTTTAATTTAAGCAATAAATAATATCACTGTAACGTACATAGGCGATAACCCCTTAAACATGGTCCGTCGCACTACCGTGCTCTAGAACATACTTCTATTCTATAAAAAAAAATTTATTACAAATTACACCATTTTTTGTCACAGATTATCTTTTCCAATTATATTTTTATGACTTTATTACTCTAAATAAAAGTATTTTATTACTCTTATATAAAAAAGATTAGTGGCTTCCCAATTGGAAAGCCTGTTTATATTTTTACTGGTTGCTTTTAATTAATATTAGTTATATTAATATAATTTTTAACCTCCAAAACCGTACAAAGTACGACCTTGTCTTTTTAATGCATATACTACATCCATAGCAGTAACTGTTTTTCGTTTGGCATGCTCTGTATATGTAACTGCATCCCGAATAACGTTTTCAAGAAAAACTTTTAATACACCACGTGTTTCTTCATAAATTAAGCCAGATATACGTTTTACACCACCTCGACGAGCTAAACGACGTATCGCTGGTTTTGTAATACCTTGAATGTTATCACGCAAAACTTTCCTGTGACGTTTGGCACCTCCTTTTCCTAAACCCTTACCACCTTTACCTCTACCAGTCATATTATTAAATTTATATAACGGACAACTAGATGTTATCCTTACAACGAAATTGTAATATTATAACATCGTTATGCTGTGTGTCTTTTTATATAGCAAATTTAACAATAAAATATGCCACGCCCAAACATTTTATTGGAAAATAAAAATATAATCACCCAATCGGATTAAATGTAATAAAATCCCTCCCAAATTTGATTTAAATATAAATGTAACGGTTTTTATGGATCATTAAGACGTTTGACTTTGTAATATCAAAGTGTTTTGGTTATAAACAACATATTGTTTAATAAAACATTATTATTTTAAAATGGCTAGAACCAAGCAAACTGCTCGTAAATCAACTGGTGGTAAAGCACCAAGAAAACAATTAGCAACAAAAGCTGCACGTAAAAGTGCACCAGCCACTGGTGGTGTCAAGAAACCACACAGATATCGTCCTGGTACAGTAGCTTTACGAGAAATTCGTCGTTATCAAAAGAGTACCGAATTGTTAATTCGTAAATTACCATTCCAACGTTTAGTACGTGAAATTGCACAAGATTTTAAAACAGACTTACGTTTCCAAAGTTCTGCTGTTATGGCTTTACAAGAAGCAAGTGAAGCTTATTTGGTAGGTTTGTTTGAAGATACTAATTTATGTGCCATTCATGCAAAACGTGTAACTATTATGCCAAAGGATATTCAATTAGCACGCCGTATTCGTGGAGAACGTGCATAAAGTATATAAAACATACAACAATTAATATAATTATTTTTTCGGTCCTATTCATAGGACCAAAATTTTTATTTAAATAAGAGTATATATATTTTTATATTTTAATAAATTTAAAAATGATAATAATGAATTTTCACATGTAGGTTCATACATTTTTATGGTAAACATGACACAGGAGAAAGAGTATTTGGTATATCTCTCTTAGTATTAAAAAAAAATCGATAAACACATACGAAGTTGTAGAAAATTAGTTTTACTATAATTAAGTTTAAATAAAAGCAACAGACAGCAATATGTAACTGTGTAATATGTAATCATATATTAATACAGTCCATTGTTCATATGCAGACGTATACGTGTATAATTTATCAATCCTTGACGGAAGAAAATATTATGTTACTTGGTTATAAAGGGCGTTACAAAATTTTTGCGAAGCCGCGACGGGTAATGCTAGTTATAAATAAATACATGTAGCAGTGTTCCAAGACAATCAGTACAATATCCTTGACGGGAGACAATATTATGTTACTTGGTTATAAGGGCTTTACAAAAATTTTTGTGGATGAAGCTGCAACGGGTAATACTAGTAATAAATAATTGATCAATGCATAATATAATAAAAGTTAAAATGAGAATATAAATTAATGTTTACAAAATAACAAAAAGGCAACTGCACACAGTGTTCCCAAGCGGTCACCCATCCAAGTACTGACTGTGCCCAATGTTGCTTAACTTCAGTGATCAGACGAGAACTGGTGTATTCAACATGGTATGGCCGTTGCCATTGGTAAAAGAAATTTTTAGGGAACATATAGTTTTAAAATTAAAATTGTTTTTAATAATTTACTATATACTACCTGAAATATATGATGTTTGTCAAAGTATTTGCAAAGACAGATAGTTTATTCAAAGCTCTTTAAAATGGGACCCCACACAACCGGATAGACAAACATTTTTTTTTACGTCTTACCTTTCCTCCACACAAACGGACTTCTGTACACACCATTCCAATTTGCACCCACATGGTCGAAAGTTAGGCAGCGAGTAACCTGGGTTCGGCACGTTACCTAGCCTACTTTTAGTCGTCCCTCTTGAAGGATATTGTATTGTAACGACACTCAATTAGTACATTTCACATTTTGACTTAAGTATATAAATATCACTAATTAATTATTACAATATGTAAGAAAATTCTTTCTAAAAATTTTAATATAGATTTTCCAAGTTATAACAAAAATAATAAAAAGGGCCGTACATATAAATTTACATTAGCTTAGAAAGAAATGAAATTGTTCGTAAACAAAATTTAGAAATTGTTGGAATGTGTGGGTGCATCTACTTTATTTTTAATTGCGCGCCTATTTTTGATAACATATTTAGTAACTAGATTTAGTGACATTTGTGTTTTAATATAGACACGTCTTATTTGTTCATCAGAATATACTACAGAATTAATAACCTTCTTTTTATTTATATGAATAATAGTTTTAATAAGTTTAAATAAAATATTAAATCAACCACTGTGTGTTTATATTTAATTACATCTGCTAAACGAAATAATAATAAAAATTTTGACAAAATGGAAACACGACTTCAAAAATTCTAAAACCAAAAATGCACTAAAAAGTAAAATACAATAATTGTACATATATATTTAAAAATTTTTGCTTACGTGAACTAAAATTGACACAAGAATACGCTATTATTTTTTTACTTTTTAGTGCATTTTTGGTTTTAGAATATTTGATTTTTGAAGTCGGTTTTTAAAAAAAAAGTTTCATATTTTTCCATTATGAATGAGTATACCAGTATACCCTTTCAACCAAAACAAAAATTTTCCCAGAAATCGGTGATCACATATAAAATGTAGATTTTCCTCGATTTTCAAGGGACCCCCTCATCAAAATGCGATTTGGTGACAGCGGAACTAATGGGAAATCAAACACTTTCAAACAAAAAAAAAATATCCAAAATCGGATCATAAATGACGGAGTTCTGAGGTAACACATATTATAAAAAGAAAAAAGAAGCAACATACAGACGAATTGAGAACTATCGTCCTTTTTGAAGTTGGGTTAAAAAGTGCGTATAATTTATAAATATTAAATAAAGTAACATAATATTTTCTTCCGTCAAGGACTGATAAATTGCGTTTAATTTTTTGAGATATATTGGCAAAATTTTTGAAGTACTCATTATGTGTATACTGCCATCTAAAGGCAAATTTTTAAAACGTATTTGTTGTATGCATCGCTATCTATGAATAGCATATTTAACATATTTGTTTTATAATATGTTTTCCGACACTTCCAACACATATCATTTTTTTTAGCCAATGTATACAAAAACTTGACAAATTATATACTAAAACCTTCCTCGAGAACCACTCTATCCATTGGTGAAAACATCATGAAAATCGGTGCAGTAGTTTTTGAGTAAATCGCAAATAGACAGGCAGACGGGGCTGGGGGACTTTGTTTTATACTATGTAAGGGTAAGGATATGTATAAATTATATTATATAAATATATTACTCTTATAAAATATTGTTTTGTGGCCAGAATATAAGGCCAAATATTATTTTTGTAAAAATAATTAAGTTTTTTAATTTGTGAATAAAGAAATAGATCATTTCTTTTTTGGAGCAGCTTTTTTAAGTTTAGTTGGAGATGATTTTGCAACAGAAGCCTTTTTTGGCTTTGGTGCCTTTGGTTTACGAGCTGGACTGGACTTAACAGCGGATTTTGTACTTTTTGCAGGTTTTGATTTTGCTGGAGCCTTTTTTCCACTTGCTGAAGCAGATGCTTTTGAAATAACTTTTTTTGCAGATGTTGATGATGGAGTTGCTTTTTTTGCCTTTGGCTTTTTAGCTGCTAAAGATGTACCAGTAGCTTTCTTTTCTTTTGGTGCACGTTTACTTTTAGCAGCTTTCGTTGAACTCTTTGTACTACCTTCTTTCTTTGAAACTTTCGATTTTGCTGAAGAATTTGATGAAGCAGATGCAGCCAATTTAAATGATCCTGATGCACCCTTACCCTTTGTCTGTACTAAGGCACCTTCAGTAACAGCAGCTTTCAAATATTTTTTAATAAAAGGTGAAATTTTATCAGAGTCAACTTTATAATTTGCAGCCAAATATTTCTTGATTGCCTGTAAAGATGAACCTCCACGTTCTTTTAAGTTTTTAATAGCATTTACAACCATTTCTGATGTACGGGGATGCGTTGGTTTTGAATGTTGTTTAGCACGTTTAGTGCCTGAAGCAGTAGCCTTTTTAGTTGGTGTTGTGGATGCAGCATTAACTGCTGTTGCTGTAACAGCTGTAGAATTTTCTTCTGCCATTATTATTATTAATATTATTATATAAAAAAAATATATATATATTTATATATATATAATATGATATTAAAATGATAAAATATAACAATTTTATCAGATATAAAATAAGGTTTTTTATTCTTTAAAATTTAGTCATAAATGACCATATGTAAGTAAACTACCATGTAGAAAACATAAAAAGTTAAATAATATCATCTTAAACTACTGTCATGTAAAATAATACGAAACATCAATATTTTTTAATTTTCTCTATAATATATAATGAGAATTTATTAATATAATAAAAATATTTATTTAATTTATTAAATTATATTTAATTTCCTTAATAAAAATCAATGAGAAATATAGTCAAATATATATTATTTCAATGCTAATATGCTGTGGAATTTTTATGTTAAACAAAAACATATATCTTTTTATTTTTGATATTTTATCGATAATTAATAAATGAATAATATGTAAAATTATTAAAAATTGAATTTATATATATATATATTATATTAAAATTTTTTATTTTATCTTAATTTAAGTTATTTATATGTAAGAGCATATTGCAAAATGTGTAAATCAAACGTTGATGAATTATGTTTCATTGCAAAAATTTTTATAAAAATAATAATAAATAAATAAATAATTTTTAAAATAAAATACTTAAAAAAAACTATAGTATTTTCTTTATAATATATATACATTATATTATTTATATATATACAAATAAAAACTAAAAAAATTATTTCAATAAACGATAATATGGAAATTTACAAAAACAAATTATATACATTTTTTAGAATAAAAGTATTAAATTATCTTAATTAATAATATTTATTTTGAAGTCAAATTAACTAAAATATATCTATAATTAATAATTATAAATTTATTAAAAATATATTTTTATTTGAATAACTAATCAAATAACTAAAATAAAAAGAAGATAATTTTAATAAATTTTGAAAAAAACTTAAAAACTTAAATAGTTAAAATTTTAATAAAATAATTTTATAATTAATTTTTAGAAGTAAAGTTTCTGTGGAAATGACAATCAACAAAATTTTAAAATAATTTTATAATTTTTTTTTTAAAAGCTAACATTTAATATACAATTCAAAATATTATTTACATTTTTATAAAAAATTTATTTTAGTATTATTCTTATTAAAATAAATTAATTTTTATTATTGATTCTCATTAGTTAAATATATATATATATATATATATATATATATATATATATATATATATATATATATATATATATATATATATATATGTATTATTGGGAACCACTAACTGGTTTAACAACCGCCACAGGAAATTGGGAAATGACTCATCAATTATACAAATTTATCCACTCCATATGTACAAGTGCTCACGTTGATTCATAAATTGCTGATTTTCATTATTTGACTATATAAGCAAATCAATTCAATCAATAATCGAATAGTCTTTTTTCAAATTTGTAAATACTTGGAATTACGTAATAATTATTGTTGTAATAATAAAATTATCATTATTAATTATTAATAAATGTATTAATTCAAATTTATTCAACTTAGTAATTATTTAATTGAGGTGAGTGCAAATAATCCACACTTTGGTATAACAAGTTGCATAGTTGCGATTATAATCTCAACATAGCAAAACTGTTTTCAATCAACGATTTACTAGTAAGTCTAGTTACAATTAAAAGGACATTCCTATCAACAAATCTCAGGACAACATCTAAAGACGAACATCCATGGATCGTATATTAATTGATGAAGATTATAGATAGTTTAGTTAGATTAGTATGGGAAATATATATATATATATATATATATATATATATATATAACCACTTTGTTTGAGTTCAGATAAAATTTACTTCCGATATTTCTACAATCTATTATATATATAATTCGAGAGAAGTCATGCGAAACTATGAAAGCAATTTGTCAATAAATTTATTAAGCTTATTTATTCATTATCCTCAAACTCCGTTTATTACAATTCTTTCAATAACGCCGCGTAGTTCAGATAACTAATTATTTTCGTTCGTCGTATTTATACCCATCGCGTAGTTAAATCATCTACGGTTAGTTTAAATTTACCTCTTTATTTTACTGTGTATGTTTTCAAAGGTGTAAATATATTGAAGCTTTACGTTTTTATTCGACCAGAATATTGAATCTTAACCAACTCATAAATTTAATGTTATCGAAGATGGTATTTAACGCGAGGTGTTACTTGAGGCAAAAAGATACTTAACGCAAAGTGTTGCTCTACACAAAGCGTTACTCTACAAGAAACGTTACTCTACACATGGTTATTGTTGGTAAATTCGCTTCGGGATCGTACTTCAAACTTCGACCTGGTGACAGCCCTGCCTCAAAACATATCTGTTTGGAAACCAACTACGGGAATCCAACAATATATATATATATATATATATATATATATATATATATATATATATATATATATATATATATATATATATATATATATATATATATTTACGAATGCTGTCCGCTCATTGGCATTTCTTGGTCTATGACATTTCTTGGTCTATGAAATTAAATGAACAAATTTAACATTTAAACATTACATTATCCACTATACTATAAAGCCAGAAGTGAAGCTGAAACACTCATTCAATGATCTATACAAAACCTAACCCACTTCTAGACATGGTAGAAAGATGGAGTTTTTACCAATCGGTCCGAAATAAAGTCAAATTAACAGAAAACTTTGAAAAATTTCATGACTTACATCGCAACAAGAAGGATGCGGGTTTTTGTATTCAACGCAGAATAACTGCAAATTAATCGGTTAATTCGAAAAACTTAATTTTTTTCATTGCTGCCCTTTGAAAATGGTAATGTGAAACCCAATCTATACACCCCATATATGTGAATCTACTTAAAAGTAATGCAAAGCATTACAAAACGCGTAGCGTTTTGTGCGAAGCCTTCGGCTTTGTATATTTAAGCCTTACAAAAAGTAGTCATATTCGAGGGGTAAATTGATTAAATGTAAGAAAAAATCTTGTTAAAAATTTTTTTCGTAAGTTTTCCCGAAGTATGTTTTTAAAATTTTATAACTTGGCAAGTTATTCTTTCTTTTGTTTCAAATATTTTAAAACTCACCAATCGCAAATGCTATTTTTATGAGTTGATAGCCCCAAATATCACTATTTCCACACTTTATAATAATATTTTGGCGTTATTCAATTCACAACCTATTTTGAATTTGAGTGATAATATGCAGCTATGGCAATGTTTCTTCTATATGGTAAATAGAGTTGCCTATATTTTGCTAATAAAATTAATTTACAAACATTTTTTTAACCAAATAATACAATTTTATTTTATTACCTCGATAAACTACTACATTCAAATGGCATTTCATTAAATTTGAGTTTTGTAGTATACTTTATAATTTCTATGGAAATGACAATCAAAATTGAAACAAAATTTTAGCATGCCACGCGGACACAGATGCATGAAACAAAACTTTTTATAGACTGTCCCGCTTGGGAATAGTATAGCCTACCAATACAAATTTTATCTCTATAAATATTAGTATAGATCGGTTATTTAACAACACATTGATTAAGACATCGTTCGTTTTAACTCAGATTTTTTTTTTCTTCTTCAGATAATTGAAGATCGATCCAATAATTTTCAAAATGATAAACTGTGTTTCAAAACAACGTATTCTAATAGTCTTGATATATTCACGAAATAACAATTCAATTATTGCATTGCAACGTCAATTTCAGCGACAAAATCACAGAAAATAGAATGTATTATTTGATGATGTTCTCATTTCTTCGAACCCGAGCTGCCAATCGCCGTATAATCTTTGTTATATATATATATATATATATATATATATATATATATATATATATATATATATATATATATATATATATATCAAAACTAATGCATGCAGCACGTTGTTGTGGTTCAAAGACTGTTACGTTGATAATCAATTAACTGAAGAAGAAAAAATCGATTATTTTAGAAGTTATAATCGAAACAAATCAAGTAACATCTTATATATACTAAATTTTATATAGTTATTTTAATAAAAATATATCACTCTTATTTCACATTAATTTGTGGCCTTTTATAAAAAAGGCCTATGATCGATGAATATTATTATCAATAATCCAATGTATATAATTTATGCTTTCTTTTCAGTTTTCTTTGGCAATAACACTGCTTGAATATTTGGTAATACACCACCTTGGGCGATTGTTACACCAGATAATAATTTATTTAATTCTTCATCATTACGAATTGCTAATTGTAAATGACGAGGTATAATACGAGTTTTCTTGTTATCACGAGCTGCATTACCAGCTAATTCAAGAACTTCAGCAGCTAAATATTCCATAACTGCTGCCAAATAAACTGGAGCACCAGCACCCACTCGTTCAGCATAATTTCCTTTCCGCAATAATCTGTGAATTCTTCCAACAGGGAATTGTAATCCTGCACGACTTGATCTTGACTTTGCTTTACCCTTAACTTTACCACCTTTACCACGTCCAGACATTTTTGTATTTTTTTTTTATTAATAAAAAAAATAAATGTGTAACACTTGTATGTTTATTGTACAGAATCTCGTACAACAATGTTAAAATTTTAAGGTTATTCAATTAATTTATAATATTTATTATTTATCATATGTTAGGTATTAACCAATAGTATTATAGACATGTCATAGACCAATGAGCGCACAGCATTCATATATCATGTAAGATCGGTTTTCATATATATATATCATAAAACTGGGCAACTAGTTTTATTGATAAACAGATTGCTTTGTGAGAAGTATCAATTGTTAACAAAAATGCCACCTAAAACAAGTGGAAAGGCAGCCAAAAAAGCTGGTAAAGCACAAAAGAATATATCAAAGAGTGATAAAAAAAAGAAGAGGAAGCGTAAGGAATCATACGCAATTTACATATACAAAGTATTGAAACAAGTACATCCTGATACTGGTATATCTAGTAAAGCTATGAGTATCATGAACAGTTTTGTTAATGATATTTTTGAACGTATTGCTGCTGAAGCATCACGTTTAGCTCACTATAATAAACGTTCAACAATTACAAGTCGGGAAATTCAAACTGCAGTTCGACTATTATTACCTGGTGAATTAGCAAAACATGCTGTCAGTGAAGGTACTAAAGCTGTTACAAAATATACAAGTTCAAAATAATATAATTCGAAGTGATATTTAATAAATATACAAACATCATCCTATGAAATCGGCTTTCTTTTTAAGAAAGCCATCAAATATTTTCAAATAAGAGTAAACTATTATTAATATCAAATATAATAATATTTTTATAATTTAATAAATATTTGGTTATAAATATTATTTGATCAAAAACATAAATGATGAAAAAACTAAAAAACACCCTTTTATAGCTAGCCAAATTAAAAAAGTAGAAAATAATTTTTAAATATGGATATATAATTAATTTGATTGTAAACAAGTAATGTAACAACTAAATGAATTAATTGTTTGCATACTCAGTATATATTGAGTTGTATATCAATGTGTGAATTGTTAACAATTCTGCCTATTATATGTTTATTTATTATGCATTAAATTGTAAATGTTTGTTTTGTGTTAATTATATTGAAAGAGTAAAAATGTTTTTACATTTAAATAAAATTTTAACAAAATAGAAAAGCAACTTCAAAAATCAAATATTCTATTCCCATCTAGCGGGGGGCACGTTCCGATTTTACCAATTAACGAACTTGACCTCACTTTTTTGCTATAGAAGAAATATATAAAATTTTAGCTTGTTATCTCTTTTCGTTTTTCAGATATCGTGTTCACGGACAGACATACGAAAATGGCCGAGTTAGGACATAATTATAGCTATAATTTACTTTTAGTTATAAGATGAGAATAATATTTATGCTAAAACAGACTTTAGCGTCGGCCAATTGGGATCAAGTATCGACCAATCACAAGATTCTACGTTTCTATATATGAATCAAGAGCACGGTAGTGCGTGGCCGAGTTTTAAGGGAGACATTCGGACTTTTCACTACAGTGCTATATCTTATCGTTAATTTAGGCTCATTTTTTGGGTGCTGTATCTTTTGAACGGAAAGAGCTACAGGGTTGATATTTCGAATATAGATACTTTACGGAATTATAAGAACCAATGTTTTCAATCAATGTTAACGAATTAACCGTTAAAAAGTTATTTCACTTCAAAAACGCAAAATTCGTGGGAACGCCCACAATTCTTGGTAACTAATAGATCAAAATGTTTAGCTACTTCCAGATATGCTGTAAAGTTGATATTGGGCATGTAGATAGCTGTAGTACCCAAACCGACGAGAAAATTGCGAAAACTCGAAATTTGTATCGGAAAAGTGGAAAATTTAACATTTTTTATTTTTAAGACTAGTTTAACTCAAACTACCTTGTAGAGAACGATATATCATATATACCTATTAATTTTTATACCATATAGAAATAGACATTGCTATTTGAATACAGCAGTATGCGTTGATTTTAAAAGTTATGCAACGGAAGCCTCGGAAAATTGGAAAAACATCCTCCAAAATTATGTTTTTCTGTTCTATTAATGCTATAAAGTTTGAATTTTCACTAATCGACCCGAAATAACGTCAAAATTAACAGAATATTTTGAAAAATTTCATTACCTACATCGCAACCACACCGAAAATGGGAAAAACATCCCTAAAACTTACCTCTTTACTTCTATTCATGATAGAAAGATCAGTTTTTTTCCATCACAACCCTTCGAACTTGGTAAAAACACCCCCAAAACCAACCTTTTTAATCTATACATACAACAAGATGCAGTTTTTTGCAATCGACGCTTAATAGCTACAAATTAGGAAGTTATTTCGAAAAACTTAATATATTTTTTTGCAAACTCCCGAAAAATTGAAAAAACACCCCCCAAAATTACGTTTTTCAGTTCTATATATGATGAAATGATGGAATTTTGACCAATCGACCCGAAATAAAGTCAATTTAACAGAACACTTTGAAAAATTTTTTTACCTATAACGCAAACCTCCGAAAATGGGAAAAACACCCCTTAAACTGCCTTAAGGCATTTTGATCAGACTAAAAATATGACCGCTAGAGAGTGATTTATGTATTCTAAGGAAATTCGCTAAGTTGACGCAGCTCCTGCGTAACGAATTTTTTTTTGTGAAGTGGAGCCAACGGGTCAAGTCATTTCTTCAAAGACTATAACGTTGATAATCAATTATCTGTAATAAACGATTAGTTTAGAAGTCATAATCGAAACAAATCAAATAACATCTTATATATACTAAATTTTATATAGTTATTTTAATAAAAAATATATCACTCTTATTTCACATTAATTTGTGGCGTTTTAATAAAAGGCCTATGATATATGATCGATGAATATTATTATCAATAATCCAATGTATAAAATTTATGCTTTCTTTTCAGTTTTCTTTGGCAATAACACTGCTTGAATATTTGGTAATATACCGCCTTGAGCAATTCTTACAAATTATAACAATTTATTTAATTCTTTTCATCATTACGAATTGAAAATAAACTTGTTTATTTTTTTACTTGTTTACTTAAAAAAAGTTACATTGTAACAATACAATACAACAATCAATGTTTTCTATTTGGAGTATTAAAACATACTGTTATATTAAACTAGAAAATTTTTATTTAAATACTAAATGTCTATCTAATCAAAAAGGAGGCGGTAACCTTGTCAACAAATCAGATCGATATATGCTTCATATGTTATTTTAATTACAATTAAAGTTGTTAAATTTTCCGTTTGTAAGAAAGGTAAGTTTTCGAGAAAATCTTAATAAAATATTTGCTTCTTAATAAGTGATGATATGGGATAAAGGACCGAGCTATTTACAAAGTAAATAGATCCAGACTTCATATAATAGTTGCTCCTTAAAAAGTGATGATATACGAGAAAGGATATCACTCTAGCGGTCACAGTTTTCATTTTATCGGAATGAGATTTGGTATTTAAAGCGCTTTTGGTATTCAAAAGGTCAAGTTCGTTAATGGGTAAAATCGGACCAGGGGAAAGGGGGTTTTAGAGGGAGGGGGAAACTCAAAATTTGACATATCTCCCTTAATATTCGAAAAATCGAAAAATTTATAAGAAGTAAAGTTGTAGGTATTAAGTTTTACTGTAATTTTGTTTCTTATCATTTTTTCTGTAACCCTAATATTTACAAAAATATTGACGGTTTAAGATTGAAAATTAAATTCCTCAATATCTCTGTACGCATTAGAGTTTGAGCAAAAATGATAAGGTGATGAAATGTAGAAAACATGATTTTCTACAACTTTGTTTCTTACGCGTTTTTCGATTGTTCAAATATTAAGAGAGATATTTTAGATTTTGTGTTTTCTTCTATCTTTATGCACCCCTTTTCTATTGACGTATGTCATTTATTAATAAAATTGGCCATGCAAATACTAAAATCAGATACGATGATTTCAAATTTCTGATGATTTCAAATATTTTTAAACATGCCGCGTTATAAAATTTTAAAAATTCGTTACGCAGGAGCTGCTTCAACTTAGCGAATTTCCTTGGAATAAATAAATTACTCTCTAGCGGTCACAATGTTAGTCTGATAAAAATGAAATGTCGTATCTGATTTTAGTATTTGCATGGCCAATTTTATTAATAAATAACATACGTCAAGGGGAAAGGGGGGCATAAAGATAGAAGAAAACACAAAATATAAAATATCTCTCTTAATATTAGAACAATCGAAAAATGCGTCAGAAACAAAGTTGTAGAAAATCATGTTTGCTACAATTCATCACCTTATCTTTTTTGCTCAAACTCTAATGCGTACAGAGATATTGAGGAATTTAATTTTCAATCTTAAACCGTCAATATTTTTGTAAATATTAGGGTTACAGAAAAAATGATAAGAAACAAAATTACAGTAAAACTTAATACCTACAACTTTACTTCTTATAAAATTTTCGATTTTTCGAATATTAAGGGAGATATGTCAAATTTACTGTTTCCTCCTCCCTTTAAACCCCCCTTTCCCCTGGTCCGATTTTACCCATTAACGAACTTGATCTTTTGAATACCAAAAGCGCTTCAAATACCAAATCTCATTCCGATAGAATAAAAACTGTGACCGCTAGAGTGATTAAAGACACATATATATATATATATATATATATATATATATATATATATATATATATATATATGTATATATATATATGTATATATATATATATATATATGTCCATAGATATATATATATAAATTTTACAGATGGTGATTTTTGACATCTACAAGGTAGGATCGATGGACATTTGAAGAAATTTTTGCGAAATTTTGACTTCGGTACGGGACCAATAGCTCTATTTCCTTTCAGGAAATTCGCTAAAAGAGTAAAGTATCGCGAAGCGAAAGGAACGCATAGCATACGCGAAGCATATGCGAAGAGTAACAAAACGCTACGCGTTTTGTGCGAAGCCTTTGGCTTCGTATATTTAAGCCTTTCAAAAATTATTGATATCCGACCAAAAACATAAATGTAAGAAAGGGCCGAGTTTTCGGGAAAATCCTTAATGTAATAGTTCCTTCTTAAAAAGTGATGATATGAGAGTAATGACCGAGCTATTTACAAAGTAAATAGCTCTAGACTTCATATAATAGTTGCTTCTTAAAAAGTGATGATATGGCAGAAAGGACCGAGCTATTTACAAAGTAAATAGCTCTAGACTTTATATAATAGTTGCTTGTTAAAAAGTGATGATATGGAAGAAAGGACCGAGCTATTTACAAAGTAAATAGCTCTAGACTTCAGATAATAGTTGCTCTTTGAAAAGTGATGATATCCCATTAAAGAGCCGAGCTATTTACAAAGTAAATAGCTCGGTAAACTATTAACTAAAAAAAATAATGAGGGTAAATTGATTAAATGTAAGAAAAAATTTGGTTTAAAATTATTTCATAAGTTTTCCCTTAGTATGTTTTTAAAATTTTATAACGCGGCAAGATTTAAAATATTGGAAATCAGAAAAAATAACTTGCCGCGCTATATAAAATTTTAAAAACATACTAAGGGAAAACTTATGAAATAATTTTAAAACAAATTTTTTCTTACATTTAATCAATTTACCCTCATTATTTTTTTTAGTTAATAGTTTACCGAGCTATTTACTTTGTAAATAGCTCGGCTCTTTAATGGGATATCATCACTTTTCAAAGAGCAACTATTATCTGAAGTCTAGAGCTATTTACTTTGTAAATAGCTCGGTCCTTTCTTCCATATCATCACTTTTTAACAAGCAACTATTATATAAAGTCTAGAGCTATTTACTTTGTAAATAGCTCGGTCCTTTCTGCCATATCATCACTTTTTAAGAAGCAACTATTATATGAAGTCTAGAGCTATTTACTTTGTAAATAGCTCGGTCATTACTCTCATATCATCACTTTTTAAGAAGGAACTATTACATTAAGGATTTTCCCGAAAACTCGGCCCTTTCTTACATTTATGTTTTTGGTCGGATATGATTCTTATAGAACTACGAGTATTCATATACGTGCGTAAGTATAACAGTTCACACATAAATATTATAAAACTCAATATACACAGTATACCTAAACAATTATCTCAGCTAGTTGTTACATTTCTTGTTATATCATTCAAATTAATAGTTTCAACTCCAAACTTAGTAAAAATAATATATGGAATTATTCAACCGTGTAGAATCAATGTAGACGATGCGACAATTTATTAGTTTTTCAATTTATGACTTTCGTGTTAAAAACACTTCAAATAATGACTCAAATTCTCAGAAAAAAAAATCAGAACATTTAAAACTATTTTGAAGTATACAAAACTTTTACTACTATAATTAAATAAACACACAAACCTGATCATTCATTCAAAACTACAAAACAATATTGTAATCCTTTTAGTTTTAAAAACTTGCAAAACACACAACATACAAAACATTTAAAAAAATAAATATTTATGTGCCATTTATAAAACAATTTTTCTATTTATAGACCACACCACGATAGGTACACTGTAAAATATAAAGTAGTGGACCCAACTAAATCAGATAACTCGAAGATACTACTTACAGGCAAATGAATAGCAACTGATGTTAGGGAACTGATGTTAGGGAATAATATGAAAAATGTTAGAAACTTTTGGCAGTGAATGTACCTTTAATTTAAATCAACAAAAACATATATCTATTTTCTTTCTACACCATATAATTGAAAAAGACTGACTTTTTTTAAATTTCTATTCATATTTTGTTTCTCAACAATCATTTAGTGAATAAAATTTTGCAAAATTGTTTGTACAATTCCAGTTATAAAATTTGGGACGCTTCGTAGTTTTTTTAATGGTAATTGAAATGAATTTTATCTATTGACTGAACAAATCTCCATTAAAACAGGTGTAAAATAACGATTTATTTTTATTTTTAGCGAATTTCCCTAAAGGAAATCAGCTATTGTTATATTGAAATTTCGTAAAAACTTCTTCAAATGTCCATCGATCCTACCTACTAGATGTCAAAAATCACTATCGTTAAAATTTATATATATATATAAGCATCTATAAGTTTTATTCTGATTGGAATGTCTGTGGACTCTCTAGTGGTCACAGTTTCATTCCGATTGGAATTAAATTTGGTATTTGAGGTGCTTTTAGTATTCAAATGGTCAAGTTCGTTAATGGGTAAAATTGGGTAAGGGGAAAGAGGGACTTAGAGGGAGGGGGAAACACAAAATTTGGCATATTTGGTTATTTATGTATTGTAAGGAGATACGGAAATACGCTAAGTTGACCCAGCTCCTTTAACGCCTTTTTTTTAAATGGCAATATATTTTTTAACGGCTTGGTCAATCGTTTTGAAATTTTCACAGTAGCACTAAGCGAGAAACATTATACTAAATATTCGTTCGTTTTGTAGCACTTTCGATATACCTGCCTCACATCTTTATGCTAAATACTAAAACATTGGAGTAATGGAACTGATTTTATTGAAACAACTATTTGTATGTTATAATAACTGACTACAAAAACTGTAGTTATGATCTTATTGTAAGTACACTCGCGATCATAAAAACAAAATCAGTATGCCACATTCTACGCGTATATATATATATATATATAAATAAATATATGTATAATTTTGCATACAGTACAGCATACAGGAATGTTTCAACTGGTTCAAATTTTATGAAGGGGAGTGTATATATAAAGAACGTGTATTTTTTTCTATATATTTAGGGTAGGATACTTTACACTACGTTTATCATACATTAAATCAATTGTACCACTTCTTATCAATTTTTAACAAGCGTACTCTTAAGTGTTGGATTTCTTATTGGTTATAGGTGATTTGAAACGAGGACTTCTAGGAATGTTTTGAAAGAAAAAAAAGTTGGTTTTCTTATATACCTTTATCTTAAGGTTTCTCGTAAAATCGTTTCCCCGTAATAAACAGATTTGTTTGACAAGAAAACATAAAGGCACTTTGTTAGTTTTGAAAACAAAACGTTGACACAATTGTCATACAGCGGGAAGCTTTTTTCATGAGCAGTATATTATACAGTACAAAATTGGTTCAATTTTTGGTAAACTAACGCCATCTATGCTAGAAACAGAAGTAAATTAGCATCAAGTAATTTTTTTTCTAAGTTTTGACAGTTTGAAACGGACACTCAATTTTGTATATTTTTAATTTATTGACAAATAATTTATTTCCATAATTTTGTTAAAGCAGGTTTTTTCTATAGAAATTAAACTACTACTACTTTCTATGATTAGTTCTCGCTAATAACATACAAAAGTAAAGATGGCTCTAGTGTATGATGAATTCCACTTTTTTATGTTTTATGCTGTAGGAGGTTGGATGATATAAAAGAATCCAATAAATAATAATCCTACATTTAAATAAATACATAGATACGATACAAAATTTAATTTATCTTTATTAATTGAAACGTAGAAAATGTTAAGATAACTTTGTTGATAGTTACCAAGGTAAAAACATAAATAATTACCGTGATATCAGAGGGTGTATGCCGTTGAAATGCATAGGTTTCTAAAAGAGACCATATTTGATATTAGTAGCGATACCGCTACATACCTCCCCCCATCTCTAAACAACCTTGTTTAGAGGGCAATCTTTATGGGATGATACTCAACCTTATATATAAATATAAGGTTCCTACAAAAATAAAATTTATTTTAATTTATTAATAAATTTATCAAATAAATAAATTTATTAATTTATTATAAAATTTCTTTTATTTTTTACAAAAATGAACAACAAGTATAAAATTATGAGAAATACCTGATGCACTTCACTGAAGAATAGTTATGAAGTTGGATAATTTTCCAAACAGCTTCGAGGTCAGGTCAGATATGAAAATATCCTTCACTGATGTGTGACCGAGAAGGTGGAGAAATTTTTCAAAATCAAAGATGCAATACACTGATGTGTGACTGGGAAATTGGATAGCTTTCCAAACAGCTTCGAGGCAAGATCAGATGTGAAGATATCCTTTACTGATGAATGACCAAGATGATGGAGAGTTTTCCAAGGAGCTTCGAAGTCGCGATCAGATGTGAAGAGTCTGAGATGATCCAAAAAGTTGCTAGTTGTTCTATAAAAGAAAATGGAGGGATGGAGGTCAGTGATATTAAGTAATAAATATAACGTATTGACATTAATCCTATATATAATATTTAATTTATGATACAATTCATATTTGAGAGCTTTAATTCGTGGAAGCCCATTTAAGAATACATATAATATGTAATATATTATATCCCCAAGTTTTTAACGAATAGAAATATCGATCGTAAGAAAACATTATATCCCATGTGCTCGTTAAACTGTCTAATTACTCAATTTTCTGATCTTCCATTTTTCTATCCTTCGTCAACAACTCACAAACAAAAGAAGATAATGCAATCAAATTTCTTGAGTGTGTTCTAGTGTTACAAACTGAAGTTCGTTAATGAACAAAATCAGTGCATTCATCTTCCTTAGAAATCTATAAATTTTTAACTAAATATTAAAGATTGATGAAAAGTTTAAATACAAATCTGATTATTTAAAAGAAATAAGAAGAATCAAATGAAGAACTTGTTTGGGTGACCCCCGTTCAAATGGCCGTGCTGTTGAAGGCGCTCTGCTGGGAGCTGGAAGGTTGCGTGTTCGAATCCTGGCGGTGGTAGTTTGTATAACCACAGCTAGGCCATTCGACTGTGCTCGGTTGAAACTCAATAGAATACAGTTGAGAAGGGTGGTGGGGCTCTTGGCAGGATACTGTCGATTGAACTACCATCTTCATGACTTGGGGAACTCTCATGATCACACTTGTAGGGCCTGTATGGAGAACGATGAAACCTCCATACACGTCATTTTCACTTGCAGAAAGCTGCAAGATGTCAGACATAGAATGTTTGGGTCCTAAACCCTGGAGCCATCATGGGAACAATCCTGACGGAGAAGCTGTGGGCTTTCTATGCGGCGTCTAGCCTCAACAGAATCTTACAGCTTGATCTGCTTAAAATAGCACATCCTACCCGGACGTCTCGCCTTCGGGTGACACGTTGTTCTCAAGGAGGGCACAGAGGTCCCCTTGGTTTAGTTGCTAGGTACTCATTTGCGGTACCCCTCTTGCTAATTATTATTATTATTATTTTAAATAATTTAGGTGAGTTCAGGTCAAATGTTAACAAGATTTTTTATATATAAATACATAGAAATAATTATGTTGCAATGCTGCACCTGTCGTCTTTTTGGCAAATTCAATATATTTACTTCGATTGTAAAAAAAGTTTAACAAGAAATATAACTAATAGTTATAGTTCTAACAATTGAATTTTATGAACTCACTCACAGGAATTAATTACCGAATCAGAATCATTCAATCCAACACTAGCTGATATACAAAAAAAAAAAAACATAAATAAATACAATACTTTTTCTTTCAACCGGAAAAATAAAGTTATCCTCCATATTTAGAAAAACCGGATATAAATAAAATATGTTGTAGGTTATTTTATTATTGTTTTGAGTCCATCGCCCATATAGAACCTTGTGTATGTGTATGTTTGTATGTATGTATCGACCAAATGCGTCGCGACGTTCGAAAAAGTTTTTCCGTTGTGTGATAGCTTGCATATGTGTAGAAGATAATATTAAAAGTTAAATCAAAGATTATTGTTTTTATATCAAATTTATTGCTGTTCCTAATAATAATAAAAAAGTGTCTAGCTAAGAATCCGTTAGCAAAAAACCTAGACCATTTCGGAGGGAACGAAACAAATTATTGTACGGGCAACATTTCGACCATAAGGATGCCATATTGATGCCTTAGGATGTGAGGATGTGAGTGGAGTCGAAAAAATATTGTGTGTAGACTAGAAATTGGTAGGAAATGCGGCTGCAGCCGATTCTGATTTGAACTATGCCAATATTCATCTGGAGTTCGTGAAGAAAACTGCAGAAAAACTTCACAAGCATAGCCGGTTACTTCGTTCTTGTCCATACGCCGAGAGTTTAGTCAATTAACCGCTTTTTTTTCTTTTTTTTTATAATTGACAAATTGCTGATGTTGGGATTCGAACTCATAACCTCCCAGTCCCCAAGTCGACATAACGCCTTAGACCGCTCGACTACTTGGCTGGTACTAAAGATGAATGTCAAAACGGATGAACACAAAAACTGTTGGAGTTTGTAAATAGATTAAGTTCATAAATGGAATAAATCGGTTCAGGAGTTTTAATATAACGGCAATTAAAATTTAAACTTAGGGTGCCAGAACTTTTGGACAATGACTTGAATATAGATAGATATATTTATAAAAATTATGACACTTTATTATGTACAAAATTTTGCATGTCATTTTTTCTATTCTTTTTATTTTTTTGATAATTTTTTATGTGATTGTTGAAAGATTGATTTTGATTAACTTTTTAAAAATTTAACCAATTTAAATTTTTATTTATTTATAAGTCGTTCGCCAAAAAGACGTTCTACAGGAAAAACTCATTCCATATTATGCTATTTCAACATAACTAAAATGACTACTCTGTTTCAAATTCTTGCCACCAGATGTCATAGTCTTAAGGAACAAAAACCAATAGCCGTATCCCTTTTTACTTTGACTCTAAAATCACCACCACATGGAAACCACAAGAAATTTTCATATTTGTACAATTCAAAATCATTTTTTATAAAATTATTATCATAGAAAATGAATCCAGTTCTTCTAAGATCCAGTCTATATACCCACTTGATTGACTTTTGTTTTTGCTATAATAGTATGTTCTTTTGTTTTTGTTCGAAACATTTATTTAAGTATGGGGCGTATTTTACTCGCATATTTCATTTATTTTTAACACAATTCTAAATGTGACATAGACCTTTTTTCTGGTAGATCGTTTATCTCTTTAATTTCTATCTCATACATTTTCTAAACAACTACTTGTTTTATAGAAATTTTATAAAATATTGCCTGGCGAACTTCAATGGAACCAAACCAACTGTGGAAGTTACAATATTACTTCCATAGTTAATCAGTTTTTACACAAAACACTAGAAGTGATTCTCGATACTGTTACACTTCAATTTGTATAGGAAAAACCCGAGTATATTAAGTTTAGAGCTGAAATTTGATGTGTTAAAATAACTTCAAGATCGTTAGTGGCCAAAATCGAAAATGCCAATCTATGAAACCGGAATAAGAAACAGAAAAAAAAGTTTAAGATATTAAATATCATACCCATAAAAATGAATCTTTCTGTATATATAAAAGGGAACCGTGACTGACTGATTGACTGATCTATCAACACATAGCTCAAACCACTAAACGGATTGGGCTAAAATTTGGCACACAGATATTATGACGTAGGGATCCGCTAAGAACGGATTTTTGAAAATTCAACCCCTAAAGGGGTGTAACGAGGGTTCGAAATTTGAATGGAGAAATCATGTAAGATAGATATATCAATTCGAAAATTCGCAAGATTACTCCTTAACAAATAAATAAACAGCGTTTTGTGCTGTTTCAAAAACAACACCTTCAGGGGGTGAAAAATGGTACATTGTGAAAAAATCAATATGGGTGTCATTTTCAAGGTTTGTCGGGACGTTGATCAAGTAAATGTCATCAATTTTGAAATTTATTACACTTGAATAACAAAAAAAATCTAAAAGTCTTATTATCATTATTTTGTATTGATCTAAATAACAAATTTAGTCCAATAAGAATCAATAGATGACGTTACTAGTATTTTGAAATCCGGTGGTAAATGGGCGCTTCAACTTGTATCACATACGATACCTTATGCATTGTTGACGGATATATTTATAGACGAACAAACGACTATTAATTAAAATAATTTAATCTCTTTTTTTGCATAAGATTTAAGATTTTCTTCGTGTTCCGGATTAGTTGTTTGGTTTTGATTTTCTCTTTCGTAAACTCTGCTTTGAACTTGGAATTTGATTTGCTTGATTATTAGGTTTTGTTGTTAGGAGTATTTTTTGTTCATTTTCGACTCGAATGAATTTTTATTTGTTTGAACAAATTTTTTGTATCCCACACCGTTTAGAAGACTTGTTTTCTGATATAATAGAATTCCGAATAAAATTTATTATCAATTTAACAATTTAAGAGATAGAAGAAAATTGTTCAAATAAATTAACTACTAGATTTAGAAAAAAAAGAAGTTAAAATTTCACTTGAAATATTGAGTTTATCAAAAGAAATGTGCGCAAGAGTAAACTGTATTTGTACCACGAATTCCTTCAATTCCGAATGATCTTCTGTTCGAATTCAAACGTTTACAGTTTCCCGTTAAAGTCTTCTGTGCAATGACTATAAACAAATCTCAAGGGCAGAAAATTTGCGGGAATAGACTTGGGAGAAAACTGTTTCTTACACGGGCAATTCTACGTAGATTGCTCACGCAGTAAGCAAGCTCGCCCAGTAATTGGGTGGTTTTGGCACCTACTTATAGATTACCGAAGAATATTGTCTATAAGAAGTTTTGTAAGAAGTTTTGAATTTTTTTTTTTCTATTAGTATGACTATATTCTTTGAACCTAAATTTAAAAACCCAACACTAAACGGTTAAAACTAAAACTTATCAATCAAAATCAAACTTGTCACGGCGAAGCCGTGGGTAAAAGACAGTTTCTTATGGGCAACCTATCCCTATGGTTCCTTGCTTTTTTAAAATTTTCCTTGGAGGGATAATAAATTAATTTGCCCTTTCTTCCTCTCGTCAAAACAACATCAAAATAATATTTATAATCACTGGATTACATTTGTTAACAATTTTTAACAAATTATTTCTAATATCAAGTGATATTCTATATTTAGAGTTTTCTTCCTACTCCAAGGGCCCTTTTTGACTCATTCACGAACTTGGCTTTCAAAGACCAAAGTTGATGTAACTCCTGCGTAACTAATTTTGTTAAGTGTGAATGATTGTCAGCATCAATTTATAATAATAATATATTGCATCCAACCATCAGATTTACATAAAAAGCAATAAACGGCACTGGAAGAAATGATAATAAGGATTGAGAGAAAAAATCCGGAAAAACAACCAAAACATGTACATGTAACCTATTTTCACTGATTTGTTATTTCGAGGAAAATTCGATGTAAAATATTGTTCATAAAAATTAGATGTCAATTCACTTTTTCTGCTTAGTTGCATATTGAAAAACTTGGAAATATTATCATGTACGTTTAAAGATTTCTACTTAATATATATTTCTACTCGTATATGTATAATGTATCTTATATTTATAATATATTTCCATGTACGTATATATCATCCATTATGGTCGTGATTTTAATGTATCATGGTCAATTTTTATTTTTATGTCTATATATTATCCCACCAAAAACATAAATAAATGGACCATGTTCTTGCATATGCTCTTGAATATATGTCGGAACACACTATATAAAATATTATTTAATACTGATATGAAAAAAAGCCGTCGCGGCGATGCCTGGGAGATGTGAAACACCGAAACTGTTTTATATAGAGAAAATGCATGAAACGATAGTTTATGAAAGGAAAAAAATATGGCATAATCAAAAAGAAAATTATTCAGATTTTTTTTAAAGAAAAAACTTATTCATTATTTAAAAAATACATATTAATTTAATAACAAAAAATTAAATAATTTCTTAAAAACGGAGACGGCTAAATTCTTTCAATAAGTTACTTAAACTATTATGTTTATTATTACCTATTTTGTATAGAAAATATACATTGCCACCTATGAATGAGTTTTTGAACCTGTATATGTACTGCCATCTATCAACATCTTTTTTAAAACTGATTTGTTATCTGTAATATCACCTATGAACTTGTTGATCTGTGGTGAAAAAACGTCGCCGGGCCGCTGCCAGGTAACAAACGATCTAACTTGACTACTGGATTTTTCGCCCAATGTGCTATCCGTTTATACCACGGATGATATAGCTACGTGAGACAATTTTTTATATCATTGACAGCATTACTTTGAAGTCAACATTAACTTATCATTCCCATATATTATTCACAGTACCAATGTCAATTTCCAATATGGTTAATTTTTTCATAACAATGACATGCTAGTCTATATAGTATACTCTTCTCTTTCATACTGGTGTCTTCGTAAACGTAATGGGAATTGACATTGATGGTCTATATTGGGTGGATTACCGACATAAACCAACCAATGTACCTGCTAGATGTCGAAAATGACCAAAACTTAAATTACAATATATATAAATTATTATTAGTCTGCCCATAGTTGCTATATCTCTAATATTAGTATTGAATAGGCCCTCTAGCAAGGAACAATTGCATTAAACGGTTTTCATTGTTTTATATGTTTGTTTGGCACTTACTAATTAAAAAAGTTCTACTAAATTTACCCTTGCGTTTATGAGAACGGGATAAAACTGATCACATTACAATGGTTTAAATGTAGCTCGACTTAGCAGAATCGTACAGTTTTCCACTAATAATTTTTAATAGAAAATTGAATTTCCTATCAAAATAAATGATTTGAAAAATTTAGATACTTTAGAAAGAAAAGTAGAGGTCATAGCGGTTAAATTACAGTTTCAAAAAAGTTCGATGAAAATTGGCCATGATATTCGTATTGAATATAAAAATGTATTATATAGTCATTCAAAGTTTGTCATTTTTTGTAATTTCTAAAGATTTTGCTGTCATAAATTTTCTGACGTAATAATTGTATAAAAACTACTTGTAATATAAGTTCCAAAAAACAGCCAACAAATATCAAGCCATAAGTTTTTCATTAATTACATACACAATTTTACTTGGACCCAACGTTCCATTAACTGACACATATAAAATTTATTTTTGGGAGTTAATAAAAAAATTTTTTACCCCAATTTATGTAAAAATATTTGAATAAAACTCAACTCACTACCATTTTTAGTTTATTTTATGTTTATAGAAATATAAAATAAACTTACGCAATCGTGTCCCTGAAAAAAATGTCCCACCGTCTCAAAATTAGATTTGTTTTTCATGTCAAAAGATGTAGAATCTGAAAAAGGAATAAACTTTACTTGCCTTATGTGACTTGCTCTTAAACTATTGAATCAAATGAGTTGATAATTTAAAGGCTGTTTTAGGTTGCGAAATAATAGAATTTTACTAAGGCAAAGAAGTTGTGAATAAATTTGCAATCTCTTAAAAAATCGTACCAGGACAAGGAAAATATCATTAAGGAGGTAAGACGTAACAACTGTCCCAATTTTCATTTAATTTGGACTCAATTTCCGTGGTGGACAGTTACATTTAATTAGGGAATTTCATTTTTTTTTGTCCGAGGTTAATCTTAGGGTATGCAAAGTGTTGCACTTCGACCATATGGTCCATTGTGCCCCCTTCTATTTCAGTCTAATGAGGTTCGTTCCTCCCATGTCTTGGCAATAGCCAGGAGCTTGCTTATGAGGTTTTCCTGAAGGTTCAAATATTCGAGGTGAGATGCATCGAAAATAAATGTCCAACTAGCTCCTACACAATAATGTCCGAGTAACTCCTACACTATCGAATCAAGTGGGATTGGAGGCCTATAGGAAGTGTTAGAACCTAGATGATAAAAATTTTTAGCGACTTGATTAGAATTCATTACATAATTCATACCGTCCAAGTAACCAAGCAGTCTAAGGCGTTACGTCTACTTGGAACTGGGAGGCTATGTGTCAAATCCCGACATCGGCAGTTTGTCAATTGTTAAGAAAAAAAAGGAGTGGTTAATTGACTAAACTGTCGGCGTATGGACAAGAACGAAGTAACTGGCTCTGCTTGTGAGGGTTTTCTGCAGTTTCCTCCACGAACTCCAGATGAATATCAGCATAGTTCTTATCAGAGTCGGCTGTAGCCGCACATCCTACCAATTTCTAGTCTACACACAAAAATTCCTTCCACCCCACTCACATCCTTCCATCCTTAGGCATCACAATGGACCTTATGGTCGAAGTGTATCCCGTCCGAGGCAGCCGCTACAATCTATCTATCTATCTACATAATTCATTGTGAGTAGGATTCAAAAAATGTAGTGCCACTTTAAAATGATCGGGTCGTGTCGGAAAGAGTTCGTTTTGAGTTTGATGTATATAATAAACTCCTGTGAAAGCTATTAGCCACGGTTTTTTGTTTAGTTAAAAAGCATTTTTATAAATTATTTTGTGAAAAAAGACGTGATTTGAAGAATGAGAAAAAAGAGAAACATTTCTCATATAAAGTATAAAAATTTGTGCAAAAATAAAAAATAAATTTAATTTATAGAAAGAATTTTGTAATAAATATAATAAACAACAACTTTACGGTTAAATTTTGTACAAAAAAAATAGCACACAAAATAGCACACAAGATAGATATGAAATGATCAGATAAAATTTTATGTATTTAGTTATACAAATAATAATAATAATTTTTATTCCACATCATAAAATAAATTAAAAAATAACAAAATTTCATTCAATTCACTTTATAGCGATATTTATTTGAATTAAAGAATATTATAAGTAATAATATTCGTTAGTGTATGAAATTATAATTGGTATTATGAGTGTTTCGTGTGGAAATTTATATAATCAAATTCGTGTGCGTTTAATAACGTAAATTTTGGTTGACTTGAAATATGATTATTTAAACAACAAAACTTATACCACAATACTAAAACCAAATTTTATTGTAAATATTTATTTAAACAAGTGAAATAACAACTAGCTTAATGTTTAAATACCCAGTATATATTGAATTTATGAAATAAAGATTTTAAAAAAAGTTGTTTATTTTTAAAATAGGAACAATTTTTGTCGTTGACTTTTTGTTCTATCTCTGATGGTTTCAAAGATAGACAGTTTTGCTCATTTTATCCAAACATGATCCGACTTTGACCATTGACGAACTTGACCTTAGTTTTTAGGTCAAGAACACACAAACGAAATTTTAGCTCGTTATCTCTGGTCGTTTTTAGCGTATTTCCTCCAAAGGAAATGCAGCTATTGTTTTTGCACCAATGTTGGAATTTCGTAAAAAGTTCTTCTAATGAGCATCGATCCTATCTATTAGATGTTAAAAATCACTATCGCTAAAATTTGCATATATATATATATATATATATATATATATATGCAACATACATACATATGTACTTTTTTTAAATGTCTGTGGATTCCCTAGCGGTCATAGTTTTATTCCGATTGGATTGAAATTAGGTATTTGAGTCGTTTTTGGTATTCTAAAGGTCAAGTACGTTAATGGGTAGAATCGGACAAGGCAAAAGGGGGAATTAGAGATAGGGGGAAACACAAAATTTGACTATCTCCCTTAATATTTGAAAAATCGAAAAATTTATCAGATGTTAAGTTGTAGGTACTAAGTTTTACTGCAATTTTATTTCTTATCATTTTTCTGTTACACGAATATTTACAGAAATATTTACAATTAAAGATTGAAAGTTAAAATTCGAAATATTTCTGTTCACATTAGAGTTTGAGAAAAATGATCAAGTAATGAATTGTAGCAAACTTGATTTTCTACAACTTTACTCCTAATACATTTTTCGATTTTTCTAATATTAAAAGAGAGGCATGAAATATATTTTATTGTAAAAAATTTTGATTGTCGTTTCCATAGTAACTATTAATTATAATCGTTATTTTGGCTATTAATAAATTTAATTTTTGTCAAAACTTATATTACATTTTATCACACTTAAATTATGACCGCTAGAGAGTGATTTATGTATTCTAGGGAAATTCGCTAAGTTGAAGCAGCTCCTACGTAACGAATTTTTTATTTATCGTTTTGACAGACAGACAGACGTTACAAGTCAAAACTAAACTTAATATACCCTTTTATTTATACATATATATATATATATATATATATATATATATATATATATATATATATATATATATTTATATATATATATCGGGTATAAAAAGTGTGTGTGTACTTATGTACGCACGTAAAATTATAGCTACTTCTTTTTAAAGTTTAATAAAATAAAATTTCAAAAGATCAATAAAATGATATAGTAGTGAAGCACTGCAATAGAAAAATTGTAAATGTATCTAAAATGATTCTACATTTTATCATGTTAGAACAGAACCAGGCTAGGTTTATTAATACATACATTTAATATACAAAGTTTACGAGCCAATAAACTATATATCATGGATAATGTGGCTTGTAATTCTAATATTCACCTTTTATCAGAAACATAGAGTAATAATGATGAAGACATTCCGGTTCCTAATTTCAACTGCATAGCCAAATTGAAATGTTCTAATGTAAGAGCTGGCGGTGAAACTACTTACTAAAATAACGATAATTCATCTTTCTGTAATGCATAAATATTGTCTTGTCTTTCTGTATAAAAAAATCTTGTCACACACAAATAAAATTACTGCAGAGTGTAATGACAATGCTTATAAAACAGAAGGACTTCTATCTATGCCGCTTAGTCATATAATGTCTATAAACAGGATGTTCTGAAATTCATTCAAGAAAACTCTACCACGGTGTAGAGCTGCAATAAAGTTTTTCGATTTGACGCTTAGTTTTTGAGATATAATTAAACATTAATAAATTCAATTAATTACAGAGTGCATAGAGCGCATAGTGTAAGGAGGTAATCTATTTCCACTTAAGCGAAAACGATCATTAGTCTTTAAAACTTTTATGATTTATTGTCTATACGATTCTTGGTGTAGAAGAGAAGGTTACAAGTAATTCTAAAACCTACTCTTAAAAAGATTAAATAAAAATACAATTGATAAATAATTAATCAATATAAATAATTAAATAATTAATCAATATTAAATTTCAAATTTTGCCCCAATTCCTAGAACAATTATTTGTATTTTATAAATACGTAAATAATTTCGAATACAAAGTAGTCATCATCGGTATGAATTAACTAATCGTAACTATCTTCGGGGTATGGAGTAAAAGATATGTTATTTTCTCGTTGCTAATATTGTGCGTATCTCTTAATTATAAAATATAATTAATTGTTCTAGGAATTGGGGCAAAAATTGAACTTTACTTTCAAAAAACCTAGAGTTCTATTTGATTATCTTAATAATCTTTAAATGAATCAATAGTTTGTTGATAGTTACCGAAGTAACAAAGGGAATATATAGTGTGTTCGCAAAGGAAGCAACCTTCATATTTAAATATGAAAGTAAATTCAGATTTAGTAGCGAGTATACTACAATATCATACACGATCTCTCAAAGTTTAAACGGAATTAACTCTTAAGTTTCTGAGATATTCAATTAAAAATTTTCAACGTATCAGTACACACTCTGGTCGAAAATTAAGGTTGATCATTAAACATTATATTATCGAAAGATAATTAGTGAGAACTCTAGGCTTTTGAAATAAAATTTCAAATTCCTCCCCTTTACCTACATCAGTTTTTTATATTATAAATACGTATTTCGACTACAATGTAGTCATCATCAGAATAAATTAGCTAGTCGTACTTTACTCTTTGACAATTAGAAATAGATATAAAGTCGAGATCAATAGACAAAAATAAAAATAAATAGAGAATTAACTAAATTAAAATATACTGGATTTAAAATACAATAAATTTTAAATTATATTGAAATTACTCTTGTTAAAATTTCCTTCATTCACATTTATTCCTGCTTATTTTACTCTTATTAAAATTACTCTTATATTGTCGCAAGATATGTTACTAATTTGGTGAAAATTTCACATTGAAAATGTCAAATGTCAACAGGAATAAGGTACGTAACAATACGTCGAAATACGTATTTATAATAGAAAAAACTGATCTAGGTAAAGGGGGAGAATTTGAAATTTTAGGTTGATCATGCTAACTGTTTATTCATGAAATGAATTAATGGGCAAAATCGAACAAGGGGAAATAGCTGTTTAGAAGTATGAGGAAAACATAAAATCTTGAATTTCTCTCTTAATATTAGTCAAATGAAAAAATGCATAATTGAAATATTTTCAATACATAAAGAAATGCCACATACTAAAAATTTTAATAGATATTTTTATCGTAATCTCTTTTATAAATTTTCAAGATTTTACCATCACCATCCTGCTCAATAACGTTGATCAATTAGTTGCACTCACTAATTTTCCAAGTAAAGACTATTGTCTCAATAAAACGAATATAGGTTAACTATTTAGATGAAAATTTTCATTATAAAACTAACGTGACTAAATAATTTTACTATCGTGTGCAGTAATAATTCTAAAAATGTTATGATATGTCGAGATGAAATTTTTATGACAATACGACGGGAAACGATTCATTTTAAAATGTAATATTTTAACGTTATAATAATAACATACAGCTAGAATATCGTGTAGACAATGCAACCAAGGTAAAGTTAAATTCCATTATTATTACATAAATCAAATATTCTATATAAATTATTATATTATTTACCTTGTTGTTGGAGTTAATACAAATTTGATTGTATACAACGGCGTCAAAAGTCAAGATATCATTTCAAAATATTATAATTGATTTGTGCCTTATTTATTTGGTTTTCGGCAAAACGTTTCGAATAAAAATTGTTAGTATACTTGTAGTTACAATGAACAGCTTTTTTCCGAAGCTTTTTTTCGAAAACAGAATAAATAAGACACAAATTAATTATGAATTTTTGAATCTTGACTTTTTTTTGAATAAAAGTTTGTTTTTGTATAAAAGTTGTTACTATAGTTCTAACGAATCACTTTTATCCGAATCAGTTTTTGGAAAACCGAATCAATAAGGCATAAATCAATTATAAAATACTTAAAAATGGCATCAACTTTTATGGCCCGTCGTAAACGATATATATATAGTATGGATTATAAGACATATTACAAATAAAGGTATAAATACATAATTTTAGAGGTCGCGCAAGAATTTTTATTAATATCAAAAATGGTAGAAATTTTTCTCGTCATTTGTTTGTACTAGTAGCCAAAAAAGTTGTGTCCATTTTTCTATATTTTATAATTGATTGTGCCTTTTTGATGCATAACCATTGTTTATTATAAATATAGTAACAACTATTTTCGAATACCGAATGAATAAGGCACAAATCTGTTATAAAATTCTGAAAATGGGCATAAGGTCTAATAGTTCTGTGGTCCATAGTTCCTTTAAAAAAAGACTGAAAAAAGACAAAACTCGATAATTTTGAATTTTCAGTAGTAGTATATATGTTACGAACAAAGCCCAATAATGGCTAAAGCTAGGTGTAGACGGCTATACTTAGTATCCAAAACATTTGGATAATACCATTAAATACTACCATTTTCCAAACACCGCTGGATAAAGTTTTGAAGATTTGTCGATTAGAATATATAAACAATGACTCATTCTTACCAGCGGTTAATATTATACATCGGTCATACCCCGAGTTGGTCGGGTTTACTTGTTTTTGGACCCCGCACTAAAAGCCGTTCTATATATTTTAGATATAGTGTCAAAAATGAATGAAATTAAATATAGTAACTATTACAACCGAGTACTCCAATCTTTCACTTCATCGGTCATACACCGAGTTAGTCGGGTCGGTGTGTTTTTGGGCACCGCACTAAAGGCGTTCTGTATATTTGACATATAGTATCAACAATTATTGAAATTCAAATTGCTACAACTACAACTCCAGCATTATCCAGAGAAATTTGTATAATGTTAAGTTTAGACGGATAAAGCCCGAAATTAATCATATAATTCAAATCAACTTTATCCAAAAACGTTGGATACACCTAGCTTTAGTCGGCTAAACTTACCGTTAACCAGAATTCGGGCTTAACATATACCTCGGATGTTTTAAAGAAATTATTTATTATTTTTATTTTCTCAGAGATAAATTAAATACAGTTTTAATACTTACTTATCGTTAACCAGTCCTAGTGGCCGATCGGTCTATGTCTGCGTTATGTCTGCGCAGTATGTATACTTGGAAACTGTGAGGTTGTAGTTGCGTGAGTGGAGTGGAAGGAATTTTTGTGTATAGACTAGGAATTGGAAGGTTATGCGGCTGCAGCCGACTATGATAGGAACTATGTCGACATTCATCTGGAATTCTTGAAGAAACTGCAGAAAATCTTTTCAAGCATAGCCGGTTACTTCGTTCTTGTCCATACGCCGACAGTTTAGTCAATTAACCGCTCCCTTTTTTTTTCTTAATAATTAACAAACAGCCGATGTCGGGATTCGAACCCATAACCTCCCAGTATTCAAGTACGCCAACTGAGCAGGTATAACGCCTTAGGCCACTTTTTTTAATGTGTCACCTCAGAACTCCGTCTATTATGAACCGATTTTGAATTTTTTTAAAGGGTTTGGTTTCCCATTGGTCCCATTGGCACCAAATCGCAATCGCAATTGATGATGGGATTCCCGGAAAATCGAGGAAAATCCTCATTTTATATGTGATAACCGATTTCTGCGAAATTTGTTTTTATTGAAAGGGTATACTCATTCATAATGGGAAAATAAGAAATTATTTTTTAAAACCGACTTCAAACAAACTTTTACAAAAAAATTTTACAAAAAAAAAACAAAATGCATGTAAAAAAAACTGAAAATCTGTTGTGAAAAAATACACTAAAAAGTAAAAAAAAAACGGATAAAAAAATGTGTTATAAAAAAATGCACTAAAAGTTAGTAGATCGTTTAGTTGGTCTACCCATATTTAGACAAATAAAATAAGTTATAGAACTTCAAAGTCACTAAAAAGCGAGAAATAAAACCTATTTTGACAAAATGGAAACCCGACTTCAAAAATCAAATATTCTATAATAAAAAATGCACTAAAAAGTAAAAATATAATTGCATATTCTTGTGCAAATTTTAGTTCACCTAAGCAAAAAATTTTAAATATATATGTACAATTATTGTTATTTTTGGAGGCGGTGTCCAAAATTTATGTGAATTTCTCTATGCTGACACCGACCCCAAAAATAACAATAATTGTACATATATATTTAAAAATGTTTGCTTAGTTGAACTAAGGCATAAGAATATGCAATTATTTTTTTACTTTTTAGTGCATTTTTTGTTTTAGAATATTTGATTTTTGAAGTCGGGTTTCCATTTTGTCAAAATATTTTTTATTTATTTGTTATTTAATAGATCTTTTTTAAGCTTAAATCAACTGAAGTAATAATTTGCAATATTGAATAATCACTGTTAAATAAGTAATAATTTGCTATTGCAATTCCGAAAATATTGAATAATCACTGTTAAAACTCTATACATGTTATAATAGATATGTTCGATTGGCATAGTAATAAGTAATGTAATCACATTGAATAAGTAATGTAATCACATTGATACTTTTTGCTTTGACGGTAAAGAATGAACTACGTTAATAAACTTATAACTACAACTTGAATACTGTACAAACGGCTTTCTCACACTGCGTAGTATACAATGGAATTTATAAATGCATTCCATTACAAAATAAATCGATTACAATCGATTGCAATACATATAGTCATAATACAAATATCACATTTTGAAAGTAAATTGAATTAAATCTGATATACACTGATTCACATCTTATAACAACTCTTAAATACATTACACACATTGCACAAGTATATGCTTTTTCTCCTTATATTGATTGTATTTTGAAGTCCCTTTTCAAAATTGCCTGTCTATGATGATTACCGAATTTTACAGAAATCTCTCAGACATTGAACTTCTTAAAGCTAATTGTTATCCCCTGCACAGTAACTCCAAGAAAGAATCTTTTGCCACATAGATATTCAAGGTTCAAAAACAAGCAAATCCACACCACGCAGGTTTAGACTTTGTGGACTCCACACGAGCATTTCTTTCTAATTGAGAAATCCTGTGTAATTTGATTTTTAACTTTCTTCATTCCCAAATACCTCAGCATTTTCGGGGACCAAGCACGCTTTTAAGCTTTTGATTGAAACAATTTGAAGAGTGTGTAAGCTATTCAAAATTGGTGTTTTGTAAAAACTATATTTTTCGAAGAAAATAATCGTAGATAAAATCTCAATCAAATTGATACCAATTCTACTAGAATTTTAAATTAAAACATTTATTTACATAGGCAACTATTATTGCATACATACATGTATGTATTGTAAGATGTCGTCATTTAATATAAAATTCATTTCCATTTCATTTCCGTATAGAACATTGAGCATTTAAGTACCGTGTTATGTATGGGTATACATAAAACAAATGATTGTGTTTTGAAATACAACAAACTCGACTGGGAAACTTACGTCACGTATCGCTTATGTTGAAAGTACCAAGTTATTATCTCTTATGTGACCAAAATTATTAAAAAAACTTAAATTTTTCGAAAAACGTATGGGTCATTTGGTGCTAAATGTCTTCCTTTAAAGTCTTTAAACTTGCAATGCCATTCTCACAAATAAATTTTCATTAATGGTAATTCATAAATTAAATGATTCTTAAGCATTTTATTTCAATTATGTAGACATTTAAAATTATTTTACAAAAAAAAAAACTTGGAAATTGCTTTAAAGTAGAAAACATTATAACTTATTTATTGAAATATTCGTATACATGATTTCATGAACAAATCCTTTTTATAGAGTCGTAAATTTGTTTTGTAATAATATCTAGAAAATATCAAAAACAAAATAAACAAACAAAATCGTTAAAAATAATGCTGAAATGCGTTTGTTTACTATCGGCTTCATAAAGAGCGCTCAGTTTCTCAAAATTTGACAGTTGATTTGAGCCGAATGCATTCGTATTTCAATAAATTCATTTTACGAAAATTTCATATATTTATTTTATTTAATGAATAAAAAAATGTTAATTTTAATACTTTTAATAAAACTCAGACCTTCTTAGGATATAATCAAGTGTGTTTTATCACAGGCAGTGATAAACAATGGCAAAAATGTCGTTAAAAAACAAATAAAGGAAGAAACCAATAGGATCCCCCTTGCTTCCAATGTTGAAAAGCTTAGATATTCAGATACAATAGTAAAAAACAAAAACCACTTTATCCACCAAAGATTTCAAAAATTGATACATCACTGATAAACACGAATATTCTGTCTAACCGAAAACACATTCGACTAAAAGTATTGTTGGGTTTTTGTCTATTGATGCAATTTTGCTTATATGTTGGATATTTTGAATTAATTCAACAATTAAATCAGCGATTTTTCACGGTTGGACTTTATTAGAAACCTAGCCTTGTAAGGCGTCAGTACGTTATTATCAAAACTCACCGCTGGTTCCTAGTTAACAAAGTAACAACCGTAGGTTTGTACAAGATCCAAAATTTCGCTGAAACCAAGTAATGGTATTCTTCTGCTACGTAAATTAGATTTTAAATGTACAATTACTTAAAAAATCCACATAATCTGGTCATCCATATATGTATGCTATCAAAATTGATGAAGACAACACAAAGTGAAAACGGACATTGGAGGAGGAAGGCACAGGAAATTTGGCGTAAGAAGTAAAATAAAAACAGCAGTAAACATATACCTACCCCCCATATATATATCAAGAAAACGTTTGTTCACTATAATCATAAAGAATATCATATGAGGATTTTGTTTTCGAAATTTTTTTGTAGTTTGTTGTTCTTGTTGTTGTTTTTTTACTAACCAAGGTTCTTATTACTCTTCACTTCACTACGAAAACCAAACTAAAAGTACATAAAAGTGGTAAACATATATGTTGTGTATGTATGGTTTTTACTTTTTGATTCTACTCACATAAAAACATAAAAAAAAACATATACATATATATACATATATATATATATATATATATATATATATATATATATATATATATATATATATGCGAAAACAGAAACAAAACATACATGCAACAAACATCAGCAAGTAAACAGGCGTAGTACTACGACCAACCTTTAAAAATATAAAACAAGTTGAATAATAGGAACAAACTATGCGAACAACACTTTTATATGTAGTTCGTGTCGTAGATTTTTCATTAAACCTGCTGGAATATACTCTACAACCAGTGATATTATAGTGCCAAGGAGACCGCTTAATTAAATTGGTGAGGCAGTTTCAATTGGCATTAGTTTGTGGTAATGAAAATTAGTGAAATAATTTTTGAGGCCTCAACACACAATTTTAATTGCTAAAAAGGGAACAATAAGATCTTCGTTGATTTATTTATTTTTAATCTTTAAAAAACGGACTGAATATAAAATCAAACTTGCAAATCAAAGAATAATTAATCAAATAATTATTGAATATTGATTTTAAATTTTTAATTAAATCAAAGATCAAAATTATTATTTTTGGAAAAAATATATATAAAATTTATTTACACAAATTAAAATAATTTTTATACATAACAGTTAAAATGTTGTAAATAAGTAAATAATTTTTTTTATATAACCAAATTCACACAAGCAAGTTACGAATAGAATATTATGTTATAGTATATACAAATATTGGATTGGTAAGCTAGAATGTCACAAAAGATGTTTTGAAAAAAACTATGTTTTTTTTTGTTATTCGTTTTAACATGTTTGAATTTTGGCTGCATATAAAAACCCGATTCTACCAATCCAGAAGTGAGTTCTAAAATTCAGTCCGAAAGGAACAGTAGGGCGGTTTGATGTTACCATTGTTGAATTAATCATTGTTAAAAATTAGTATTGTTTGAAAAAAAAAAATTGTTGATGAAAATTAAACATTTTGTTTATTTTTTTGTTTCGAGTATTTGAATCTATAGATTCGACAGTGCTCCTTTTTGGTAATTAAAAAGAGAGCCCAAGATACCGCGACAAGTTTTTAGATATATTGTAATTCTGTTTATACTAAATAAATATTTCCATAAGCAGAACTTTCAGAAATAGACAGTTTCTAGAAATAACGGATAGAAAATCATAATGGATAGAAAAAACTGTCCATTACAAGAGATAAATAGATATATAGATATATCTTGGGGTATATATCCGTATTGCACTACGACCTTATGGCCCATTGTGCTCTCCCTTCTACTTCAGTATGACAAGATTCTGTTCTCCCATATTTTTACAATAGCCAGGAGCTTCCTGATCAGGTTTTCCTGAAAGTTCATATATTCACATGCTTGTTGAATTATATTCGTCCCAATAAGTTTTTCTCGGAACCCGATAATGTATATTACATTGGTCTGTTTTTAACTCCACATTGTAATAAATTAGTCTGTGATTCGATGCAGATAGTTCATCGGATACTTGCCACTTCTTGATTTTTTCACTGATTTCATAGGTACTCAGTGTTACATCAATGACTTCCTGTCGAACTCTGTGATAATAAAAGTCGGCTTGTTCCGTTGATTGACTATATCTAAGTTATTAGCTATAATATAATCAAAGAGATACTCACCTCTTGAATTTTTGTTTGTACTCACCCATGCAGTGTGATGAGCGTTTGCATCGGATCCCATGATCAGTTGGTGGTTTTTTACCTTACAATACTGGATCAAGTCATCTCCGTTGTGGGTGGTGGAGTAGATGCATCATAGGGAATGTAGACCGAAGCGATGATTACCACTCCAGTTTCTCTCTGATATACTGTATCAGCGGTAAGACATTGATGCCCTAACTTGCATAAATGCAAGTCCTGGAAAATTGATACCGATAATATTGATACTAATAATTATACTGATTGTAGTCGATAATGTTGAATCTATGCCATAGCCATAGCACCATTCATGGTATTTATGAACTTAATTTCAGAGAACTATTTGCCAAAATTGAGAATATTCCAGGAGTTGGGTATAAAATAAAACTTGATTTGTATAAAATTTGTCTGAATAGATTCCTAATCATTTTTCGAATATAAAAAAAATCAGGTCTATGAGTTTGTAGTCTACTCTGAAATCTGGTCTACCTTTTATACACATTTTTACATGAAAGGGATTTGTAAGATGTTCTCTTACTAAACTCTTAAACAGGAAGATTCTACGGCAAGAACTAACTCTATGTTTACAAATAAAACATTCAACAATCATGATGATGATTTGAGTACCATATTTAATGTTAGAATTGTTAGAAATATGTATATATATATATATATATATATATATATATATATATATATATATATATATATATACATATATATATATATATATATATATATATATATATATACATATATATATATATATATATATATATATATATATATATATATATATATATATAAATATATACGAAAAGATTGTTGTTATATTATGATGCCTCTAAAACGAGTAAAACTGCTCAAAAATAAGGAGGATAAGAAAAGTTATGCTCTGATTCATAAAAATATTACACAATCATATTGTGTGTAACCTCTGACTTTATAACCATCAACATATAAGATCTGAACGTACTCTATTCGGTATAATATATATTCCTCCAAAAGAAAGAGACACATAAGAGCTTGCCCAATCTGCATGCATAATTTTTGACACCAGTGGGGCTGTACCCACAATCCATCTTTTTTAACTCTACGAAAACCAAAAACTATTTACAATGGTATATCAGTATTGCACGTCCAGTATTATACACCGATAGATGTGTAACTCTTGCAACAATACATGTATGTTCGTCTGTACGTACATACATGACTCCCCTCCCCACCATGTAGTCGTATCAAAATTTATAAAATAACAACAAGAACAATACGAGAACAACAAACGGTTTTCAAAAAGATCAGATTGTTATGAAGTTAGGTGTGAGAGACTTGTTTTCGTATTTGTGCTCTGTTTTCTAATAAATACTCTACAGTGGGCGTTTAAAAATTTACTTTTTATAATCGTATAATCCTATAACAGATTCTGATACTCGACACACGAAAAAACACAAAATATTAGTAAAAGTTTATTAAATTATGTCAGTTGGACAATACGCACTTTGAAAAAAAAATTAAAAAATTATAAATATGAAGCAAAAAACACGGTTTTTCGCATTTTGCTCTAATATTTTTCTCTCCGACGTCAACTTTCGCTGGAAATCGCAATAATATTCAATTCACCCCTTTTCACCTCCCCCCCCCCTTCCAATCAACACCGCAACACGCCTGCTAACGCATTTATTTTTTATATTTATTAGACGCCTATACGCAACTTTAACATTTCCAACTGTTCCCGTTCTGTTAACAATTTTCTTTTTTTTTGCCTCAAAATAAGTTAATTCGACTAGTATATTGTATGAAAAGTATGAAACATATTTTTTGACCACCATCAAAAAAATTTGTGTGAAATGCACGAGGTAAAATAATATTATGATACACAAAAGTAACTGCACGAATAACAATGATCATATTTCTTCATAACAAATAACGTTTTGTTTTCTCAAATCTCAATTTTTATATCAAAAATCTATAATATGAATACTACAAAAAGTATATATACACATATATCGTATTTTATATATGATTATAAATATTATATAAAGCAGAATTTTTATTTATTATTTGTCCAATCCCTTTTGTTTGTTTGTTGTCCTGTTTATTTTATTTGTTTATGGTGTATGTTAGTCACCATAATACAACACCAACAAACTCTAAACAATATTTGTCAACATGCTTTTATACAACGACACAACGTCTGTCTTGAATCTTGCCAAGCAAATTTATCTATTTGAGTCGTGTTTTTAAATGATGAAATTTAAATATGAAAAGATAATGGTGCCCTTCTTTTATAATAACACTCACGGAAATTGACAATCAGGTCGTAGAAAATGGATACAAACATATTTTAGGTACTAATCGATAGAATTTTAAGATTATTGCGTCTCACTAATGCCAAGTAAAGAAAGTCACGAAATATAACAACTAAGTTAATTTTAGCGAGCTGTTCAACTACGACATTCATGTTAGCCTAATTTTCTTGGTCGTTGGTTTGTGAACTTTAAGATGTGTGATTTTGCTCCTGTATTGTAGCTTATGATGATTTTGTAACCAAGGTATGGTATACATACTTGTTTACATTACAACTATAGTTAGTACATGCTTAAAGTACGTTTCATTGTCTTTAGTGTTGATATGTTTTCACATATCGTTGCGAAATAGTAAAATTATTTTTATACGTCCATGTATACGGATGTCTCGGTTGGAGTGGTCAGTATACATACGGACGTCACTCGTTATTATTTTTACTTCGCTTAACACACTTAAGTTGTACGTATTATGTAAATGCATGCGTGCGCATTGTTTTCGAACCGAACGTACTTTTTACACTACTAACCTCGGACGTTTAGTCCTTTTATTGGCTTCAAGTCGTAAAGACTCTCTTTGTAGGTATTCTCACTCTCTTTATAGGTGTTCTACAACACACTCTTTATGGGTGTCAAGCCGAATATATATATTCTTCACTTTGTATGTTTTGAAATTATGAATTACTGAGTAACAATTGTTCTTGACACTACGAATGCGATTTGACATTGTTCATGAAAATCGGTGAAGGCAGCCAAACTGATAAATTTCAACTTAATTAGGTATGTTAGATATTTCTTTGCAAATAGTTTTTAATACGATTTAGGGTTGGTAAATCCTAATGTATATATTTGATGTAAGGGTTTACTAACCCGTTCAAATTATTATTCAGTTTACTGGATA
The DNA here is from genome assembly GCA_963920215.1 of Nineta flava. Taxonomy (NCBI): domain Eukaryota; kingdom Metazoa; phylum Arthropoda; class Insecta; order Neuroptera; family Chrysopidae; genus Nineta; species Nineta flava. Next base: position 63,004,369 of record OY986043.1, read on the forward strand.
ATCATACTGATTGTCTAACCTTTTTGAATTCTCTTATTTTAGTTTTGAACTTTGTAAATAGATTTACTTTATTTATTCAGATGTTGTCAATAAATTATTGTAAGTAAAGTTTTGTTTGATTCAAAAATATCATTAAATCCTACCAATGATCGTAAACAGGCAAAAAGTGAAAAAGGGGGCTCCGAAGGAGCCATTAACGTACTCCGTATCTCTGGGGATAATTTCTGATAACAATGGGATGTGTAAAAACTGATCAAATGTACGCTGTAAATTATTTAATGGGCCCAAACACAATCTTTTACTCCAATTTGTGTTTTTTTTTAAATCATACAATTATATTTGCATGGGTGTTTGGACTTTACCATTGATTTATCCGTTTGAAGTTTTTTAATATACTTAATTTTCTTTATAACTTACATTACTTTCTTTCTTTTAAAATTATTATTTTGGCATGACATCGTATAAATATATCTTTATTTAAAATATATTGTTTTGGGTAAATCTGATTCTAAAGTCGAAAATACACGTTGCAATTATTAATTCTTACAAAATGTGCATATGAATTTGATTTCTCTTTATTAACTTAAACTTATAAGATATCACTCTTATCTTCCAAACTTAATTAATATTAATACATGAAATATTAATATTAATTTATATTAATTAAAACAAATCAATCAAATTTTATTCTTTTATTTTGAAAAAATTTAATATTAATAAATTTTTTCAAAATATTTTTTTTTCGTTTCAGTGTGGTATAGTTAAATGTTTGTTTACGTATATTTTTCTGGAGATCTTACTTCCCTAACAAGAAACGTGTCTCTGGGCCGGAATGGGATAACCCATTCTACGCAATGTCTCCCAACTGACACAACTGACATCAACATCAACACAACTGACATATCTGAAACAGGCCTACCAGGTAGGATGATACAACTGGCGAGGTTTCAGCCAACTCTAATGATGTCACGCTGGCTAAGAAGGTCTGATTTAATGAGACTAATTTTACTACTCCTGGGTGCTCTTGAATGACAACAGACAGCAGAGTGTCTTCATTTAATTTTTCTGGCTGTGAATGTTTATATTGTGGAGAGTTTAAAGTTAGTTGAAGGATGGGTCGCTTGTTCCATATGCAAAGTATGGTCACACAATTCCTTCGTGGGAATAGATTGCGAAGATGTTGAGGCTGTCCTACTGTATGAATTTTGTGCATAAACTTATTTTTTTGCATTTCTCGGGCCAAAACGGAATGAGGCAAAATCCCTCCCTATACGCATACACAATGTATGCAAATCTCCATTTTTAATATTTTCTTCTCTTTTTTTTTATATGGATCTATTTTCAAAATTTTTATTTGTCTCCGCATCTTCTACCTTGAAATAACTTTTTTCTACCACAATATAATAAATTGAATCGAGTTGTTAAGAAATTTTGTTCAATTAGATTAAACATCAAAGGAAATTACTGTCAAGAAAATAAAAGTATTACATTACCACATAACATTACTATACCACATAATTATCCATCCATGAAAAAAAGGCAGGATAAGATGTCTTCCCATTCCCATATATATATAGCATAGTAATAGGAACTGTACTTCTATGTTCTTGAAAGTAACGTTTACTGTATTCTACTATCCTCGTAATCTTAACTAATCTCATCGCCTGGCTCAATTATTTTAAAGTGGTGAAAACGAAAGAGTAACAAATGTATCACTCTCATATAATAATTAAAGCAGTTTGCCAAAAAAATTAGTCCTAAAGTTGAAAAATGTATCCAAAAACTTGTTTGTTCACTTTTATCTTTAACACAATTCGACCGAGGTGAAAATTTGTACCTAAGTATGATGATTAGATAAAATTTTCTTGGTAAGTTTAGGGGAGTTTTTCGGTCTCATTTTTCAATACTTCAAATTATTGGGTTGAATATCAATGGATTTAGGATCAATTAAACCCCAATATTCAGAGCTACCGACGGATAGTCTTCAAGGAAGATGCATTTTTCCGTAGGGACGGAATTATTTGTTCTTCGGCTTTTGATTTCTACGTCTTAAATAAACTGAAAAACCCAAAATTTTGCGGGAAGGGAGTTAAATTTTTAACTCGACTTGATTAAGCAATGTATTATTATCTGTGTATGCTTAAGGGTCACAATACTATAATAATGCCAATTTCCATTAAGGTTACGAAATAGTATGAAAAAACTAGCATAGACGATATAGTCACAAAGGTCATTGAATTTATTAATTAATATTAATATTTTTAAATTGTTTTTTGTAAACTAGCGTCTATTTATTTCCATTGTTAGTATGATTGCCTTTCTTTAGTATACCAACGGAAGCGACTAGCGTTTACTATATTTGACATTTTTAAGTAATATGTCGGAACATTGATACCATTTTTTGACATGCTTGATATGAAAAATCATACACATCTAGGGGTGGGGATCGAACCCATGACCTCTGGCGTCATTCAGATCCTCGTTCCCCACCTCTAGTTGTGTATGATTTTTCATATCAAGGATTTGATGTCAAAAAATGATAATATTGATATTTAAAAAAACTTATTCGCCAAGTATCGAATCCTGGACCTCTGGATATTATACCCAATGCAATACCATTACACCAATACAGATGAATGGGTCAATTTTTTCATTTCAATGACATAACTTCTTTTGAAGTCAACATTAACTTATCATTCCACATATTATTATTTGTGTATGCTACAGCGTCACAAAACTATACTAATATCAATTTCCATTAAGATCACGAAGACATAGTATGAAACACACCCACCAAGTCGATTAAGATAGTTTTATTTTTAATATTACTTTTTAAAAAGTTCATACGAACTACAACCCGACAATGCTTGCTTTGTTTGCGACATATATATTTGGTAAGTACCATTCATACTTTGACATAATTGTTCCAAAAATAAAAAAAATACATTCCTCTTCCCTGTTTTCATACTTTTAAGCGTTGGTTTCATTGTGTATAATTTTTTTATTTTTATTTTTGATATTTTAAAGTGTTATTAAAAAAATTATTTTGTATCGTATTTTAAATTAACTTTTAGTACTCTTTACAATAATGTACGCATTGTTTATTTTTATCGAAACAAAAGTGAAAATATGTGGTGCGTTTTTCGTTATTGTTATTTTGCTTTTATCTATTTATATATTTTTTTGTTTTTCTGTTTATAGAATTTTTATAGATACAAATGTGATAAATGTAATTACGGATCTTTCATTTAGATGTGAATAATATTTTAATATTTGTATGTTTATTTTTATTTTAAATATCATTTTACTTAAATCTTTAATTATACGATTAAAGAGATTAACAAAACATTTGGCTTTTGGCAATGGCTTTTGATTTGTTTATTCAAATTTTTATGAAAAAAGTAATGTTCTCACGGATATAACCAGTCAAAATGGCCGTATGGGTCTTGGAGGTTGAGGGTTCGATTCCCAGCGGTGGCAATTTGTCAACTAAATTAATGAAAATTCGTTACGCAGGAGCTGCTTCAACTTCTTTCCTTTGAATACAAAAATCACTTTCTAGCGGTCACAATTTTAGTCTAATCCAAATGAGTCTTATATGATTTTAGTATTTGCATGGCCAATTTTATTAATAAATGACATACGTCAAGGGGAAAGGGGGCATAAAGTAAGAAGAAAACACAAAAATTAAATATCTTTCTTAATATTAGAACAATCGAAAAATGCGTAAGGAATAAAGTTGTAAAAAATTATGTTTGATACAATTCATCACCTTATCATTTTTGCTCAAATTCTAATGTGTGCAGAACTATTAAGGAATTTAATTTTAAATCTTAAACCGTTAATATTTCTGTTAATAATAGTGTAACAGAAATAATGATAAAAAACAAAATTACAGTACAACTTAATACCTACAACTTTACTTCTTATAAATTTTTCGATTTTTCGAATATTAAAGGAGATATGTCAAATTTTGTGTTCCCCCGTCACTCTAACCCCCACTTCCTTTCCCCTTGTCGGATTTTACCCATTAACGACCTTTTGAATACCAAGGGCGATTTAAATACCAAATTCAAATACCAAATCCAATCAGTTTAAAGTTGTGTATATATATATAAATATATATATATATATATATATATATATATATATATATATATATATTTATATATATATATATATATAAATATATATATATATATATATTTATATATATATATATATATATACATATATATATATATATATATGTATATATATATATATATATATATATATATATATATGTATATAAATTTTACAGACGGTGATTTTCGACATCTACTAGGTAGGATCGATGGACATTTGAAGAAACTTTTGCAAAATTTTGAGTCAGTACGAGACTAATAGCTCTATTTCCTTACTGGAAATTCGCTAAAAAACAAATTCATGGAGCGGTTAATTGACTAAACTGTCGGCGGATGAACAAGAACGAAATTACTATGGTTGTGATGGTTTTCTGCAATTTCCTTTCACGAACTTTAGATGGATATGTTCATATACAAATTACTTTCCCCACATCTTTAAATGAATAGGTATCACAATGGCCCTCCGAGACATCCGGTACAAACTCACCTACGGGTATACAGTTTTGACACGGGAAAATAAGCATTCTTTCTGCGATTTCATTACGGATGTATGATTGAAGAATGATATTGCAATCAATATAAGCTGAAAAAAAAACTTGTATTCACGACTAGAGCACAGACCTGTCTCTTTTAAGAAATTTATTACCTGGAATGAATCTAGATTTTGTATGTTTCCTCATCTTCGGGAGTTTCCCATGGGCCTCAACAGAACTTGAATCTACCTTACTTCAACTTTCGTCAGTTTCTAGCATCAGATATTTCTTGAGTTTACAAAGCCTCTCAATGAAATTTGTTAGTAGTAATAGTCGTATTTTTGTTCTTGCTGGCAGACTTTTGTAGCGTGATACAGGATGAAATATAGTTTAAATTTCCGAGAATATTCTTGCCTGGTGGAATGTGGAATTAGACATAAAATACCCTAAAATATTTTCATTTCAAATTGGGTTAATTTCGTGAGTACTACGTAATGTAACCCAAATAAGAATAAAGACAAAATTGACAAACTTTCACTAGGAAGTTGTTTTCAAATGTAACACATTTTATATATTTTACAAGTCATCAAGTGAAATCGTTTCTAGATAGTCTGACAAAAACTAAAGTATATTGACGAACTTCATTTACTATTCCATTTGCGTTTTCATTTATAATTTATTTTTTATTCGGATTCAATAGATATTAAACAATCAATAGTTTTGGAACAGCCCGATTTGGATGAACTGATCAGAGATTCGTTTAAAGATGTATACATACCCCCTCCCTCCCCGAGCAAAGGGAAACACGTTCCAATGGTTTCAAAGATAAGCAGTTTTGCACAAATATAGTCCGATTTTGCCCATTAACAAACTTGACCTTACTTTTTTGCTCTAGAACACATTTCAGCTCGTATTCTCTTTTCGTTCTTGGGTTATCGTGTCCACAGACAGACGGACGGATATGCGGAAATGGCCAAATTTTATGAACACATATACCAAACATTCATACCCACGATCAATATTTTTAAGCGTTACAGTCGTGATCAAACTTAATATACCTCGTATATTTACATATACTAAATTATACCTAATAGGTTTGGGCAAGAATTGTCTTTTGGATTAAATCTGTAAATTGTTATTTTTAGCTATTTAATATAGTGACTTTTTGTGTTTTTTGAAGTCAGTTGAATTTTTGTTTTTTTTTAAGTTTTTTTACAATAAAATATATTTCATGTATTCGTGTCAAACAAACACAAAATATCAAAAATCCCTCTTAATATTAGAATAATCGAAAAATATATAAGGAATAAAGTGGAAGAAAATCAAGTTTGCTACAATTCATTACCTGGACATTTTTCTCAAACTCTAATGTGAACAGAGATATTTAGAATTTTAACTTTCAATCTTTAATTGTAAATATTTCTGTAAATATTAGTGAAACAGAAAAATGATAAGAAACAAAGTTATAGTAAAATAAACCATATTTTGACAAAATGGAAACCCGACTTCAAAAATAAAATATTCTATAATAAAAAATGCACTAAAAAGTAAAAAAATAATTGCATATTCTTGTGCCAATTTTAGTTCACCTAAGCAAAAATTTTTAAATATATATGTACAATTATTGTTATTTTTGGAGGCGGTGTCAGCATAGAGAAGTTCACATAATTTTTGGACACCGCCTCCAAAAATAACAATAATTGTACATATATATTTAAAAAATTTTGCTTAGGTGAACTAAAATTGGCACAAGAATATGCAATTATTTTTTTACCTTTTAGTGCATTTTTTGTTATAGAATATTTTATTTTTGAAGTCGGGTATCCATTTTGTTAAAATATGGTTTATTTCTCGCTTTTTAGTGACTTTGAAGTTCTATAACTAGTTTTATTTGTCTAAATATGGGTAGACCTACTAAACGACTTACTAATTTTTAGTGAATTTTTTTATAACACATTTTTTTTTTACCCGTTTTTTTTTTTTTTTAATTTTAAGAGCATTTTTTTATAACAGATTTTCAATTTTATTTACATGCATTTTGTTTTTTTTTTGTAAAAATTTTTTTTTTGGGGTTTTTTTTTTTTTTGTAAAAAAATTTTTTGAAATTGGTTTTTAAAAAAATTTTCTTATTTTCCCATTATGAATGAGTATACCCTTTCAAAAAAAAAAAAAATTTCGCAGAAATCGGTTATCACATATAAAATGTGGATTTTCCTCGATTTTCCGGGGATCCCCTCATCAGAATACGATTTGGTGCCAATGGGACCAATGGGAAACCACACCCTTTAAAACAAAAAACAAAAAATTCAAAATCGGTTCATAAATGTCGGAATTCTGAGGTGACACACATAAAAAAAAAAAAAAATACAGACTATTTGAGAACCATCCTCCTTTTTTGAAGTCGGGTTAATTAAATACCTACAACATAACTCCTGATAAATTTTTCTATTTTTCAAATATTAAGGTAGATATGTCAAACTTTGTGTTTTCCCCTCCCTTTAAACCCCTTTTCCCTGGTCCGATTTCTCCCATTAACGAACTTGAACTTTAGAATACCAAAAGCGTCTCAAATACCAAATTTCATTCCAATCGGAATAAAACTGTGACCGCAAGAGTCCACAGATATTTTAAAAAGTGCATATATATGAGTGTATATATATATATATATATATATATATATATATATATATATATATATATATATATATATATATATATATATATATATATATATATATATACATTTATAAAAACTTTAGCGATATTGATTTTTAACATCTGGTAGGTAGGATCGATGAACATTTGAAGAAATTTTTACGAAATTCCAACATTAGTACAACAACAATAGCTGCATTTCTTTTGAAGGAAATTCGCTAAAAAACTTCATTCGGAAAAAACTGTAATTTTTCAAAAAAGATTTTTTAATGTCATATATAATAATATCTTAAGTGCAATAAGTAAAAGTCAAAATAAACAAGTTTTTGTGTATACAAAACAGCTAGAGCCACCATATAGCTCTAGCTCTCTTGTAAACAATGCATAAGTCATTCTGATAATGACAATAACATATTGTGACATGTTTTGAAAATTTTATGAAAAGGTGAATAACTTATGTGATGATATATGATGTTATGTGTTCTAAACATATACATACTACATATATAATATGTATACGGAAACTTGACGTTGCATTATTATCTCTTTAATATATACATAGATGCACTTTACTGATAATGATAATGTTATATCCTTAGATTTTAGAATATACGAGTACGATACAGGACGTTCAAAAAATTTATAATTTGTATAACGTGTTTTATGTATTTTGTATAAACGTACCATTTATAATAATAATTATAATAATTTTTATTCATTCTATATACAGAATAATTTTAAATAAAATTAAAGAGATTGTCAACAAAATTAACTTAAATGTATACAAAAGCATAGGGTGCTCGGCTCTACTTTGTAAAGGTAGAACAATTATTAGGATGTATGTATAGGGCACGCCATGCTTTTGTTTCCATTAAAGTTAATTTTGGTTATCAATCTCGTTATTCTATTTTATTAACCTGACTTCAAAAAGGAGGATGGTTCTCAATTCGTCTGTATTTTTTTTTTTTTGTGTTTTACTTTAGAACTCCGTCATTTATGAACCGATTTTGAATGTTTTTTTTTGTTTTAAAGAGTTTGGTTTCCCATTGGTCCCATTGGCACCAAATCGATGAGGGGATCCTCGGGAAAATCCTCATGTTATATGTGATAACCGATTTTTGGGAATTTTTTTTTTTTTTTGAAAGGGTATACTCATTCATAATGGGAAAATAAGAAAATTTTTTAAAAACCGACTTCAAAAAAATTTTTTACAAAAAAAAACCGACCCCAAAAAAAAAATTTTTACAAAAAAAAAAACAAAATGCATGTAAAAAAAACTGAAAATCTGTTATGAAAAAATGCACTAAAATTAAAAAAAAAAAAAAAAAAACAACGGATAAAAAAAAATGTGTTATAAAGAAATGCACTAAAAGTTAGTAGGTCGTTTAGTTGGTCTACCCATATTTAAACAAATAAAATAATTTATAGAGTCACTAAAAAGCGAGAAATAAAACCTATTTTGACAAAATGGAAACCCGACTTCAAAAATCAAATATTCTATAACGAAAAATGCACTAAAAAGTAAAAAAATAATTGCATATTCTTGTGCCAATTTTAATTCACCTAAGCAAAAATTTTTAAATATATATGTACAATTATTGTTATTTTTGGAGGCGGTGTCCAAAAGTATGTGAATTTCTCTAGGCTGATACCGACTCCAAAAATAACAATAATTGTACATATATATTTAAAAATTTTTGCTTAGGTGAACTAAAATTGGCACAAGAATATGCAATTATTTTTTACTTTTTAGTGCATTTTTTGTAATAGAATATTTGATTTTGGAAGTCGGGTTTCCATTTTGTCAAAATAGGTTTTATTTTAAATTATTTTACATTTTTTAGTTCATATTACAATTAAAAAAGTTTTTTTGGTTTTTATTTTAACTCTTAATTTAATTTTTTGTTTTTTAGCTTTGAAACAAATTATTTTTTGTGATGTAGTTTCTGTTGGAAATGTCTTTTTTATTAAAATTTTGTTGATAACATTTCCATAGAAAATATAAACTATATTATAACACTGTAAATCGTTATATATGAGTTTTTTATATATAAATTTATATTTTGGCTATTAATAAATTTACAAGGTATATTAAGTTTAGTTCCGACTTTGTAACGCTTGAAAATATTGATAGTAGAAAAAAATTTTTGTTATAGGTGTGTATAAAATGACTTAATTATTTCATTTCCGCATGTCCGTCCGTCTGTCTGTCTGTGGACACGATAACTCAAGCACGAAAAGAGATAACGAGCTGAAATTTTTGTGTGTGTTCACAGACACAGAGCAAAATAGTAAGGTCAATTCGTTAATGGACAAAATCGGACCATGTTTGGGAAAAATGGGCAAAACTGCCGATCTTTGAAATCGAAAGAGATATAACAAAAATTTAATAACAAACAATATTTCCATAAACTCAATAGTATTCTCATAGTTTTTGCTCAAAAGTTCCTCGGAAAGCGAAAAATATGTCTATCTTTAAAATCATAAGAGATTTTTTTTAAATTGTGGGACAGTTCAAAAATTGTTATCAATTCTAACATTGATATACAACTCAGTATAAACTGGGTATTCAAACAAATAACTCAGTTAGTTGTTATATTACTTGTTTTATTTTGTTTTTTTTTTTAATTTTTATTAAATATTATTATGTTGCCATCGGTTCTAAATACTACTGCACAATTTCTGATTATATTATACGTCCAGAAATGGGTGAAAACTCACTTCCAAATTCCATTATATTCATATATACATTTATATGAAAAATACAATTTTAAAAAAATCATTACTTTAGAATTTTAGATATTTAAATAAAACTTTAACATCATTTTTCTGTTTATTTAAAGTGCATATTTTTCTAATTTATTTAAATTTTTCTATTTTAATTAAAGCCATAAACACTATAGAAAAAATTAAATCAATGGCACTTAAAACGATTAACTGTTTTGTGATTAGTACATTTTACAGTTTAAAATCTATAGAGATTGAAAGAGAGTACTATCGTGTGACTGTCGAATATTAATCGAAAATCAGCATTCTAATATTCGTTTCGCCTCTCGCTTACTTGTTCTCGTTTCTCTTGTCTCACGTGGCATCACTAGCTACGGTTCTATTGGTACCACAAAAGTGGCATCTATGAATGGAAAAAAATTCGATACGCAGGAGCTGCTTCAACGAATTTCCTTAGAATACATAAATCACTCTCTAGTGGTCGTAATTTTAGTCTGACCACAATCAAATGTCGTGACTAATATGATTTAAGTATTTGCAAGGTCAATTTTATTACTAAATGGCATAGGTCAAGGGGAAAGGGAGCAAAGAAAATATAAAATATAAAATATCTCTCTTAGAAAAATTAAAAATGTATAAATAGATAGGATTTTAATTTTAAATCGAAAAATGTATAAGGAGTTAAGTTGTAGACAATCAAGTTTGCTACAATTCAGTACCTGATCATTTTTTCCAAACTCTAATGTTTACAGTGATATTTAGAATTTTAACTTTCAATCTATAATTGTAAATTTTTCTGTAAATATTAGTGTAACAGGAAAATGATAAGACACAAAATTGTAGTTAAACTATGTACCTACAACTTTACAATTTTTCGATTTTTCGAATATTAAAGGAGATAAGCCCTTAATTTGAGTTTTGAGTTTCCCCCTATCTCTAATTCCCCCTTTTGCCTTTTCCGATTTTACCCATTAATGAACCTCACCTTTTGAATACCTAAAGCGCCTCAAATACCAAATTGCATTCCAATCAGAATAAAACTGTGACCGCTAGAGAGTCCACAGACACATACGCCTGCAACAAAACATACATGCAACAAACATCAGCAAGTAAACAGGCGTAGTACTAGAACCAAAGGTTCTACGACCAACCTTTATAAATAAAAAACAAGTTGAATAATAGGAACAAACTATGCGAACAACACTTTCACATGTAGTTCGTGTCGAAAATTTTTCATTAAACCTACTGGAATATACTCTACAACCAGTGATATTATAGTGCCAAGGAGGCCGCTCAATTAAATTGGTGAGGTAGTTTCAATTGGCATTGGTTTTTTAGCGAATTTCCTCCAAAGGAAATACAGCTATTTTTTTTGCACCAACGTTGGAATTTCGGAAAAATTTCTTCAAATGTTCATCGATATATATATATATATATATATATATATATATATATATATATGTTTTTTTTTTAACGATAATGGCTTTTAATATCTAGTAGGTAGGATCGATGGACATTTGAAGAAATTTTTATGAAATACCGTCATCGGTACAATAACAGTGGCTGCATTTCCTTTGGAGGAAATTTGCTAAAAATATAACAAAAATGAAAATTAAACACAAATTTATTATTAAAAAGAGACTGTTAATAGATGGGGAAAAATATGATTATTCATACTGTACACAGAAGCGCATCAGTTATTAAATAAAACTGGCTGTCAATAAGAACTTTTTTTGATGCATTAATCATACTCATGTTGTATTTTGTTATGTATAACGACAATCGAAATTTATAATTGATAATTTATTATAAAACATTACACCGAGATTTATTATTCCTTCTATCTATAAGCTTTCATAGAAGCATTCAGGTTGTTTGGTGATTTGAGAATACATATAAGCATGAAATATTAATACGTTGATACCCAGTCAAAAATTGTATTTTTTCTAAAAGGGAATGTCAGATAAAACACATATCATTGACCATGAAGTTAAACTGCAACTATAAGATAAAAATATGAGTATTCAAAATTGTATATTCAAATTTGTTAATTGATAAATCAAGTTAATTACCTATTTAACTTTAAAGATATTGATATAGATTAGATAGACAGATCGTAGACGCTGCCCTGGACGGGCTACTTCGACCATAAGGTCCATTGTGTTGCCTAAGGATGTGAGGATGTGAATGGAGTGGAAGAAATTTTTGTATTTAGACTAGGAAATGGTAGGATATGCGGGTGCAGCCGACTATGATTGGAACTATACCGATATTTATCTGGAGTTCAAAATCAAATTTGTCACAAATCAATAACTAATAATAAAGTAATTCAATACGTCAATTCAAATAAAACTAATATTTGGTTTGATTTCATATTTGTAAAAAACTTTTTTGCTATTAAAAAAGCTATTTAAAAAAATTGTATAATCAACTTCAAAAAAACGACTAGAGATAAATAATGTTTTATAATGATTCATTCTAGTGAATAATTCAATTGTTGTACAGATATGTTTTAGAGTAAGGGATCTTGTTGACACCGGAGTAGAAGGGATAATAAATGCATGAAATTATTTGGGCAGACGATCACTGCATAAAAACAAGTTATCAACGAGTAAATGAATGGAAACTCGGGAAAATACTGGTTCGGAATGGATCTAAGAAGCTATCCCTCAAAGTACTGCACTTGAACAGAAAACAACTTTGAAAGGTTACCGGATTCATCACCGGATATTATTACCTACGAAAGCATCTGCACACAACGAGACTCCATAACGGATCCGTTATGTGCAAACTGTGTGGCGAGGAGGAGGAAACATCCAGTCACATCATCTTTTACTGAAAATCTCTCGGTTACAGCAGATACAACATATTCGGTCATTTCATCCCGAATATATTAACCTTCAGGAAAACCTGATAAGCAGAATCAGAGAAGCGAAGAAGCGAATCTCGTTAGACTGAAGTGAAGAACTGTTATTACATTTTATGGAAGAATGGGATCTTTAAACATTTTGAGGATGTTTATGTGGCAGATGTAGTACATTCTTAAAATTCTACAAAATCCAATAAATACACACAATCATAAAATTTTACAAAATCCTCATAAAAGTAAGCCTCTATAAGCCAGGTTCCCTATACCCAAGCGCGGATCTGGGGGATGGGTATGGATGGGTCATGACCACCCCCTCCAAACTAAATATAATTTAATTTTTAATTATAATTTTATTGCTTCTTACTCAAATCTTACATTGACATAATTAAATGGTGGGAATGAAATCTAGAGTGTTACATAATTTATTACTCCTGAAAAAATAATGCTATTGTTTAATCAATCTTTATCAATTCATAAGTAAAAAATAATTTCCAATTGGTTATTGATAATCATGGTTGATTTAATATAAGTTTAATTAATTATTATTCATAATCGAAAATTTTTTAATGGATAATTAACGCTACATACACAACATATTTCCCTTTTGTATATATAGAGATATCAAATTTTATTTTTATTTATTTCTATTAAAATATATGAGAAGTTACCTTGGTAGTTTTAGGAAATTAAGGATGTACGAGCGCTGATGTATAGTCCATTTATAAAATTCTTCAAAATCTTAAATAGTACATTCATAAAAGTCCGTAATATTGTTTATTATTTTTTGTCGTAAGTTAAAACTAAAATTTAATTTAGGCCCGTCATACCGGGCATAACAAAAAAATAATAGAAATAAAATTTACCCGAAATCCCAGTTGTTTTCTTAAATATCTTTTTTTTGAGGCCCGTCATACCGGAATTTTATTGGATAAATCTCTTTATTAATGTTTCTATTTTCTATTGGGTAGTTTTTTTTTTATTCGTCTTATTTTATTCCAAGTGAAAATTATCAAAATATGTGTCTAAATATGGGTTTCTCCATAGGAACAATACATTAAACCTCGAACTTTAACATTAAATAATTAATTCAAGACCCCCGTAACCCCCCTGATACTTTTATAATTGATTTATATGCACTTCAACGACATGTAAATAAACAATTATGCCTCAATCTTTTTGAATCTTCAGTGTTCGTACATCCTTAAATATGTGCTGACTATATATGTTTCAAGCTCAAAATAGATGTTCATTCATTTACATAATATAAATTAGCGAGTAATTTATAACCACCTCCATTTTTCGCCGGTTGAAAATAATCCTAAAGGACCTTATTCTATAAACGTATAGATTAAAGTTAATTCATTCATTTCAATACAATTTTCACAATCATTTTATCATCATTGAATCAACACAGAACACATGAATAGAACAATAAACTTTATAAATGATTGTTAATTTCATATATCTACATAGATTTCATATTGTTTTATTTGTTTAAGCTGCAACTTATAGTATCTACAGTTAAAACTGTTTAGAGCAACATCAGTTTATATATCGACATCGACCAACGTATCACAATACAGTTTCTGATGCAACAAAGTAAAATTCATATATATAGGGTGGCACATAAGTAACGCTATGATTTAATTAGTGAATAAATCATACAGAATTAACTTTGAAAAACTTGGGAAATTTATGATGGAAAGACTCAGCACAGAACAATGAACCAAAGTTGTTCAATTTTATTTTGAAAGTCAGCATTCGATTATTCACAAAGATCATATTAAAATTTCTTTGATGTTTCAACAATTTACTGATTGGTTCAGCGTTTTCGGTAACATGGGGCTGTCTGTCATCCTCCGCGCGGTGTAAGACCTCTTGCAGTTCGAAATGATGTGAACATTGCTCGGGTGCAAGCAAGTGTTGAGGAAAACCCCGAAACTTCCACCAGGCGACGTTCTCAGCAGTTGGTGATGTCTAGGTGGTCTTTGCAAAGAATTTTACATACGTTACACCTTTTCCAATATAAGATTCAATTGGTTCACGAGTTAAAACTAAATGATGCACAAAAAAGTTATTCATTAAATAAACCATAACGTTACTTATGCGCCATCCTTTACAAATAGAAATAGAGGCATTGAGAAAAAAAAAGTATGAGCTTCATCCGCAGAAGCCCACAGAGAAAGTGAAACTTCTTTAGCTGTAGATGTTCATTGTATTTTTTTTTATAATGTCAAATTTCAATTTTATAAAACAATTACTAATATATTTTTTCTGTGGAATAGGAAGGATATAGTAATATATTAGTATATTTATTCTATGCAATAATTTAAGCAAGCAAAATATCTGAGCAATCAGAACATATGCTCCGCCCTTATATTTATGCCCTTCCTAACTCGCACCCTTGTTTTTAATTACTCTCTATTGACTCATTTCCCCTTAATTGTAACAAAAAATTTGAAACTGATACGTCGTTAAGAAGTTTCACTTAAAAAAAATTCATTACGCAGGATCTGTGTTAACTTAGCGAATTTCCTTACATAAATTCTTCATAAATTACTCTCTAGCGGTCACAATTTTAGTGTGATCAAAATGAAATGTCGTATCTGATATGACTTTAGTATTTGCAAGGTCAATTTTATTAATAAATGGCATACGTCAAGGGGAAAAGGAGAATAAAGATAGAAGAAAATACAAAATATCTCGTAAAATACCTGCCTTAATATTTAAATAATCCAAAAATGTATAACATAAAAAGTTGTAGAAAATCATGTCTGCTACAATTCATTCCCTGATCATTTTTTCTGCAACTCTAATTTGCAGAGATATTCAGGATTTTAACTTTTAATCTTTAATGGCAAATATTTGTGTAACAGAAAAAATGATAATAATCACAATTGTAGTAAACCTAATTTTCTACAACTTTTTGTATTTTTTTCGATTTTTACAATAATAAAGGAGATATACCAAATTTTGTGTTTCTCCCTAACTCTAAACCCACTCTTCCCCTTATCCGATTTTACCCATTAACGAACATCACATGCTCTAATTCATTCCAATCAGATTAAAACTGTGACTGTCTAAAGTGGCTACAGACACAAATGGCGGCGTATATACATATATGTACATACATGCAGGGTGTCCCAAAAGTAGTCGAGTTCCATAAGAGGGTAGGTAGAGGGTGCGATTTTGGAACGAAAAGTCCTGAGACAGTTTTTTATTAGACGCACCGTTAATTAATTAAGGAAATTAGGTTGAAAACAGTGTTGCAAAAAGTGCATTTTTTTGATAATTCATTTTTGATTTAATTATCAATTTTTGGAAAAATGTATTGCTTAAATTTTTCAAATTATTAATTCCTTGAAAAGTGCATTAAATTATTTTTTTTTATTTTTTCAAAAATGTAATAAATAAATTATTTTAATAATAAATTTAATAAAAAATGCGCAAATTAAATTCGTGAAATTATAAAGTTTTCTCAAGAGTGCATTAATTATTATTGATTAATTTTTTTAATAATGCAATAATTAAATTTTTCAATAAAATAATTTAATTAATGCACTTTTGAGAAAACTTTATAACTTAACGAACTTAATTTGCGCATTTTTTTTCACAATTGCATACGTAACCTATAAAGTCTAGTGGTAACATCGATACATCGACTTTTGATATTGATGTCTAATTTGACGCTAAACGCTGTAATTTTTCGCTACAATTCTTTCTAGATGGCGTGTATGTTAAATTCTCATCACGTCACTGTATTTGACGCTAGTAACCCGCGTCAAGCGTCAGCATGAAAATACACGTTAACAATTGCGTATGAGTTCGATGATGTTATAACAATTTTCACTGTATAATTATGGAATAGTAGTTGCCTCAATGAATATTACTACAAATGTTACATTCTATGTAGAGAATTGATGCATTGTTAATGTTGAACTTGAATAAATATTTATTTTACTATTATTATTATCCAATTATTACAAATTTTCACTCGTTCTTCACTTAATAAGCTACTTATTTTGAAAATTCCAGTTGAATAAAATAGTTTAAGTGTTTTTAACGAATTTTCTTTCTTACGGAAATTTAATGGTGCTGATGAAACTATTTCACAAAGATTTATTCAAATTTCCATCAATTCTACGAAGTTACGTAGTAGTTAATTCTATTAGCTAAGATATTTGTGGTTGGAGAAATATTCATAGTAATAGCTTAAGGCGATATTAAGAATTGAAAACAAGCTGGTGTTTTCACAGTCAAGTAAGACAATCTTATTGTAGAACTTAAGATTAATTTTTATTTAAAAATAAAAAGAGGATTTTATTTAAGTCAGCATTTTAATAGACTTAAGACAACCTTAATAACCTTGGAGTGAAAAAGGTTGTAAAGATAATGAGATAAAGAAGGAGGTACTCAATTCAATCTGTACATATATATTTTTCTTTAATGTATGATCACGCGTAACTTTTTACAGAGTAATCAAATTTTGATCATTCTTTTTTTGTTGCATAGGGTATACTTCAAAGTTGATCCCACATAAAAAATAAGACTTCCCAACGCTTCTACTAAATAAAAATATCATAATCGATTTAAAAGCACTCAATATCTTTCTGCAATTTAAATGTTTTTTTAACCGACTAAAAAAACGAAGGAGGTTCGCATGTCAACAACTATATTTTTTTTAATGTATGACCACGCATAACTTTTTACAGAGTAGTCCGATTTCGATAATTCTTTTTTTATTGGATAGGGTATACTTCGAAATTGGTATCATATAAGTTTAAAAAAAATTTCGCCCCTAAGGGTAGAAAAATAGGGAATGGTTGATGATTCTAGATACTAAGGACCACAAAATTCGTGTCTTTTTTTAAAAATTGTATAAGTAGTAATTTTGCGCCTTCTTATTCATTCGATTTTAGGAAAAATGTTTCGAATAAAAGGTGTTAGTATTAAGTCCGGTAAATAAGCTGGAAACTCTGGAAAAGTGGTGGAACAGCACCGATTTTAAAAATTATTTTTTTCCTGGATTCTTAAACCTTCAGGAACATTCATCAGCACTAACCCCTGCATTACCTCAAAAAATGTACTCCTAATTTTTCTTAGTTTTTCATTTTTCAAGATAATGCTCGGGTTATTCCTGATTAATGTTCCTGAATATCTAAGGAATCCAGGAAAAAAAGAATTTTTAAAATCGGTCCTTTTCCAGCACTTTTTAAGATTGTACAACATTTGCGGCTTATTTACTGGAGTAATTGTTGTGTTGAAAATAATTGAAATAATTTTTAGGGCCGTAACACATAATTTTGAGTATGTAGAGTCAAAATATTTAAGATAAATATTTTACTCCTTAGAGAAGGAGTTTTTATTTCTTTTAATATACAAAAATATAGTTAGATTAGAATATGATCCTAATTTTATTTTTATTTTTTCTTTAAAAAAATAGAGGTCTCTCAACCTGGAACCCGACTTTATTAATACCAATTTTGAACTGAATAAACTGCAAACCCTACAATTGATTGTAGTAAGGTTCATTTGTTTGTAGTAACAAGGTTCATCAAAATAAAACAATTAATTGTGTTCAAATAAAAGATAATGATAGTATCGTGAAAATAATTATTGTTGTATTTCTAGAATCGTTATTTCTAGAATCGCACAAAATGACGCAAAAAAAATTAAGTAATTAGCACTTATATTTGTATTGATATCTATAAAAATACACAATACTTCGAATTCTTATTCAACAATTCTAATAATATTTTTCTAAAGGTGATTTAATCCTCAACCCCAAAACCCAACGGTATGAAATAAATTCAAAAGAGACAAAATAAATTCTTTACATGATGTGCCCAACAAAAAAAGAAAAAAAATTTCAAGGAAATTGATCCGTTGTCTATTAACGGTTAATTAATTTTGTTTATTTGACTAAAAATGGTTTCACTTCAACTCATGGCTACCTATATGTTTAAAATGAGTTATTTTAGGAGTTCCAAAACTTTTTCTCTGATAAAACGCTTTGAGAATCCCGAAATTTTAACACTTTGTTTATTTCGGAGGAGGGCAATTATACGCATGTTCAGTCATACTTGTGTTATTTCCTTCAGTATTTAGACACCGCAAATATAAACTACGTAAGGAATGCGTAATGTTATTGGTAATAAAGCGCACGTGACGTTTTGTTGCGCCAACAGTGATCGATTATAAAATTTAATATCAAAATGCTTTTATTATTAGCTTGACTTGTATTTACCTATGTATCTATTTATCTATCTAGCATGTATGTATGAGTGTAATGAAAGTAGCATCCGTGAGTGAGTTTTCAACCACTTATGGACGTCTGAAATTTTCAAAAATTTTGCAGACGTGTTAAGAACCGATAAAAATACAATAGTATTTATAAAAAATTAAATTTAAAATAAAATTTATTAATAGCCATAATACAAATTTGCATATCTCTAACTGAGTGTGGTGTACAGTTTATAGTTTCTATAGAAATGCCATTACCAAAAATCAAAATTACTTTAAAAAAATTATTTTTAATTGTTAAAATTATGAAAAAAAATAAATTTTTGACATCGCAAAAAACAATTTTATTTAAAGACTATAAAACTAAAAATATAGTTAAGAGTTTAAAAAAACGAGTTTAAAGGAGTTTTGCTATGTTCTTTTTTTTTAGTGACACCGCGAGTTGAGACTGTATTGTTGCTTGTATTGTATTGACTTGAAAAAGTTTTCAATCTTCTCATCTCGTCACGTTTTTACAGTTGAAAATTTTTTTGCAAATACAATTTTTTTTAATTAAAGTAAAAAAAAGACTACAAAAAAAATTTTAGCATTATCACCCAAAATAATTTGCTGTTTTGTGATTACTACATTTTTTTCAAATTAGAAATCTGTATCGATTGAAAGAGAGGACTATCGTCTGTATCTCGAATAATTATCAAAAATCAGGATTCTAACTTTCGTATCATCTGTTTTTTTTTTTTTTTTTAATTAAAATTTTACTGTGTTTAACTACAATGGTCATATACACAGTCGACATATCTAATATATACAGTTTATAATAGTTAATAATTAGTCATTTTTAGTTTATAATTGGTTGATTAGATTTGTTTTGATGAGGTAGTCAAATAGTTTTTGGTTTTGATCAGGATCATCAGCTAAGATGTCCTGAATCGTTGGTGATAATTTTGATGATTTCCGTTCTTCATTATATCTGGTGCAGTATAGTAGGATATGTTTTACTGTTAGGGTGGATTGACAAATATTACAGGTTGGTGGCGGTGTGTGTCCAAGTAAATATGAATGTGTTAATTTGGTGTGGCCATTTCTTAATCTAGTGAGTGCAATTTCCTGTCTTCTATTAGTTTGGTAAGAGGTGGTCCAATGTACTGTGGTATTTTTTATCTCTCTTAATTTATTGTTTGTCACGTTTTGCCATATTTCATTATTTCTTTGATTAATCGATTTTTTTAAAAAGTAAATGAAATCGTTTGATGGTATTTGTTCGCATTGGTCTTCATTGAGATGAGCCTCCCTTGCTGCACTGTCAGCAATTTCATTGCCCAAAATGCCCACGTGACTAGGTGTCCATAGATAATTTATTGCACAGTTATATTCTCTGCATATCGAGGAGAGTTGGTTTTTTATTTGGATTATTAGTGGTGAAATGTTTTTAATATTGTTGTTTTGGATGGCGTTTAAAACACTTTGTGAATCACACACTATTAAATATTTCTTATTGTGATGTTGTTCGTTGTCATTGATATGCTTTAATGCCATTAGCACGGCAGTAGCCTCAGCTGTATAATTATTGCAGATTTCATGTAATTTAATTTTATATTTGTCATTTTTAATTATAAATGCACAAGCAGTCGAGTTTTCTATTTTTGAGCCATCTGTATATATTTTAGTAAAGTTTTTAAAATTTTTGTTTATAAGTTCACTAAAAAGTTGTTTGTGTTCTAAGGCACTAATTTTATTTTTATTGATAACATTTAGTGAAAAGTCTATTTTAACATTGTTTTTATTCCAAGGGGGCTCATCAATCATTTTGGGTTTATGAATGATATTAGATAGGTAGTTTGTAGGGATATTATATTCATCTAAAATATTGTTAGTAGTAAGCCAGATTGGGAGGGGTAGTTTTTTTCGTTGAAATAAATGAATGTACGGATTGGTCGTGAGGATTTTATTAAATTTGGGAAGATTTCTTTCAAGCAGTTTTACAACGTATTTAAGTGTTAAGTATTTTCTTCTAAAACATAAGTTAGTTTCACCCATTTCACATAGAAGACTATTGGTCGGTGTAGTATAATATGAGCCGCTTACAATTCTTAAGCATGTATTATGGATGGTATCTAAGGTTTTCAAATGTGTTGGTTTTGCGGTATTATATATTATACTTCCATAATCAATCTTGGATAAAATAATTGAATTATATGCCTTTTTTAATGTTTTTCGATCTGACCCAGTATTTTTCATTGATAGTATTTTTAGTATGTTCGTTGATTTAATACATGTTGATTTGAGTTGAGCTATATGTGGTTTCCAAGTTAATTTTTGATCAAAAGTAAGTCCCAAGAAACGATGATTATCTGAGTTTAGTATAATTTGGTTTTCTATTTTTATCTTTAAATTGTGTTTTTTATATTTATGGAAACAGATATGGATGGTTTTTGTGTTAGATATTTTTAGCCCATTAGTTGTCGTCCATTTGTATATATTATCGACAGCTTTTTGTAAACATTTTTGGGCATATGCTTCGTTAGCTGTATCAATGTAGATAACCATATCATCAGCAAAATTTATTGTCTGAATTGGTTTTGGTATAATTTCTACTATATCGTTTATTGCAATATTAAATAAGATAGCTGATAGAACGGAACCTTGAGGAATTCCATTTTCTAATTTATAAACATTTGATAGCTGATTTTGGACTTTGACCATGAAAGTTCTGTTAGATAGAAAGTTTTTTATAAATAATGGTAAGTTACCACGGAAACCCCATGAATGTAGTGTAATTAAAATTTTGGATCTATTGGTTTTGTCAAAGGCTTTTTCTAAATCAATAAAAATAGCATTTAGATTTTGTTTACATGAAAATGAATTTTTGATTTGAGTATCGAACAATGTAAGACAATCGAGAGTTGATCTGCCCTGTCTGAAGCCAAATTGGTTTGGTGAGATGAAATTATTTTTTTCTAAAATCCATGTTAATCGTTTTGACACCATTTTTTCCATAATCTTACACATGTGGTTGGTTAAAGAAATTGGTCTGTAGTTAGAGATAATTTTACTGTTTTTATTTGGTTTATTGATAGGTATTATAATAGCTTGTTTCCATTCGTCAGGAATCAAATGTTCATTCCAGATTTTGTTGTATAATTCAAATAGATAGTGTTTTGCAGATGTGTGCAAATTTTGGATCATAGGTACATATATATTATCAGGGCCTGGTGTTGAGGGTTTTATTTCGTTTAGTGCCAAATTGAATTCATTAATGTTAAAATCTTCATCTTCGCCTCTGGGATGTGGTGTGTTGAAATTGAGATTGTTATGATTTAGTATTTCACTATCGAATGTTTTTGATATATTTGCAAAATGTTCGGCAAATTTATCAGCAATAAGTTTTGGGTCTGTAATAGTGATTTCATCATTGTTTATTGAACTAATTTTTTCAGTTTTATTTTTACCGGTTTGTAATCTTCTGATATTATTCCATAACTCTTTATCGGTTGAATCACTATTTATAGATTGAATAAATTCTTTCCATTTAATTTTTTTTGTTTAAGAATTTCCCTGCGTGCTATTGATCTAGCTTTTTTGAAATTAATAAAATCAGTTATTAGTTTAGTTTTTTTGTATTTTCGTAAAGTTCGTTTTCTGTTTTTGATTAGTTCAAAAATATGATGGGACCACCATGGTACTTGACGATTTTTTTCATTATATATTCGTTTTGGGACTGTTATATTTATAGCATCATATATTAACTTTTTTAAGTTATTTAATTTTGTATTAATCGTGTCCATGTCAGTGTCAATTTTTGTCAGTTGGTTGTATCGGATCCAATCAGCTTTTTCAAAGATATATCGTTCAACATCTGCAATGTTATCTGAATTTAAATAATTTATTAAAATTGGAAAGTGATCACTTGAACAGAGATCATCGTGAACATCCCATGTGATTTTAGCTATTAAATTAATTGATGCAATTGAAATGTCAATAGCCGAGAAAGTACCCGTCGATAGTGAGAAGTGAGTGGATTTGCCATTATTTAATATTACAATATCATCATTATCAAATATTAATCTTTCTATCCTAGCGCCTCTGGTGTCAGTGTAATTGCTTCCAATTGATACAATATGAGTGTTTAAATCACCCAATATGATGTATGGTTTTGGTAATTGATTAATTATATTCTGAATATTTACTGTTTGAAAATTTGTATGTCCAGGAATGTATATGTTACATATAAATATTTTGTCATTTTGGGTGATGTAAACTTCTGTAGTTATAGTTTGGAGATCTGTGTTGATGTTTATTTTTATTGAATGCAGTGCTTTGTGGATAAATGTAGCTACCCCCCCTGATGCGATATTACCAGCTAAGTAGTCGTGCCTGTAGCAATTATAATTATTCAGATATGATTTGTGTTTATCTAGAAAGTGTGTTTCTTGTAAACATAGAATTTTAGGTTGAAATTTGTTAAGTAGTTGTTTTATTTCGGTCAACAGTTTAAAATAACCGTTGACATTCCACTGTATAATACAATTATTCATGCTTGATGTCTTTTAGGTGTTTGTCTAGTTGGTGTCTGGGTCAGAAGTTTCTAAGTTGATGCTGTGTTTTTCAATTTTTTTAATTAGTTTTTTTGTTAATTGTTTAGATAAACTATCATTAAATAAATTGTAAATATTAGTAAATAAATGTATAAGATCATCTGTTGAATCTGTGTATTTGCTTATAGCAGTTGATATGTTTTGTTTGCCATAAGTTTCTATTATAAAACTTTTAATTTGGTCGAAGTTCAAGATGTAATTATGGGGTTCAGCTATGATGTTTGTTTTAACATTGTCGATCAATTGGATGAGGGTTTTTTTTTTTTCATTATGGGTTTGGGAGTAGTCCTTTGGTGTAGCCGGAATTATATTATCAGTCTGTTGGTGCGTTTCAGTTGTAGTTGTGGTTGGTTTTTTATTTGAGCTTTCTATTTCTGATTCTTGTGAGGTACTATTAGTTTTGCGAGCCCTTTTTTTTAATAAATGTGTTCTACTTCCGTCGCTGTCATTTTTTCGTTGCTTCATTGTGGGTACTGTGGATGTGGATGATGAAGCCTCCCGGGCATCAGACACTGATGGTATGTGTATCGTTGTGGTTGGTTTCGCATTATTTATTTGGGTGTTTACTGTATTTGATTTTTGTTCATTGATTATGGTGTTTGGTAATAGGTTTATGCCTGTTTGTGATGTTGTGTTTGTATTAATAGAATGTGTTTGTGTGTTTTCTAATATTTCTGGTGAAGTAATAGAGGGTGTGAATTGGTTGATTATGATTGTGTCAGGTTGTGGTTGCAATGGGGTGTTGTGGAGTGTGTTTGTCATAGGAGTATGATGAAGGGTGGTTGTTATGTTTTGTGTTGATGAGGATGGGGGGGAGTTTACGTGTATATTTGTTTCGGTTTCTGTGTCTTTGTCATTTTTTTTGCATTTTTCCGATTCGTGTCCGAATCTTTTGCACCAGGTACATCTATTGATATCGACTGATGCGTACATTTTGTATGTTTCGTTTTCATATTGGATTTGAATATTTTCGGGCAAGTCGGGGTGGTCGGCGTGGATGAATAGATATCTTCTGAAACTTTTGATATGTGCGAATCTGCTATTATTTAAGCCAGCTGACAGGAAGAAGATATCTGACATCGGTTTTATACCCAATTGTGTAAGGCTTTGGATAATTGCGTTGTTTGGGACAGTGGGGAGAATCCAAATAGTCAGTCTATGTGAGGGAGTGGTATAGTTACGGATCGGTAGCTTGTGGCCATTTATATTAATGGTTTTGTGATTTTCTGTGAGGTTTAGTACCTCCTCTTTAGATGTTAAATAAACAGAGATTCTATTTGATGATAATCGGGCCGCGTATAATATTTTGATGGGGTTAATTAGATCACTTAGAGCGATCATATAATCTTCAATTGGGAGGTTTTCTTTGGCGTCTATAATGATTGCCTGGTCCGGTTTGGGAAAATGCGTGGCATTGTTTATGAGGGAGTCTCTGTATGACATTGGTTGTTGGGATGGGTTTGTTCTTGTTGTATTTTGTGCTGTTTCTGTGTTTGTATGTGTTTTTGTTGTGGTTTGGGTATTTGTATTAAAATTTTTGTTTATTTCAGAATTTCCAACAATTTGTTGGGTATTCATTTTGTTGGTGATTATTTTTGATGAAAATATAAATATAATTAAGGTATGTATACCCAAATGTTTTCGTACTCACCATGGGTGAGCACTTTATGATCACACTTTCACTAAGTTTTATTTTAGATGTTATGCACTTTCTTGTATGATATTTATTATGTAATTATTATTATATTTTAAAACTAATTTGTTTATATGGTTAGTATGAAAAAAAATATATTTTTTATTCAGAAATTTAATAATTTGATAATTTATCGACTGTACTCTATCGTGGTTCAATCAATTCTCCGTATCATCTCTCTCTATGACTTATTCCCTTCTCGTCTCTGTATTTAGCACCACTACTGTATTTAGCACCATATTCTCCCGTTTTGTCACTGCATAGTCAATGCTATTTTTTATCTCTCTGTATAAGAATAATTAACCGTAGGTAAAGTGAAATTTTGCGGATCTAAAAGACAGTTTAAATTGTATCCAACCCAAGCCAAGCCCATATTTGTCCAACTTACTTTGAACATTAACGTTTTAAACTGGCACTCTCTTTAAATCCAAGATGAGTCTCATGTATTAAAGTTAAGTGCATTTGTAAAAAACTCTCTAATATCGTCACAGTTTGAGTGGAACAGTCTATTTTCAAAACGAAGGGGAGGAAACATATTAATGATTGCCCCACTTTTAATATATTTATCATTTTATTTAGACTTGTAAAATATAACCAGTGATACCAAAACAAAGTATCGTTGTGTTATATAGAGTACAACTGTTTTGTGTTACAGAAAACAAAAGTTTTGTTGTATGAAGTAATACAACTACATAAACTCAAATATAAAAATTATACGATAAATAATATTTTCATCGGCATACCGTGTAAAGACTGCCACCTTATCATCCAGAGCTCAACCCTATCGAAAAAGCATGGGTTCTAGTGAAAAATTGGGTGGCCGCACATAATACAAGCTTCAAGCTTGACGACGTCGTCAAATTCACTGAGCAAAAATTTGCTTCAGTCCCAAAAGACGATTGGGTGAAGTTATGTAAACATGTACAAAAATTGGAGCAAGAGTACGTCGAGCGGAGTTTATAATTTATTATAAATTACGACAGTGAGCTTGCTCTGACGAATTTTCTGAAGACGACAACTAGAATTCACTAGTTATCGCCTTCAATAGTTTTTTAGTGCCACAAATTTATTGTTTGGGTAGTAATTTTGGTCTGTGTTTATGACTTACTTCATATTCTATTAATAAATAAAGATGGGTATATGATTAACTTTATGTTTAATATTACTTTTGCTTTTTTTAATTTCCAAAAATTTTTTTGGTTATATTTATATTGTTGTATTATATATATATATATATATATATATGTTGTATTATGTATATATATCTCCTTTTAATATAGAGAAAAATGCTGAAATATATATATTTTTAATAACCAATATGCTATCTTTTATTATTTAATGGCCATGATATATTGCTGTTTTTGTCTGATATATATGTTTACAGAAAAATATTTTACATTCATTTTTAGCTTATAAAAATTATGAGACGAAATTTCTATAATATTTCCCCTCGAAGAAATGGTGATTATTAAAATAAGTTCCCCTTACGCGCATATAAAGTTCAAAAAAATGAATTCAGCTCCAATACTAACTGATAGCGAATAAAATTTGAAACAAATAACATAAAAAATGGTGTATACTTCTTGGAAAAGGTCTAACAATTATCTCATAAGATTTCCGGAATGTTGTCGTCTAAGTAGGATCTGACCATACCTTATCTCCAGACGCTTAAATTAAACATTAAAAATATAAATTACTTAGCATGTAAAATAATTAGAGTGAAGTATTGCATGTGACCGAGTTTTTTTACTGCCTTCCGTATAAGTATATTTGAAAGCTTTGATGGCATTTTTATAGTTAAGAATTTGTTTTTCGAATTTCAGAAAATTTAATGTAACAAACAGAAAGAAGTGTTCCAATTTTTGTCTGTACGTAATAAATTGGCATGGGATGTAGCAGAGATACCAAGACCTATATTTTAAGACATCGTTTCTACAGTGGTTCGTTAACGTGGTTTTTTTTTTAAATGATACGTTCTAAATTTTCATCTAATTTTATTATAAATTAAATCTTCATTTAACCATCTACGGAAACAAATTTTAGTATTCTTTTATTAACTCGAATGTTTGATTTTTGCTTCATGTAACCTTATTCTTGAGATTACTTAAAAACAATAAATTGATGATCATTTTAGTTACGTGAATGGAATCACAAAATTTTTGTTAACTGAAAAATTTTAACATCAATCAATAAGAAATATCTCTAGTATATAACAGAAGTATTCTGATTACAATTTTACTGAATGAAAAGCATATACTAGTCTAAGAACTAAACACACATCTGTTAACCTGATGAAATATATTTTTTATGAAGTTTCATTAATAGGCGAATATATTGGTTGCCATGGCTATTTTTAATTAAATTAATTTTAATTAATTTTTTTTTTCTGTTCTTTACCCACTTGTTACCTAAGCAAATTTTTTTTAACTGATAGTTTATAATATAAAGAATATGCCTGGGAAGTAGTGCCTACTCATTCCGGTCATGACTACCTAGCAAGCAGGTATGAACAGTTAAGAAAATATAGGTAACTACACTGACCTGTTAACCAATCGAAATTAGATAATTTAATGATAAACGCGATCGTATAGTATTGCCTGCAATAAACCGGTCATGAAATAGTAATGCCTGGCTTTGAAGTTTGAAAATCGGAGCATGCAAAAATGCACCAAGCATGACTATTTCATGACCGGTTTACTATACGATCGCGTTTATCATAAATTATTTATCTTCTGATATATATTTCGATTGGTTAACAGATCAATGTAGTTACCTATATTTACTAACCCGTTCATAACTGGTGGCCAGGTAGTCATGACCGGAAATGTCATGACGTTCAGTTAAAAAAACTTCGCCTAGTTAACAAGTGGGTGAACGACAGAAAAAAAAAAAATTAAAATTAATTTAATGAAAAATAGCCATGTCATTTTGATAGGCTCTGCATTTTCGGCGTATTCGCCTATTAATGAAATTTCATAAAAAATATGTTATATATGTTATATGCGGTTAACAGATGAGTGAAGGTCGATCTCTGTTCGGCTCCTACACCATTCGATTTGTATACCTGGTATATCATATATAGGGGAACCCGGGGCACAACGAGGTATCGGGGCGGGATGTCGATTTTCGGTTTCAAGGAGGTGCTACAAGCGAGCGGCAATACGTAGAACTAGACCAACCTACACCTGTTCAACTACTACATACATGTGAATCTAGTTTTCTTGGTCATTGAAGAAGTTGCGTGAAGTTTTAGTTTTGTGATTTTTTGCTACTGTATTGTAAGTTATGATGAACTTGGAACCAAGATAAGGTAGGTATACATAGTTGTTTACATTACAACTACAGTTAGTACATGCTTGAAGTACGTTTAATTGTCTTTAGTTTGGTGTAGTTGAATGTTTGTTTTCGTATCTTTTTCGAGTGAACTTACCCTCCTAACCCAAATCGTTTTTCTGGGGCGGAAGGGGTGGGGTGGAATGGGGTTATCTAAACTTCATCCAAATGTTTCTTAGTTTTTAAAAGAAAAACAGAAAAGAAGTTAAAACTAATAGCATCTCGTGTCTCGTTAACGAAATACTAACAATTGAAAAACTGCATTTTAACGAATTTTCTCTTCAAAGAAATTCGTCTTCAAATGTCCGTCGATTCTACTTAGTAGATGTCTAGATTCTATCTGAAATCACTCTAGAGGCCACAGTTTTAATTCGATCGGAAGGAAATTTGGTAAGTAATGTGCTCCTAATATTTGAAACTCCTAGTTCATTAATAGGCACTAGTGAAAAATGGGAAAGGGTAGTTTAGAGGGTGGGGGAAACACAAAATTTGTTATATGTGTCTACATATTGGCAAAATCGTGTTAGAAGTAAACTTGGGTACGCACATAAAATCCCCACAGAATTGGATGCATACGAAAGTATCTACATACACAGATTAAGAAAACAGGTAATGAATTTAGACAATGGCCCAATTCCAAATTCTGATTTAATAAATAAAACCATTTTCTAAAACTTAATACCTGGATATCACGGTTAGCTTCGATCAACACCCTCACCTTATTGACAAATTCAACACCGCATGGTCAGAAAAGGTTACCGCCAATAAATGGGCTGGGCTCTTCACACATTTAATCCCTTAATTGGTCAGTCAACTCATATAATCCTTCAGATACTACTTCAGTCAGATCATGTAAAAGACAAAACTTGTTTAATATTATTGTGAGACACGCACCAAATTAGCAACGAGCAACATATCTCTGACTCCATATTCTAGAGATAGTTACGAATACCTAATTCATACTGATGATGACTACCTTGTAGTCGAAATAATTATTTATAAAATACAAATAATTTTTCTAGGAATTGGGGCAAAATTTAAAATTGAATTTCAGAATATATATTTCACTTCTCGTTTGAAAATAGATCAGAAATAAACTTTTATCTTATTCGTTACTGCTTATGAATTAAATTTCGTATCGAAATAGAGCGAAAAGAAAATACAAAACCATATGTCTTAATATTAGAAAAATCCAAAAATGTATAAGTAGTAAAATTTCCTTTTACTACAATTCATTATCTGGTTATTTTTTACACAGATCTTTAGGATTTTGATTGACAATCGTTTGTCGTATATACTCGTATTACTGTTAATGTTATTAAAGTAACAGATAAAATGATAAGAAACCATGACCAGATAATAAAACTAATTCTGTTACAATTAGTTTCTTATCATTTTTTCAGTTACTATAATAATATTAACAGTAATATTTAAGACTTAAGATTTAAAATCAAAATCTAATATTTAGACAGATGATTTTGTGTTTTCTTCTTCCTCTAAGCCCTACTTTTCTCGTGGAATCACAAACCCATTAAATGGCCTTTCAAATATCAAAAAATTATTATGTGATATGAAAATTTATTCAGAATTTGATGTTATTGGAAAAAGTCGCCATGAACTTTAATGAATAAGATAAAAGTTAGATACGATCTATTTTCAAAAGAAAAGTGATATATTTAGTCTAAGGAAATGCACGTTGACGCAGCTCCTAAGTAACTAATGGTTTGTAACATCTGTGTTTTGTACTTACTTTTAAATAAACATTCTGTATATTTTAATATCATCATATTTTTAATTGTTTGTTCTCTTTAATGTGAAAATATAATGGATTTTTCATTTACAAAAACTTAAATATAATTAACAAAATTGTTTCTTCTTTTATTTGATAATACGAAAAATGTCTTTCATCATTTCAAAGAAAATTATTTTATTATTATTATTTGTCATCTGTTATAATTGGCCCAGAAACTGGTGTGCTGACTGAATTATAGCAAAAGATGACTAACCTTGAAGACGGTGAGTGGATTACAGTTATGTTCATTAAAAAATAGCCTCTCCTTAAAATTATAATGTTTTTAGCTGCCTCCAAAGAAAATGCAGCTATTGTTTTTGTACCAATGTTAGATTTTTGTATCAATTTCTTCAAATGTCCATCGATCCTACCTACTAGATGTCAAAAATCACTGTCGTTAAAATTTTTATATGTTTATATATATCAACATATAAGTTTATGTGTCTGTGGACTCGTGATCTGCGGACTAGTGATCATAGATTTATTCCAATTGGAATGAAATTTGGTATTTGAGGCGCTTTTGGTATTCAAAAGGTCAAGTTCGTTAATGGGTAAAATCGGACGAGGGGAAGGTGGGTTTAGAGGGACGGGGAAACACAAAATTTAACATATCTCCCTTAATATATGAAAAATAGAAAAATTTATCAGGTGTTAAGCTGTAGGTATTTAGTTTTCCTGTAATTTTGTTTCTAATCAGAAATATTTACTATTAAAGATTGAAAGTTAAAATTATAAATTCTTAAATTGTGACTAGAGAATAATTTATGTATTCTAAGGGAATTTATTAAGTTGACGCAGCTCCTGCGTATCGCCTATTTTTATAATTTAAATTTATCCCAATTCTGAGATCAACTCTTCATTTCAACTCATCAACTCATCAACATATCAACTCGCAATTTGTATTGTATAAATATGTATTTCGAGTATAAAATTAACGTTGTGTTCAATTTATAGTCTTGTTTAAGCTCATAAATATACTTTCATAATTCCTTGCGGGATGATCAATCATCTCAATAGATAAATACATAGATGAATAATTACGTGTAGAATGTTTGTAAAATTTGAACCATAACACCTCTGTATTCGTATTAGTTGCCATGTAAATTTATGTGCATATTTTTTTCTTATTCATATATGTGTCTGCACGCACTCTGGAGGCCGCAATTATTGGTTGATCGGAATAAAATTTGGTATCTGACGTGCTTTTTGTATTTGTAAGGTCACAATGGGGGGGGGGGCTAAGAGGGAGGGGGAGACATAAAATCTTGAATTACTCTCTTAATATTAGTCAAATGGAACAATTTGTAATGAGTAAAGTTTTTGCAGCGACGGTAATGTCATTAACGCTTTATAAAATGAATAAGATTTTTATATATTGATCTTCTATCATCAAGTAAAAAATATTTTCGATATAAATTATTTTATAAAATCTCTTCTTATTTAAGTTCGTGTCTAGACCGATAACAGAATGTTTAAACATTAACTTAAATAATTTTTTTGTAAATACAAAACTTTTGTAATACGAAATACAAAACAAAAGCAAAGAAACCAATAATATTAAATTTATAAAAAAAAAAAGAATTTTAACTTTGTTACTCATCACACAGTATAAGCAAAGAAAAATTTTATATGAAAAATAGTTTATAAATAATGAAAAATGTAATTTTCTTTTCTGTTTCGTATTAAACATATTAAAAAAATATGAACAAATTTTCGTTAGTTCATGAAAAATTAGTAATAAAATGATGCAATGCACACAGAGTGTACCATGTAGACAGTAATAAAAATAATATTATTAATAATAATAATGATAACACAACAAAAACACACATTCCGGCCAATGCAATTCCACATACGCCCATAAACTCGAAGACTTCATACCCAAACTCACACATCACACAACCGAAAACAGACAACACATCACAAGAAACAATCATGTCACAGCACGTCCTAGCTACAACAGCATTCGTACATGCACCATCACCACACAACTTAACGCAAAACACAATACAAGAAACCAACTCATCACAACACACCCACACCACGACAACATACCGCATTTCTCGTTATTCACACAACGAAAATAAAAACTTACGAAACAAAACTCTACACCTAATACACAAACCAAAAGACGCAGTCGCGCAACACAATAAACACATACAGCTATACAAACTTCTACACACACACACACACACATACACACACACACACGCACGCACAGACACACACATACACACACACATACACACACACATACACACACACATACACACACACGCACGCATACTCATTACCAAACACATACCAGTTAAAATGGTAGAAGTTTCGAGACGACTTGAATCAATAGAGTAGGGCAAGCAAGGGGGTTAATCCACCGTCTCATGATTATGTCTGTGCGATGGAATCTTACGAGTTTCGCCCAGATTTTGAAAATTAAAAATTGTTTAATAAAATCTGTAAATCTGTTGCAATGAAGACCTTTTACACCTTCATTGCAATGCTATCATATTCTTTATATTGTTTATATTTTGTTGATCTATTCTGGCCTAATTTGACTAGGTAGTGTTGTTATAGAATTGTTTTATTTGTTTTTCTTCCATCTTTGTTTGTTGTGATTGTTTTTATACCTAGAGGAGCAAATGAGCTGGCTCCTGAAGCCCCTGGTAAGGGTGTACTCCTCTCCTGCAGTCAATGCATTCCACCTTTCTGTCCACAAATAATACAAATAATATTAATAAAATTCATTCTCTCTTTGATTATACAATTTTTTACGTATAGAGTTAGCGAGTAACGAGGGTGTTGAGCTTGAACAAAGCATATCCAACATCTAGAACAGAAATACGAAAGCAAAATACTTACATATGCCAGAATATAGTAGAAGAAATTTGTAGTTGTACGGACGTGTCATTTAATTAAAAGTTGAATAAAGTTTAAATAAGCCATTTAATTCTAGCTTGGGTACACACAAAGTTAATGAATCAAATAAATAAATAAGTTAAATATATAAATAAAATTAAAAGTTGATTAAACTATATCAAAACTGTATATTGACTCCGAAAGTAATTGGGCATTCATAGTCCGAATTAAACAACTTCTGTGTAGATTCATGTTATTCCTGATAGACTGGTGGTTCGAGAAAAACTCGTATCATTTGATTGGCTGAGGTCGTGTGCCTTTCACAATGATTTCTAAGTTATGTTTTGGTTTTTGATTGGTAGCCTTATTTCTAGTTTGATATTTACTGGGAATATTGTTTTCTATAAAGTATAATCTGTTTTTTATCACAAATTTAATAACAAGCATATCTAGGGAATAAAAGGATAAAAGCTTTTTAAAAAAATAACAATTTTTCTCGCATCTCTAGACGAATCCCATTCTATTATTCCAGACATCACTCTAAAAAAATAGATATTAATTAGCATTTTTTAATAAACCTTTAGTCACATCATTTTTAGTGGATAGCATATTCTACTTAGTAGCACCTAATTATGGAACTTCAAACGATTTGGGAGACTTTTTTAGGTAATCCTTTCCTAGCTTAACGACTTTTGATATTGGAATTCTGGCTAGACACTAAACACCTTAAAAGCACTTAAATAGCACCTAATTATGGTATTACCTTGCACCATTATGTGGACTTTTTAATTCTCTGCTAGCTTGAAGGCAAGTCAGCAGAGGACTTTTGAACATGGGTTTCTGGCTAAATCCAAAGAACACCAAAATTATAAACTAAGCACCAAATTAGCACCTAAATATGACCTAAATATGGTTCCATGTAAATCCATTTAAATAGTACGAGAAGAGTTAACGTAGGTCATCAATATGTGTATTGCAGATAATTTGGCTGTCCAAAACCAACTCTAGGAATTTAGTCTTTAAGGTAAAGTTACTTAGTAACCTTTTTTTTAGGTTTTATAGAAATGATATCGGTTTATTTGACTCCATTTATTTATTTTAATAATTATTAGTATGACCTCGTGTGGCACAACGTTGAAACCTTGGCCCGATACAATCACGGTTGTATCATCTGCAAATAAAATTATACCATTCTCTGTAACATCTTGTAAAAAAAACAGGAAGATCGACCCTTGATCTGTTCTTTTTAGTTTACCATTCGAAGTCTTTACTATCGGTTTAAATTTGTATCCTTTGCGTTATAAATATGTTTTAATTAGGCCAATAAAGTATTCTCGAATTCCCATTCTCCAACAGTAAATTGTGACTTACATAAGTATGTGAAGTAATTAGTAATTAGTTTTTGTTCTTACAAATCGAGTATAGAAACAAAATTTGAAATCATAAATACAATAGGGATGTGAAAGATTGAAAAACGATCTTTGGGTTCGAAAAATCCAAATAAATAGAATAGATTTAAAAAATCTTCGTAAAACTACGAATTAAAATAATGACTACTTGAAATAACTTAGCCTATTGTTCCAGGTGAAGGAATCATACTGCATATCAAGATGATATGAGTAATCTAGAGCACGGTCGTGCGACGGGCCGAGTTTAAGGGGTTTGTACCTGTGTTATTCATTATTTCCATTATTATAACCGTAAATAGATAGATGTATCTTGGAGTATGAAAAGTACTACACTTGCATCTTATGGCCCATTGTGCTCCCCCTTCTTCTTAAGTCTGACGAGGTTCACTTTCCTCTTATCTTGGGAATTGCCAGGAGCTGCCTATCAGGTTTTCTCGAAACCGAGAAATTCAAAGTTAAAGATTATGTTGTTGCATGTTTCTTCCTCCTCACCACACTGTCTGCACATAATGTATCCATTGTGGAATCCAATTGTGTGTAGGTGCTTTCATAGGCGATAATGCTCGGTGTTGAATCTCATAATCTTATGAAGTTGTATCCTGTTCAGGTTGAGTGCATCGAGGGACAGCCTCTTGGATGAATTCCGAAACAGTATTTTTCCGAGTTTATGGTTCGGTATATTTTCCTAGTGATCACGATGTTTAACGTATTTCCACTTCTTTGCATGTTGTCTTTAGAATTCCTAGAGTAGGTTCTGCGTCTCTGAAACGTATTCCGACAAGCTTCTTTGCTAAAGTATCTGCTTTTTCATTTTTTTCGAAACCACTGTGACCTGGTATCTAAATCAATTTAATGTTGTTCCGTTTGGCTAGCTCCAGTAGTTCCTTCAGGAAATCCCTGGCTACCCTTGTGGTGATGTCAGTGACAGGCAAGGCTTTTAGAGGAATATGATTGTCCGAAGGAATATTTACGTTTTGGCTTATGTAACCCTGACCAATCCAAGTGGCCGAGAGGTCTATGACCGGTCTAAAATTTCTTGATTTACGATTTTTCCGAACCTTGGCTTTCCTCCAGCATTTATGATGGTGATTTAAAAAAACTCACCAGTCCAAGTAGCCGAGCGGTCTAGGGCGTTATGCCTGCACAGTATGCCTACTTGAAAAATGTGAGTTTATGGATTCGAATCCCAAAATCGGCTGTTTGTAAATTATTAAGAAATAAAGGGACGGTTAATTGACTAAACTGTCGGTGTAAGGACAAGAACAAAGGAACCGGCTATGCTTGAGAAAGTTTTCTGCAGTTTCCTTTACGAACACCAGATGAATATCGGCATAGTCCCTATCATAGTCGGCTATCCTACCAATTCCTAGTCTATACACAAAAAATTCCTTAAATTCCACTCACATCCTCACATTCTTAGGCATCACAATGGACCTTATGGTCGAAGTATAGGCCGTCCAGGGCAGCCTCTACAATTAATCTATGTAACCCCTACGTAGGTTCTTAGGGGCGAAAGCAAGTATGGCGTCGACTTCTGCCTGCCGACGATGGCATATTTTCCCAAGTTCAGGCAAATATTTGCCTTCAGACTTTCCGCGTAAACCCGCCCCGGTTCCTTCCCCAGTTTTCGGACGCATAATAGAAAGTTAAATTTCGAATGCAAATTTTAAACCTGACCTTGATGGTCAGATTAAATTGGTTTGCATGTTTGATACATGCGAACATTAGAAGTAACAAAAATGCTTTGTTCATAAATTTTAATCTCATCTTAAAATAAAACTATAACGGTTAAGATATATATATGAAATACTGAGTACCATTTCCGTTACATACTGTATAAATATACATGGTATTCAAAACGTAATTTAGTTGATAATAAATTATATAGAAAGGTTTCGTTTATAAAAACAATAGTTAATAAAAATTTTATTAAATAAATTTTTATTTAAAAAAATTCTTCATAGTTTTTAATTTTGTTAATTTTTCTTTTTGAACATTTAATTTTATGATGTACCATTTTTTTTTACTGCAGCATGGTAGTCCAGTCTTTTTATTTATTCAAAATCCTAATTCTCAAAACTATAATATTCATTATTATTACATTAAAATCGTAAATATGGATCTTTGTAAATATGGATTACAAAGTTACCGAGTTACAGAAAATATGATCAGTAGATAAATTCAAGGAAAAGAAATTTCCTAATGTGTTACATTTTTCCAGTTTACCAATATTCAGAGAGATATTAAAAATTTTTTGTTACCCCCTCCCTGTTTATTCTTTTTTAATTTGCGCAAGTTCTGCCCATTAACGAACTCTTTTGTGTTCGCCATTTCCTCATTTATAATATTATGACATGTCTACATTTTCGAGTAAATAATTAAACTTTTCAGAAATTTGAAAATTCCTCAGGGTAAATATTTGTAATGTTAAACTTTTGTAGTTTATGGAAAATTAATGTACCTACATATATTTTTTTTAAAAAGAATCGGATATAAAAGAAGAAAATGATTTTTTTCCAGTTCTGGAAAATTATTTTTTAAATTCTTGTTGTATTTGTTAAGGAATAAAAAAAACAATTTTAACGAAAACTATTTCAAAGTATTGTTCTTTCTCTTTTGAACTGTAGTTAGTTATATATAATAATAAATTTTATAGAGTGTTTAAAGGGAAATACGATAACATCATCTACAATTCTGATTTCTATTCGCGACTAAAAGTCTGATCGCTCGAAAAATAAGATCAGAGTTTGATAACCTATATGTAATAAATCACCTTCGTTTCAATTGATCAACAGATCAACACAAACACCCAGAGTAAAGCGGCAACTAAATCAATACCAGCTGATAAAAGAAAATGGCTTAATTTAGAAATTAAATCTTTGCATGAAAATTAAAATGAAAATTAAATCTAAACGCCGCCAAATTGAAATGGAAACATATAATTTGCACCTAAAAATCACAAAAAATCTGAGTGATCAAGAATGCCAAAACTGGCTTATCTGGTATAGGCAAACTCACATTGTCATAAAACACAAGCTACATACACAAATTAAGAAAACAGATAATGAATTTAGACAATGGCCCAATTCCAAATTCTGATTTAATAAAAATAAACCATTTTCAACAAAATTTAATACATGGTAGCTTCGATCAACACCCTCACCT
Organism: Nineta flava; assembly: GCA_963920215.1. Lineage (NCBI taxonomy): Eukaryota > Metazoa > Arthropoda > Insecta > Neuroptera > Chrysopidae > Nineta > Nineta flava. The sequence goes on from OY986043.1 coordinate 63,042,306, forward strand.
TATTGACAAAAACAACACCGCATGGTCAAAAAAGGTGACCGCGAATAAATGCTTTGGGCTCTTCCCACATTTAATCCCTTAATTGGTCAGTCAACTCAAATAATCCTTCAGGTACTACTACAGTCAGATCATATAAAAGACAAAACTTTTTTAATATTATTGTGAGACACGCACCAAATTAGAAACGAACAACATATCTCTGACTCCATATCCCAAAGATAGTTACGATTAGCTAATTCATACAGATGATGACTACCTTGTAGTCGAAATACGTATTTATAACATACAAATAAGTGTTCTAAGAATTGGGGCAAAATTTGAAATTTAATTTCAAAAAATCTAGATTTCTCTTTGATAATTTTAATAATCTTTATATATTAGACAGATTATATAACTTGGATTTAATAAAATTTAATTTAATTTTTTCTTAAATTTATAATCTGTAAAAATGTACTTATCGCAAAACAGCAAATCATTTTGGGCGGTAATGATTTAATTTTTTCCATAGTCTTTATTGTTTTAATTTAAATTAATAATAAATAAATAAATTAGAAAAATATGAAAATTTTTACTCATTTTTGTACATAAAGTACAAAAAACGATTTTTTTAAATTGTAATTTTTTCGAAAAACTTTAAAAACCAGGCAAGAGTGAAAATAAAGAAATATTGATGGAACCTAAAAATATAAAAAATATTTGAAAGTACGATAATGGATACCTAGTGAGCCGAAACATATCACAATTTATAATAAAAGAAAATGTCGAAAAGCAAAGAAGATATTGGTTTTAACTATAGTTACAATTTCATTTGACAAAAGAAAAATGAACTTTTTTTTAACTCCTTTATTTTATATGCGTAATTTAATATAACCATTCGGTATACTTTTAATTGAAATTAAAAAAAACTCAAATCATATAAAAATTAGCTCTAGTTTTTATTTAAATTATCCAGAACGATGATTTAATTTGTTTGTCATTTAAAATGATATTTTTCCATTTTGTCGAAAGAAAAATTAGCTTACTTTATATTCGAATGAAGAAGAATAAAGAGTAAAACTTCGCAAGGGTTCATTGTAATGTTTTTAATTAATTTTTTTGAAATACAAAATGACAACAACAACAAAAAATACAAGATGAAAACCACACACTTAACAAATTTGTCTATTGCACTTGTGTCACTCAAAAACACATAAAAGATTATAATAACTTGATTCTTCCTTGACTTTTTGTCCATATGGTTACAAAGCAAATATGGATACCGATGTTTTTTTTATTGTGGAAATATTTGACTTCGGATATTTGTTTAAGTAGATGCGATCGTGTACGCAACATTAGAAAACTGTTATACATTTGGCGATTTTCGTGTATCCCTAAAAACAAATGAAAAAGACATTAAACATTATAACAATTTCTCCCAATACTTTTCTTTTCCTGCCATACAGAACACAGCATCTGTAAACTGAAGTCAGAGTATAATTAGCCATGTAATAATGAACATAATGTAGTCAAACCTGGGTTAGCGTGAACTGGGTAGGCAAGAAAATTTTACAAGTGAGAGTAATTTCCAGGTTCCGCCATTTAACCCCCCGAAAACCTCTACAAGTGAGAACCAGAAACCTCTATCTGAGAGAGTGGTTTAAAATGGGTAGACCTCTATAACTGAGACTGCCACTTAACTGAGGCTGAGATTGCCTACGCCTCTATAAGCCACATACCCTATACCTCTATCAGCGCGAGTCGAGCGTATTTATTATGTGTTATTTATGAGGTTTTCTAAATTTCGTGGAATGACAACAAATTCAAATAAAAAATGTATTTACATATCTGTCATTCTTGTATTTTTGTATACTTCTGTAAGTGACAGAAAACCGCTCCTGCCCTCTATAAGACTCTTACACATCCAGGTTTGACTGTAATGAGCTAGCTTCGGAAAAATTAGAGCAGACTTGTATCATGGTATACAGCTTCGTTTTGGTGTTCTAATTACAAAAATGTTTACGCTGAGTCAAAGGTCGTAAAAAACAGTATTTCGTCACTATCTCCAATCGATCACTTTTGCCGAAACATTGTTAACATGATTTTATAGCTAAAAATAAATATCTTCTGACTTTTTATACTCTGGTATATAATATACACCAGGGTATATTAAGTTTAGTTCCATTTTTTTAACGGTTGAAAATATTGATCGTAGAAAAAAAATTTTGCTATGCGTGTTCATAAAATGACCTAATTACTCCATTTCCGTAAATGTGTCTGTCTGTCCGTACATCCGCTTGTCAACACCATAACTCAAAAATAAAAAGAGATAGTGAACTGAAATTTTGTGTGTTCTTCTAAAGCTAAAAAGTAAGGTCAAGCTTGAGAATTGGCAAAATCGGACCATGTTTTTAGAGAAAATGGGAAAAAAATCTTTGAAACCGTAAGAAATAGAACAAAAATTTGACAAAAAAATGTTCCTTTTTTAAAAATAAACAACTTTAGAAAGAAACTTTTTTTTTAATTCAGTATATACCGGGTATTTAAGCTACTAACTCAGTTGTTATTGTCACTTATTTTTCATAAAAGCAGCCTTTCCAGTATATGAAATATACAAGGGTATATATAATAAGTTTAGTTTCGACTTTGTACCGGTTGAAAATATTGAGCGTAGAAATAAATGTTTGGTATAGGTATTCATAAAACGACCTAATAGGTTAATTTCCATATGACGTTCGTCTGCCGCCTGATTGTCCGTGGACACTTTGAATCAAAAACGAAAAGAGATAACGAGCTTTGTATGTGTAAGGCTAAAAAGTATTTGAGAATTATAATTTTGCAGAAAATAATTACAAATTTTTAGTTAATTCATATTCATAAAGTGTTCCTTATTCATTTTCTATTTCTGCCAACATCCTCTAACTTTTTTCTGATTATTTTCTGAGTGCAGCTCTTCCAGATTATTCTGAACGAATAAAGAATATCGACTTATAGTACAATCAATACATTTTTAACCCAATGTTAATGATGCTAAAACTCCTACCCAAAAATAAAAAATACTGTCGTGTTGGAAAAAAAATTTAAAGAAAAGTTCTCTGATTTTCTGATTAATTCTTTTCTTTGATTCATTCTTCGACATTAAAAATTACAGAAAAGCGAAAATTTTTTCCTGATTTGGTGAGCGGTTGTAAAGCAAAAGGATGGCTTAATAAATTTGAAAAATTTAATAAATTAAAAACATTTATAAAAAATTTTCTGTGCAGGGAAAAAAATCTCAAACTTTTCCAGCATTTAAAATTCCCCGATATTTCCAGGTTTTAAGGTTATTTAGGTCACTCGCTACGTTATAGGAATATAGAGAGACTGAAGGTAAGGCTTAGGTCTCATCGACAGCAACGTCAGAGTGTACTTCCCGACTGACGCTTCTGATAGTAAATGTTTTTCCAATCTATATAAATTTCTCCCATAATAAACTATCCCATTTGCCGAATACAGGTTTACCAGTCCAAGTGGCCGTGCGGTCTAAGGCCTTATATCTGCGCAGTATGCCTACTTGGAAACTGGTGCCTTATGGTTTCGAATCCCGACATCGGAAGTTTGTCAATTATTAAGAAAAAAAAGGGGTGCTTAATTGACTAAACTGTTGGCATTTGAACAAGAATGAAATAATCGGCAATGCTTGAGAAGTTTTTCTGCAGTTTCCTTCACAAACTGCAGATGAATATCGGCATAGCTCCTATCATAGTCGGGTGCAGCCGCACATCCTGTCAATTCCTAGTCTATACAAAAAATTCCTTCCACTTCATTCACATCCTCTCATCCTTAGGCATTACAATGGACCGTATGTTCAAATTGTAGCCCGTCCAGGGCAGCCTCTGCAATCTATCTATCTATCTATCTGCCAAATACAAATATTTTACCTACCAAATTATGAATTCGTGAAACCCACACAATCTCTAAGATTCTAAAAGACAATATTTTCACTATTTTTTACAATCTTCAACATGTTTTTGAGACTGTACACTTTTCAAAACAGGTATGAAACACGTTTTTTTAATATTCCACGTTTATACATTTCTTGTATTGCATTTCCACTACCCACACATTTGCCATCAACAAACAATTGTGGTAATAAATCTGTACGTATACCTGTTACTTTCTGTACTACTTCTTTTACTTGAAATGACTTATGATAATCATCTAAATCAATGATCTTATAGCCTAATCGTAAATGATCCATTATCTCCTTGATTGTTTGACATTTTGGACAATTCCTTCTAGAGAATAATACAACTTTATATTTTGAGAATATATCAGTCATTAAACGTATTCCACGCAATGATTCATGCATTGTCATAACTGTTCAAAATTTATATGAATATCAAAAGAATTAAAATGGCAAAATCACACGATTATACGGAATAATTTTGAAATGATAATACAAAAATTTTGAAACGTCAAAAGTATATTAAGCTACATTGAAAATTTTTTTCCAGATATATTTGGACTGTTAATTTTTCTGTTGCTAAAACAACCAATTTTGGTTAAATATTTGTTATAGCATGCTTTGTCTCTCAAATATTGATCATATAACCCAGTGAACGAACCAAAAATACAAAAACTCTTTACGCAGGAGCTGCGTCAATTTAACCAATTTCCTCAGAATAAATAGGTCACTTCTCTTTTGGAAATATATCTTAATTAACTTTTATATTGTTAAGGTTCTTATTGACCTGTGACCGCTAGAATTGCTACGTACTACGTAGGGTGAATTGTACTTGCCGCATATTAGCACACGCCTCCACTTCCTTCCACGATCCTCGCTTTCTTCAACCACATCCAATAGAATGCGATTAATTGAAACAAAATGAAGACCACTCAAAGACATGGTAAACACCAAAGCATGTTCATCGTTGTTGAGATATCGAACGAGAATGTAAAAAATTCAGGTAGTGAAACTTGTTTTTTGCTGTTTTCTTCTTTCCCGTGATAGATATCGAAAAAATGTTTAGTATCAAACTTATAGCATGTTAATATTGCAATGTCATTTTTCTTTCTTTTTTTAACCCGACTTCAAAAAAGAGGATGGTTCTCAATTCATCTGTATTTCTTTTTTTTTTTTTAATGTTTGTTACCTCCGAACTCCGTCATTTATTAACCCATTTTGAGTTTTTTTTTAAAGAGATTTCCGATTGGTCCCATTGTCACCAAATCGCATTCTGATGAAGGAATCCCCTGGAAACCGAGGAAAACTCTCATTTTATATGTGATAACCGATTTCTGCGAAATTTTTTTTTTTTAAGTATATACTCATTCTTAATGGGAAAATAAAAAAATTTTTTTAAAAACCGACGACTTCAAAAAAATTTTTACAAAAAAAAACCGACCCCAAAAAAAAATTATTACAAAAAAAAAACAAAATGCTTTTAAAAAAAATTGAAAATCTGTTATCAAAAAATGCACTAAAAATTAAAAAAAAAAAAAAAAACGATAAAAAACAGATTAAAAAAAAGTGTATAAAAAAAATGCACTAAAAATTGGTTGGTCGTTTAGTGGGTCTACCCATATTTAGACAAATAAAATCAGTTATAGAACTTCAAAGTCACTAAAAAGTGAGAAATAAAACCTATTTTGACAAAATAGAAACCCGACTTCAAAAATCAAATATTTTAAAACAAAAAATGCACTAAAAAGTAAAAAAATAATTGCATATTCTTGTGCCAATTTTAGTTCACCTAAGCAAAAGTTTTTAAATATATATGTACAATTATTGTTATTTTTGGAGGCGGTGTCCAAAAGTTATGTGAATTTCTACTCTATGCTGACACCAAAAATAATTGTACATATATATTTAAAAATTTTTGCTTAGGTGAACTAAAATTGGCACAAGAATATGCAATTATTCTTTTACTTTTTAGTGCATTTTTTGTTATCGAATATTTGATTTTTGATGTCGGGTTTCCATTTTGTCAAAATATTTTTTATTTCTCGCTTTTTAGTGACTTTGAAGTTCTATAACTAATTTTATTTGTCTGAATATGGGTAGACCAACTAAATGACCTACTAACTTTTAGTGCATTTTTTTATAACATTTTTTTACCGGTTTTTTTTTTTTTTAGTACATTTTTTCAACAGATTTTCAGTTTTTTTTACACGTATTTTGTTTTTTTTTTGTAAAAATTTTTTTTTTGGGGTCGGTTTTTTTTTGTAAAAATTTTTTTGAAGTCGGTTTTTAAAAAAATTTTCTTATTTTCCCATTATGAATGAGTATACAAGTTCAAAAAAAAAAAATTTCGCAGAAGTCGGTTATCACTTATAAAATGAGGATTTTCCTCGATTTCCCGGGGATCCCCTCATCAGAATGCGATTTGGTGCCAATGGGGCCAATGGGAAACCAAACCCTTTAAAACAAAAAAAATTCAAAATCGGTTCATAAATGACGGAGTTCTGAGGTGACACACATAAAAAAAAAATTAAAAATACAGACGAATTGAGAACCATCCTCCTTTTTGAAGTCGGGTTAATAAAGCTTTTATGTTACTATGCACCACACTTAAATACCAAAAATAGATAAATAAACGTTAATTGCAAACGGATAAGACACTTTGAGAATGAACGATTATACTCTTCTTCCAAAATAATTCCATCTAAACTGCCCCACGCGAATACAATTAGCAATTTGATTGTTTTATGCGTTTCTTGAAAATATATATTCCCTCAACTCCATTAATGCGTCAACTAAACAAATAACAAAGTGTAGTACGATATGTTTCTTGTCGTAAGTTTAATTATTTATCGTAGCAAAAATATATGAAATGTTTACTTCTTAAAATATTTCCCCATTATTATGACCAAAAAATAATTTAAAAAGGACTTGAAAATAAATTTTTATTTCTCTATATTTGTTCACATGTAAAAAAAAATGAAATTGTGTTAATTATATTCAAATTTAATTAGTTCCTTGTAATTTACTTTTTTTTATTATTTGAATTTTTCAACCTCGAAAAATAAAAAAATGAAAATCTCATATGAACGTCACATGACCTCTATATACAAACTACAACGACACAGTTGACAATGTGAAAAATTCTTTGAAAATTTTATTACGTTTTACTGCATCTAAAAAAGCAAAAATTAAACTAGGAAATTACTATTTTTGCTATTTCAGACTTATGGATGAAAAGCGACCCGATAAATGATACATGGTTAAAAAGAGGAAAAAAAATCCATTCTAACTAAGCCATAGCCAACTATACTTCCTATTTAAAAAAACACAACTTTAGGTCATATCTCGAAAACCAACCTTTTTTTCAAAATTTCACGACGCCACTGGATTATATAAAAAAAAAAGCCTTATGAATGTAAAAATTATTTTCATCTAGCTTTGCAAACAACCAAGATATTCACAATTGTTTAAAAGTCGAAAAATCGAACTTTTGCTTATAACTCGCAAACAAAAGATGCTACCAACTTTTTGTTGACAACAATGAATTAGTCTCAAAAAAAGAGATCGAGTATGTGCCATCCATTTTTTTCTATCTCTTATAGTTACTGAGTTACCCCATAAAACCATCGAAATTGACCCACTCTGTACGTAATTGTGGCGAAATATTTTTTTTTACCTGTGGCGTCATACTACCAGTGTATTCGCATGCGCGTGATTGTTGATTGGGTGTCATTATGAAGAGCTTGCGGAGCACTACTTGAACTCAAAGTGAGACAGTAAACATATTCACCGGAATATAGATAGATAGATTGTAGAGGCGGCTCTGGACGGGCTACACATCGACCATAAGGTCCATTGTGATGCCTAAGGATGTGAGGATATGAGTGGAGTGGAAGGAATTTTCGTGTATAGACTAGGAATTAGTAATATATGTGGCTGCAGCCGACTATGATAGGAACTATGCCGATATTCATCTAGAGTTCGTGAAGGAAACTGCAGAAAATCTTCTCAAGCATAGACGGTTACTTCGTTCTTGTCCATGCGCCGATAGTTTAGTCAATTAGTCGCCTCTTTGTTTTTCTTAATAATAAACAAACTGCCGATGTAGGGATTCGAACCCATAACCTCCCAGCTTCCAAGTAGCATACTGCGCGGACATAACACCTTAGACCGCTCGGCCACTTGGACTGGTCACCGGAATATAAGCAAAAATTGGTATAATCGTGCAAATTACAAAACAATTAATGATGTCGCTCATATGACTGTAGAAAATGTACACGGAACTATAGAAAACGTAAGAAAGAGGAATGCCCGCATCGAAAGGAATCCAAAAAGCCTAAGGCGTTCAGTGCCAAGCGAGAGCTACGGCAGCAGCCTAGAGAAGAAATTAAATAAACTTGTGATTTATCATTATACTACTCTGTATTTAAGCCATTGAATTAAAGAACTTCTTCTATCTCTTACGGTTTTTAAGATAGATTTGCTACCTCTTCCCTCTTTCCCCAAACGGACGGATGCACGCATAGAGTTAGCTCATTGTTGAATTTGAACCTATATTTTAGCTCTAGAATTTAGATCTTCGTTTTTGAGTAACCGTGTTGACAGACAGAGAGACGAGCAGAGGAGAATGTACTAACTAGAACATTCAACAACTATCTCTATCAACAACATCAATCTATCAACAACTACATTTAAAAAAATTTTCTGTATTATTCTCGAAAATTATGAAAAATTTAATTTCTTGACCTTTGATGTCGAAAAACAATTTTAGCCAACACGATTTTGCTGAAAACTTTTTGTATGTTGCTTGATACACCAAAATGAAGATCTTTGCATAAATCCAGCTAACTTTAAAAAATTTATCCCCGTCTTCGTCCTATTTAACTGACCTCTTTAATACATATTACGTAGTGTTCTGTCTACGGAGGTTCGTAAAAAAGTTTTAAAAAATTTGTAACACGAACATCGAAAAAAAGAACTAAAAATTAATAGCCCTCATGTAGTTCAGTAATACGGATGAACATACGAACTACTGTAGAAACACACTATCCACTATCCCACATTGTGTACGATTGTAATAGAGAGAACGACCGCCAATGTTAGTACATGAACGTAATGATACTTGCATAGATGAAGAGCATAATTAAATTATTAAAACTCTATATATATATATATATATATATATATATACTCTACATATATACGAATGAATAGTGTCTGTTGGTATGTGGATATGGAGATGGGTAGCCAGTCCAGAGTCCTCTGTGGTGGACTTTAACTGACTCGTTCATGAAATATCATTCTAAACTCAACTTTACCATTATACATGGATGATACTCTTATCTGTAAATGTAGTTATTACGTGTGTCCAATGTCCTCTGTCCAGCTAAACATATCTCACTAAACTAATACACTAAACTTGTATGCAGACAGATTTTATCTCAAAGAAGTGCATAAAATTATGTTAAAACGAATAAGTTAGTTGTGTAAGAATAAATGTAAAAGTAAAAAAAAAATATAAAACCGGATTGAATACATATTATAACCAGTATATGTAAATATACCAGGTATATTACGTTTAGTCCCGACTTTGCAATGCTTGAAAATATTGATCACAAACATAAATGTTTGGTATAGCGTGTTTATAAATTGGTCTAAATCGGATTTTTCGGAATGTCCATCCGCGCCCGCCTGTCTGTCCGTGGAAACGATAACTCAAAAACTCAAAATGATAGCGAGCTGAGATTTTGTAAGTGTGGTCTAGAGCTAAAAAGTAAGGTCAAGTTCGTATGTTTGTATGGGCAAAATTGGGCCAAATTTGGGAAAAATGGGCAGAACTCCTTTTCTTTCAAACCGTAAGAGATAGAACAAAAATTTAAAAAAAGAAAGGTTCCTTTTTTAGAAATAACAAACTTTTGTAGTTCCATAAATTCTGGTATTTATATACCGGGTATTTGAAAAATAACTCACTTATTCACCTATTTTATTATTCACTAGTTATTTTCACTTATTTTATAATAATATATACAGGTGTTTTTACAAGCTTTGATTTAACTTCGCATGTTTGTATGATCAGTTCAGGCTAAATTTTACAATAAACATTTCGACAAGAGCTTTGAAATTTTGTAAAAGTGCGTTGGTGACATGACACCATGTAATAAAGGATATCTAGTACCGTTCGAAAATATTCACTGAAATAGTGGTGGAAGTGTTGATAAATATTTGAAGTAGTGGAAGCGTTGGGAAGTTAAACTGAGTTTTTTAAGTAAAGAAAAAATAATTAAATCAAGTAAATAATTGTTTATTAGTTCTCCGATATTAATAGTTTAAGCAAATTATTCAGAATTTCCAAAAATTTAATTCTAAAATCTAAACTAAAGCTAAATCATCAAAAAATTTACAAGCAGTTTACAATTGTCAAGCGGTAATTTATATAACAGTTATATTTTATTCATACCCAAATATATTAAGAAGGTACATTTTATGTCTCAAATTACCAACCCAAAATTCCAGAGTATATATTCAATGTATTCAATGTATGTATTGTATACTTTGAATAATAGTGACCATAAAATAGAGTTGGTATTATTATATTTTTTTCAGAAAATGTTTTAATTAAAAAAAGAAAATAATAATAATTGGTAGGAACCCTGTATTTACTCTATCTCTCTTCCTATCTATCACAGAGCTGAGTGAAGTCGAAGTTTGCCCACCCATGAACAAAAACACTTCAAATAATGACTCAAATTCTCAGAAGAAAACAACGAAACATTTAAAACTATTTTGATGTTTACAAAACTTTTTCTACTATAATTACATAAACACACAAACCTGATCTTCCTCAAAACTACAAAACAATATTGTAATCCTTCTTGTTTTAAAAACTTATTGCAAAACACACAAACATACAAAACATTAAAATAAATAAATATTTATGTGCCCTTTGTAAAAGAATTTTTCTATGTACAGACCACACCACGATACAGAGAAAAAAGGTACACTGTAAAATATAAAATAGTAGACTCAACTACGAGAGGTAGCTCGAAAATAATACTGCCGGCAAATAAATAAGAAGGATGTTAGAGAGATACAATCGGAGGTGAATGTGCGTCAAATAAAAAATAACAAATAATATGAAAAAATGTCAGCAAACTTTTAGCAGCGAATGTATCTTTAATTTAAATCAACAAAAACATATATCCTTTTTCTTTCTATATCATATACATATAAATGACAAAAATAGATTTTTTTATTTATAATTTCTATTTATAATTTTTTTCTAAACAACCGTTTAGTGAATGTTTGTAAAATTGTGCAAAAATTTTTCTATAAAGTTCAAGTTATATAATTCGGGACGCTTCGTAGCTTTTTTTACAGGTTTTTAAGTTGCAATCACTTTTAAACGGCTTAGTAAGTCGTTTTGAAATTGCCCAGTAGTTATAGCACTAAGTGAGGAATATTTCTACTAAATTCTACTAATTCTTAGTCGTGTGTTTCACAGCATTTTCGATATACCTTCTTAACATTCTTAAATAGTTGTTATCGCGATTTCAGCTACTGATTATTCAACAAGTTTCAACTGATTAAAATAAAAAATAACATATATGTAACAATAATAATTAACACTATATATTTGATGTTAAAATGTGAGGTTCATATCTCATCTTCATATACCATTGTACAAAATGTGCATACATGTATCGTATTCACCAGGGGTGGCCAACATGTCGATTGCGAAGCCAATTTTGGTCGATCGATCGAAATGTCTTGACAAAAAGTAATTGAAGAATTTGAGGTAAGATTTCCAGATTTTGGAAAAATAAATAAATTGTGGCATTTATGTTTTTTCCTTTTAAAAAAGATTTAAAAGTGTGAAACGCGGTAACCAAAAAATTGCATACATATTTCATACGGAGCAAAAGTCATTAAAAAATGAAATTATAATTTTACAAACTGATTTAATCTTACTCGCCAGAAAATTTAAAGAAGATTTTTGAAAATACGTGAACCGAGAAAAATATCCCAATATCACCAAATGTTGCGAATATATTTATATTCTTACCTGTGTGAATCAGCATTTTCTTATTGAAAGTTAACGAAGAATATACAACGTTCTGTCCTGACCTGAAATTATTATTATCTTTGTCAGGATATACATTTCAATATGATTCCTTGGTTAGAGACATGCAAACTCAGTCTTCCCATTAATGTTGAAGTAATAAAACAAATTCAAAATCTGTCTTAATCTGTAGCTAATCTGAAGATTATTTGAATTAATTTTGACACATTAAATAATTATGTTGTTTTTTACGTAGGTGGATATACAGGATGTTTCACTGCGAGGTGTACTCTCGCGAGCTATTGATAGCTTACCAAAAAATAAATCTAAAAATCTTCTATGATCAATTTTTCTGCCCCAAAAAAAATTACAGAGAGTGAAATTCAAAGACTTTTTCATATGAACAAATGACGTCAAAAGTCGAGCTATTATTTCAAAATTTTATAAATGATTTCTGCCTTATTTATAACCGAATAAATAAGGCACAAATCAATTATAAAATTTTGAAATGATAGCTTGACTTTTAACGCTATTTGCACCGTCGAATAAATAGTACAAGTCGATCGCGGCACATTCTTAAGATTAAAAAAATATCTTAGCCCGTTTTTACACGTAAAAGTTTTGATGAAAGTTTTCAATCGCAATAAATGTATGTGTTATAACTAGATTTACATCTATATTTACATGCAGAAATATATCAATGGCATGTTTTGTTAATAGCTATAACTCTCGTCTTGCTAAATATTTCTTTCTTTGCCAACCACTTCAGTCACATGATCATAGTGAACCAATCACAAGGAAGTAAACCAATCACCCTATTCTTACATCTGAAGTTACATATAAGATTGCATCGAAATAGACGCCAGGTCTATTGTGTTATAACTGCATGGATACATCAAACAATACTACTGCGCTTTCTCACCAAAGCATGCGTTATGAATAGTTGCTTGAAAAGTTACATGTGTAAAATAGTCCTTATACACATAAAAATTGGCCCCCCTGGTATACACCATACTTACATATGTATGTAAATGTATATAAATTAAACTCCATTCATTTTCAATGTTCAAATGATATATTTAAATAATCATAATAAAATTATTTATTACATAAATATTATATTATATTTATGAACATTTAATAATTTTTTAATTATATTTTAGTCATATAAATAATATATCTTATGACATATTTCATGTACAAATTATTTCACTCCCAACGGGTTTCGACGATTGAAGTAATTATTTAACTCGGTAATTTTAAAACTAACTTTTATTATAGCGTTTAAGAAACAGGACATCTTTCTCTATCCGGAGTAAAGAAGTTATGGTAATCAGCCCGAAAATCAAAATTGTCACCATACCTCCACGTATTGAGGTGCCTGGAGTCAATTAATAACATATTTGGAAAGCTAATTATGTGTGCCTGGAGTCAATTAATAACATATTTGGAAAGCTAATTATGTGCGCAAATGCCTAACCGTAGGCGTTTCTTTCGTACACGAAATATCGTCAACCAAAATGAAATCGGCTTCACTAAGGCGTTAATCAAAGCACATTGTTGAGGTGTCAATATAATCTGAAAGAAATTTTCTCTAATTCACTCATGGGAAATGGGGGTTTGAAGGAGAGAGAAACAAAAAACAATTAATAAAATTAAGTAAACCACGTGAAAATAACAACTTACTGAGTTAATTGCTTAAATGCCCGGTGGATACTGAATGTATGGAAAAAAAAGTGTCAAAGAAAATTTATTTTAAAAAAGGAATATTTTCTGTCCTATCTTAAATTTTCTATCTCGTATGCTTTCAAAGATAAACAGTTTTACCCATTTTTGCCCAGACATGGTCCAAAGTAGCCCATTCGACTTGACGGACTTGTAAATATAAGACAAATATAAGTCTTATGGTGGTAATACTGGTAATAATAACTCTCATTTTAAAAAATCTTATCGTTGATCATTGCCGAATCCATTCGGTTTTCGAAAGAATGGTTTGAACGAAAATTGTTAGTAGTTTTAAAGTGAACTATTTTTTTTCCAAAATTTTTTTCCAAAACCAAATGAATTCGGCACAAAATGACTGAAAAAATTAAAAAAAAAACGCCATTTTTGTTAATGTGTAAACTACAAACGAATTATCAATAATATTAATGAAAGGCCTCAATATCAGGGGTACCCAACTTTTGTGTGTACAAGATCTACTTTTTATCTTAAGAGTGTGTCGCGATCGTCTTGTACTATTTTTTCGAATGTAAATATGATAAAGTTATAAAAATGCACAGTTTGTTTGATAATTTGATTTTCAAATTTCACTTTCGCGATTTTTTTTTCAATAGCTCGCCGGAGTGCACCTCCTACTGTTTCCATATACGTAAAAAACAACATAATTATTTAACGGGTTAAAATTAATTCAAATTAGCTACAAATAAACACAGATTTCGAATTTATCATATTGCTTTAACATTAATGGGAAGATTGAGTTTGGCTATCTCTAACCAAGGAATCATAACGAGGTGTGATATCCTGACAATAGTAATAATAATGAGTCTTCCGAATGGAAATTAGTCAGGATAGAACGCTGTTTAGTCTTCGTTTACCAGCCAAGTAGCCGAGCGGTCTAAGGCGTCATGTCTGCGCAGTATGCAGTACTTGGAAACTGGGAGGTTATGGGTTCGAATCCCTACATGCGTTTCACACTTAAATCTGTTTTAAAAGGAAAAAAATTCGTTACGCAGGAGCTGTGTCAACTTAGCGAATTTCCTTAGAAAACATAAATCACTCTCTAGTGGTCATAATTTTAGTGTGATCAAAATGAAATATAATATCTGATAGGACTTTAGTATTTGCAAAAATTAAATTTATTAATAGGACGGTATAACGATTATAGTTTACAGTTACTATGGAAACGACAATCAAAATTTATTACAATAAAATGTATTTCGTGTAATCGTGTCAAACAAACACAAAATATTAAATATCTCTCTTAATATTATAATAATCGAAAAATGTATAAGGAGTAAAGTTGTAGAAAATCAAGTTTGATACAATTCATTACTTGATCATTTTTCTCAAACTCTAATGTAAACACAGATATTTAGAATTTTAACTTTCAATCTTTAATTGTAAATATTTCTGTAAATATTAGTGTAACAGAAAAATGATAAGAAACAAAATTACAGTAAACCTTAGTACCTACAACTTAACTCCTGATAAATTTTTCGATTTTTCAAATATTAAGGGAGATAGTCAAATTTTGTGTTTTCCCTTCCCTCTAAACCCTCTTTCCACTCGCAAGATTTTACCCATTAACGAACTTGACCTTTAGAATACCAAAAGCGACTCAAATACCAAATTTCATTCCAATGGGAATAAAACTGTGACCGCTAGAGAGTCCACAGACATTTTAAAAAAGTACATATGTATATATTATATATATACATATATATATATATACATATATATATATACATATATACATATATACAAATTTTAGCGATTTTGATTTTTAACATCTAATAGGTAGGATCGACATTTGCAGAAATTTTTACGAAATTCCAACATTGGTGCAAAGACAATAGCTGCATTTCCTGTGGAAGAAATTCGATAAAAATATAAATTCCACAATTTATTTATTTATTTTTTTCAAAATCTTGAAATCTTACCTCAAATTGTTCATATATTTTTTGTCAAGACATGACGAGCGCACGGCCAAAATTTTCTACGCGATCGACTTCTGTTCTGTATGATAAGTAAAAGCATCCAACTAGACTCAAGATGACATATTATTTGACTTGTACTGTACGTATAAATACTCTTACATTATTGAATACTAATTGGTTTCAAATAATTTAATTGTTGATAATTAATAGTTTTAATTTGTATAATTTGTCATTATTATTTATGGTTTATAATTATGGTCTGTGGAAAACTATGAAATAATTATTTTAATGTGAGTTATAACTGGAAATTTTTGTAAAATAACCATATATCAAATTCATTAATTTATAATCCATATAATATTTAGTATCGAATGGGGGGTTTTACTTAGCAAAAATATCTTATAATTATTATATTAAACAAACATTTCGCTACAATATTTTTATTTTGACTAGAGTTTAGTAAGCACAGTTGCTAATCTTCTGAAAATATACATTTTGGAGGTGATAATATTTAGATCTATTTCATAAAAACCATTACAAAACCATGTATAATAATAAATTTTTTTACATGCTTTTATTAGCTTCACTTCTATGTATCTATCTATGTATGTATATGAATGTAATGGAATTTTTTTAATGAATTTTCTTCCACTTCCTGTTGTCTGAAAAATGATGTCTAAAATTTTTCAGACGTATTACGAACCAAACTCAATACAAAAAATACAAAAATACAAAAATACAAAAATACAAAAATACAAAAATACAAAAATACAAAAATACAAAAATACAAAAATACAAAAATACAAAAATACAAAAATACAAAAATACAAAAATACAAAAATACAAAAATACAAAAATACAAAAATACAAAAATACAAAAATACAAAAATACAAAAATACAAAAATACAAAAATACAAAAATACAAAAATACAAAAATACAAAAATACAAAAATACAAAAATACAAAAATACAAAAATACAAAAATACAAAAATACAAAAATACAAAAATACAAAAATACAAAAATACAAAAATACAAAAATACAAAAATACAAAAATACAAAAATACAAAAATACAAAAATACAAAAATACAAAAATACAAAAATACAAAAATACAAAAATACAAAAATACAAAAATACAAAAATACAAAAATACAAAAATACAAAAATACAAAAATACAAAAATACAAAAATACAAAAATACAAAAATACAAAAATACAAAAATACAAAAATACAAAAATACAAAAATACAAAAATACAAAAATACAAAAATACAAAAATACAAAAATACAAAAATACAAAAATACAAAAATACAAAAATACAAAAATACAAAAATACAAAAATACAAAAATACAAAAATACAAAAATACAAAAATACAAAAATACAAAAATACAAAAATACAAAAATACAAAAATACAAAAATACAAAAATACAAAAATACAAAAATACAACAATACAACAATACAAAAATACAAAAATACAAAAATACAAAACTACAAAACTACAAAACTACAAAACTACAAAACTACAAAAATACAAAAATACAAAAATACAAAAATACAAAAATACAAAAATACAAAAATACAAAAATACAAAAATACAAAAATACAAAAATACAAAAATACAAAAATACAAAAATACAAAAATACAAAAATACAAAAATACAAAAATACAAAAATACAAAAATACAAAAATACAAAAATACAAAAATACAAAAATACAAAAGTACAAAAATACAAAAATACAAAAATACAAAATTTAAATTTAAATTTATGAATGAATAGCCAAAATACTAAACTTATATCAAATAAGTTAGAGTGCAACCAAGAGGCTATGTCTCGATGCACTGAAGCTGAACAGGATGCGGATGGTTACGGGATTGATTACCGGGCATTATCCCCTGTGGAATCATCTGCAACCAATGGCACTCCATAACGGATCCATTGGCGAGGAGGAAGAATCATCCAGCCACATTATCTTTGACTGCGAATCTCTACGTTACAGCAGATCCAGGATATTCGGTGCATCACACCCCGAATATATGAACCTTCAGGAAGACCTGATAAGCAAGTTCCTGGCTATTGCCAACATATGGGAGCAGCGAAACCATAAGGTCGAAGTGTAATACTTTTTAGACCACAAGACATATCTATCTATCTATGCCAAATAATTTTTTTTTCTCAATTTTAATAGTTGGATATGTTATTTTTTTATTATTTTGTTGATGACATTTCTATAGAAATAATATACTATACTATCACATTATAAATCGTTGTATTTAAGTTACAGATATGCAAATTTGTATTCATAAATTTAAATTTAAATTTCGGAAAAATTTCTTCAAATATTCTTCGAACATAACCTTGTAGATGCCGAAAATAACCATTGTTAAAATTGATTGAAGAAGTATGTATTGTGTTATTACTTATTAGTCCTTGGACCCACCGGTGAAATTTTGCATATCATTATACACATCTGGTTGAGCAATATTTTAACTTCATATATCTATTCAAAATATCTTCAAGTTAAGTGGCATGTAGTGGATTGGCATTTTATGACCAGTTTCTGAAACAGAGGGTAAAAAGTGTAATATTACATATTTTAGTATTCAAGCAGACGTTTGGTAATCTACGAATTTTCAACTCGAATATACTTTTGACATATTATTCCAGGATGGGAGAATTAGAAGATGGAGGATTAAATAAGAAATAACAAATATTATGAATACTTTTGACAGTGAATGTACCTTTAATTTAAATCAATAGAAAATGTATATCCTTTTTCTTCCTATACCATATACGTATTTGTGACACATATTTTTTTATTTCTATTTATAATTTTTTCTTAACAATCGTTTTATAAATGTTAATAAAATTGTGCAAAATTGTTACCATAGAGTATGTAGTGGTGTCGCTTCATCATTAAATTATTATTATAATTCTGTTCATCATTTTTATCTGTTGCATTTCAACTATAACTTCCCTCTATTATCACGGTTGCTATGAATGTTAACAATCTTGGTAATTTACACATAAAAACAATAACAATTCATAAATAAAATAAAAAATATCAATTTTAATTAATAAAGATCAATTATAACTTTTACATGTATTTATTATTTATTTAAATAATAATTTTTTAATATAACAAACATCTACTTTACAAGTTCAAGTTATATTATTTGAAAATAGCTGTAGCTGTTTTTATGGCAATGAATAACTTTTACACGGCTTAGTAAATCGTTTTGATTTTTTCACAGTAGCTTTAGCTACATAAACATTTTGTAGCATTTTCGATATACCTTCCAAATAACCTTAAGTGGATATCATGTTCTATATTTCATTACTCTAACCTATAAAACAACAATATTTTCATTTAATTATCGTAATGATTTTAATTACGGTACATTTCTCTTCATATATCTCTCTACATAAATGATGAGTATATTTATCCTGATTCCAGCACTTATTCATCATCATAACCACCATAACATGGGAAGTATATTAATCCAATTGGTTAGGCTATTGACACAACTGCCGATGCGTTCATTTGCCCTTTCACGTGAATATTGCTTCTATGAACCATAAATCACAGTATGTTTATTATATTTGTATGAGTGCACATACAATAATTTGTCTCCAGTTCAATTATAAATTAAAACATCATAAAATTGGATATAATGTTTATGTTAGTCATCAATTCTAAATAAATAACCTAAATACTATGTCTATATATTCGAAAACAACATTTTCAATATCCCTAAAGCTTTGTTTATTTAATCAACAACATAATTTCAACCATTAATTTTGGTGAAATTAAATATGTATTAAATATGTATGTATATATATATATATATATATATATATATATATATATATATATATATATTCCTAATCAAATACCCATTTCCCATAAATTTATACAACATGAAAGGCATAAAATAAAATTAAGGTAGTACAGCATAATAAGCAATTATTTTAGTCCAAGAGTGTACTGGTATACACGTTACATATACGATACTTGTCAATATGTATATACAAATACTACCTAACATTTTTATAAGTTGCAATGCGGTAACGTCGATTATATTCCGCCAGTTGATATACTGTTTGTTTACATATAGTATAGTGACACTATACAACGCAGAGCAATTTGCAAAACAAATCCAATAATTTTTAGCTGTTTTTTTAAAGTTTCTTAAGTGTCCTTTTTTTATTAAAAATAAAAAATTGGTGAAAATACTGCTTGAAGGAAGTCTACTTTACCCCCATGTCAATTTTTCGAACTAATTAACTTTTTCTTGAGTTTCAGAAGGTAATACCCTTAATAAGTGTGCACAAATTTGGAACATTCTCTAATTATGCCCATTAGTACGACAACTACCATAATGAAAGTTTGAGTAAAGAACAGAAATAATTTTTATACAGTCTAAATATTTGATAACGTAAGAATGGAATCAATAAAATTTTGTAAGGTAATTTTTTAAGGTTCTATTACTGAAAAAATAAACTGTTTATGTTTTGTATGGTAGTGCCTTCTATTACCAAAAACAACATAACTTAATTTGACGGCGTACCTATTATTTTTATCTAACGGTATGCGCGCGCATGTTAAAATAACACTTTCTTTTTGTCATTACGTGACTAAAGAAGTATAAATTCAAAAATTTGTAAAATAAAAAGAATTATAAGTTAGTAACCTGTTAATCAGAAGATTATTACACTTTATTCAAAACAAACCAACAGATGATCTATCCATATGGAATTGATAACAATTATAACATTTATTCTGAATATTATATTATTAGCGTAGAAATGAATGTCAACTAAAAAAATTTAATATGAAACAATTTATTTTATTAATTGAGATGATAAAACATAGTGACACATTGACAGACGTATTAACAATTACGCATTAATTTTAATAAGCCTGTATTTTACAATTACAAAAATACAAAAATAATCTACAACAATCGTCATTAATATCACATAATATGAACATTTACTGTTATATATGTTATATGTAATGTTGGCCAGTGATTCTCAACCTTTTTTTTTGTCGCGGCACAATTTAACGATTTCAAAATTTGACGGCACACAAAGAAATAGATAAGTAAGTTTAAAAGTTGTTTACTTACCTATAATACACGGTGTAAAATAGTTTATGATAATAATTTTGAATGTTAAATAAAATAATATGTACTACAAAAACAACAGTACGGATTTAATTACAAGTTAATAATTAGAATACTTTTAATGAGAAATTTGAGCTTGATGTTTGTTGATAATTTCATTTATACTTCGTCGTAAAAATGACAATGCTACTCTCATATCGTCTTCTACATTTAACAGTCTCGATCTTTTTTTTCGTTTTTATGTTGGTTAATACTGTACTATATTCATTTCTAAAATTTGGCGGCACACTTTAAGAATTTGATGGCACACAAAAGTGCCGTGGCACAGTGGTTGAGAATCACTGAATTAGGCATTTATGATAATACAAAGAGCTCGTAAATTATCGAAATTGGAATTACCTACCTCCACTCTCACGAATTTATTTAATTTTCAACCATTCAAACTATATAGTAAACTTAAGCTAGATAGTTCATCCATATAAACAGACGAAATCGCATGATAATAACACATGGTCTAATATGATTGGTTCGTTTGATAACTTGGATCTTTAAATCTGAAATAGTAAGTCTCAGGTCATTCGTATCCGAATTGTTGTTTGCTCATCATTTTTGTGCCCCATCATTTCGATTGTTTGTTTGATTTTGTTTAAATATTTATTTTTAGTTTTTATTGTTATATTTGGCATTGTTAATATTTTTATTGTTTCCGTTCTTTATATTCATATTTATAATAAAATAATATGAATAAAAAACGAAAACGTTAACATGAAGCCAGTCTTTTTTGACATATGTTGACGTGTATAGTGAATGTATTGTGTTGTGAATGTCCATGTGTTGACAACGATGGACTCTCTAATTTGAGTGTACTATCGATCATGTACATTTTTATCATTAGAAAAATTCAGCCGATAAAAACAAGTAAAAATAACAAATAATTATCTAATGCGTGAACTGCTTATTTTACTTTTTAACACACACTCAAATGTATAATAATATAAAGTAGGTATAAAGCTATTACGTACCTACAAATGTGCATTTATAAACAAGATTATTTACATATGTTTGAGCTGAAATTGTAGCAAACCTAATCACTTTATGAATGAAGTTACGAATGCAAGTTGTTATTTTTTTTTAAAGAAAATATACAACTTAACTAACCAGCCAAGTAGCCGCACTTGTTAAGGCGTTGTTTCTACTTGGAACTGGGAGGTTATGGGTTCAAATCCCGACACCGGCAGTTTGTCAATTTAAAAAAAATTAATGGGGCGTATGGACAAGAAAGAAGTAACCTGCGCTTGTGAAGGTTGTCTACAGTTTCCCTACACGAACTCCAGATGAATATTGGCATAGTTCCTATTAAAGTCGGCTGCAGCCGCACACCTACCAATTTCTAGTCTGTATTCGAATTCCAAATCTGCATACGAATTCCATCCTCCACTCACATCATACAAATGTAAAAGTGAAAATTAATAAAGGTTGAAAAATAATTATGTGGGTGGTCTCTGTTATAGACCGTCGTGTCTCAAAAACGGAGGTTAAACCCCATTTTTCTTATTACAACTTAACTTAAACGTTTCTTCTTATAGCCAGAGAATGCGTCGATCAATGTTGCCCATTCACGAACTTGTCATTTTTTAGTACACACACACATACAAAGCTCGTTAACTCGTTCCATCGTGTTTCTGGACGGACAAGCGGAAATGGTCTAACGATAAAATTATGTCATCTTAAATATTTTAAAACCTCTCTGTATAATGTTAGTATTTAAATTTTACCTGACGCACAAAAAAAATTTAACTGCAATATTTATGTAGGTAGTGAATAACTTTTCTAAATTTTGTAGAACAAAATGTGAAATATGATTTGGAATAAGAATGGAACAAGGTGAAAACAATAACTACATCCACTGCAGTATTAAGGATAATAATAACAGTAATATTTTCCAAGACCATTGTATTTTACATTGTAGAAATAAATATTATTTTATACTAAACAATTTTACTACAATTCATATTCTACTCACGAAAATATGACATACGATCTAGTTTTATTTTTACAACGGCACATACGGAATATTATAAAATAAGTATACACATATTATCATGATAATTAGTATAAAATATTGTACTAAATAAAAACCAAGGAAAATTTTAACAGTCTTTGTTGGAATATAATATTTATTTCAATAGTCCAAGCGAGAACTTAAACGGTGCCCATTTAGTAAGGTGGATCACCAGATCTAGGGCGATGGCAAACGACAGTATAGATAGTATGGCGGTAGCATCAACTTTGCGCAAAATGTAACACTAAACTTTTAAAACGTTTCTAAAAATGATTGGAGTGTCTAGAATTACGTCGATTACTTTCCAAAATATGACTTGCAAGAAAATTTTCCCAATATTAGCAGAGCTTTAAGGATATACTGCGCATTACCGACGACACCTGTGAAACAAACTTGGTTTTTAAATGTTTCTAATAAAAAGAATCGTTCTGTTTTTTCTTAATTATTAGTAATATTATTTTTGAATTTATCGCGCCTTTATTATTACAATAAATTAAATAAATAAGTATTTAATAGTTTGTCACACTGAGTATGCAACAATTTAACTTCATATCAAGACAATATACACTGTTAAAATTTATCAGCTGTCTTTCAAAAAATAACTAATTGGTTAGAAAAATATATTAACTAAAAACAAGTTTTAAAGAGATTATATTTTAACAAAATTTACAAGAAACATTAAACGTATAATTACCCACAGAAATTTAACATAAATTTGTAACAAAACCATATAACAATATAATAATAATTTTTACTAACTTCGATTGTTGAATTTAATTATTCTTCGAATTAGCAACTAATTTGTCAACGTCGTATATGAGATGCAATTAACAAGAGAGTGAAATTGAATCATTATTTGAACAAAGGTAAGCTTTGTTGATGTCAGAAATGTCATCTAATTGACGCTTTAAACTCAACAACAAACCATATGTTTTAGGATATCGGTAATAGACATTATTCCGAAATATCCAGTGCCGGGGTGAGTGCCACTGTAATTCAACCATATTATTAAAACCTGGTGAAATTAGTCAACATTCAAATAAACATCTTAACCTAAACAAAAATCGTTATTAAATTCTGCCTACATCCCTTCATTAATAGTACGTGAATCAAAAATGTATGATATTAAATATGGTGAAAATTTAATATCGTTACACCTGCAAGCTGCAAAGCGAAGTTTCGGCAAGCTTAAAAATAATTAAAACCAACCAACGTTCAATAATGAGTCAAGAATGTCTAACTGACCTCGCGATTCTGGCCATCGAAAGTAAAACTGAGTATGAGATGAAGTTGGAAGATATAGACTCATTCGCGGAAAGGTATGCTCGACGTGTAAAGCTGTAATAAACAAGTAATAAAGAGAGCAAATTTATTTAATGGTTTTTATTTTCTCAGTCACAAAAATTATCACCCAGTATATATATTTTTTTCGTGAGTTTTTTTAAACCACCATCTTAAATGCTGGAAGAAAGGGGCGCCAAGGTTCGGATGAATTGTAGATCTAGGAAATTTGGAAGGCATAGTACATACAGTGACTTAAGTCACTTGCCCTGCGAGAACCTGATCCGAAATGGAGTTGACACACTCCCAAACTTTTATTGTACTAACGTTTTTTCTATAATAATTATGATAACAACTTTTATAGGCTTTTTCATATCTATTACAGTGTATGTATATCAAGTATTCATAATTTTTGGTGTCAAAAATCACCGCATTTAGGTAACTGGGACAGTCCGATTTTATCGATAACGTAGGTCATGTAAAATTTTAATAATTGAATTGAGCGTTAATTTGTGGAATTTTATGATTCCATTTGGAAAAAATAATTCTGGAATATTTTGTGTGACGTAATAATTCATACAAGAAAGCAAGGAAAAGTTAAAAAATAAAATATATAAAAACAACAAAAATTTTAATCTTATAAAAATTTAAACAAAACTGTTGTTTAAATACACATGGAACTATATATTTTTCCGGACTGGAAAATGCCTTATGTCCTATTTCAGTAATGATACACACACACACACACACACACCTATATATATATATGTATATATATATATATAGATATATACACATATATATATATATATATATATATCTTGAAAACTGTAATAGATAGATCAAAAGTTAAAATAATAAACATAATAAAGAAGTTTAAATACACATGGAACTATATATTTTTCCGGACTGGAAAATGCCTTATGTCCTATTTCAGTAATGATACACACACACACACACACCTATATATATATATGTATATATATATATAGATATATACATATATATAGATATATACATATATATATATATATATATATATATATATATATATATATATATATATATATATATATACATATATATATATAGGTGTGTGTGTGTGTGTGTATCATTACTGAAATAGGACATAAGGCATTTTCCAGTCCGGAAAAATATATAGTTCCATGTGTATTTAAACTTCTTTATTATGTTTACTATTTTAACTTTTGATCTATCTATTACAGTTTTCAAGATATAAGGTCATCATCTTATGCCGTTTATAAGTTGAAGGATAAACAGGTGGGCATCTGAAACTAGAATTATATCACTTATTTCATATTTGTTCTTTGAGCAACATGACCAACATACAAAACTTAATTTATATATATATATATATGTATATATATATATATATATATATATATATATATATATATATATATATATATATATATATATATATATATATATATATATATATATATATATATATATATATATATATACATATATATGTACATATATATTATATATAGTCAGTCAAAACCGGCTATACCAACATCGTATACAACGACGGATCGGTTATTACTAAATGACATGGTCCTGTCCGAATCCCTTTATAAACACCTATGAAAACACACCGTCTATAACAACATCGGATATAGCGACATATCGCTTAAAGCGACGAACCTTTATCGAAATTTATCGGCTATAACGACCAACCGTAATATTTTTTTCAGCAAGTAAGAAGGATTATTTTGATTTATTATTAGCCACGCACTTCTTTCCCCTCCATCCGCTTCTCTTGCGAGCTCTATGCCATTTCAACTATCGGATGTAGGCTCGGATCGGATCGGATAGCGTCCAAGTTACGTAGTCCCTCCAATGTCGTTATATCGGATTACGACTGTATATATATATATATATATATATATATATATATATATAGCAGGGATGTCAAAGATACGGCCCGCGATCACAATCATCAGGAATCATTGGCATCCAAACATTTAAAAATGGACCATGCCATGCAACCTATAATTAAAATAGTAAATTTTATAAGGAGCAGAGGACTAAATCACCGACAGTTCTGGCAGTTTTTACAAGATTTGGACGAAAAGTTTTTTGATGTCCCTTATTTCACCGAAGTTCGTTGGCTTAGTCGAGGAGTAGTTTTAAAAAGATTTTTTGCATTACGTGACCCTATTCAAGCTTTCATGTTAAAAAAAGGCAACCCAATTGATTATGACAATGACTGGTGGGTTGATTGTGCCTTTTTAGTAGATGTGAATAAACACTTGACTGATCTGAATGTAAAGTTACAGGGTAAAAATCTGATTGTCACTCAAATGTATTCATGTATTCAAGCCTTTGAAACAAAGTTGAGGCTGTGGGAAAATCAGGTAAAAAATCAAACTTTGGATCATTTCCCTCATTTAAAATCATTTAGCACGGTGAACCAAAATAAATTGGATCAATATTCTCAACTTCGGCAAAATCTGATCACGGAATTCAACAATCGTTTTGAAGACTTCCACAAAATGAATGAAATGGAATTCCCAATTTTCAACAATCCATTCAATTTTGAAGCAGTCAGACAGTATTTTGAAAGAAAAATTTAAAGAGGTTAACGCTCTTACATTTTATAAACAATATTTCAAGAGTTTGGATAACTACCCGTAATTAAAAAAGCATGCAGCACGAATTCTGTGCATGTTTGGTAGCACCTATTTATGTGAGCAGATGTTTTCCGTCATGAAAATAAATAAGAACAAACATCGCACAAGACTTACGAATGAACATCTCCAATCAATTCTTAAAATAATTACAACGAATATGATACCTGACATCAATGAGCTTGTCAAAAACAAGAGAAGTCAGGTATCTGGATCCTCGAGCTCAAAATAATTACCCTCTTTTATAACTTTGATATGATTTTTAACAACCGTATATTATATACTATATAATTAAGTAAATAAAATGTTATAATAATTAAGTACATTTTTTTAAATTTGAATCTGGCCCGCCTACACATTCTAAATTTAATATATGGCCCTCTGCAAAATTGAGTTTGACACCCCTGATATATAGGATTTAAAAACGCTGTAAGTAATCCCCAAGTATTTTAGTACTGCTATTTTATGATTTATTTTATCATTGAAATTGAATTCGCCTAGACTAAAGTTGTAAGTATATTTTACCTTCAAAATTTCGTTAACATCAATCAAAGTTCAGTTACTAGAGGCTTTTTCTTCTTCTTCTTCTTCTTCTTCTCCTCCTTTTTCTCCTTCTTTTTTTTGTTTTTTTGGTTGTTGCTGAATTGGTTGTTGTTGTTGTTGTTGTTGTGGAAATTTGTGTGTGTAATAAATAGTGCGTTGGGTCGGAACTGTTTTATCTTCACAACCCCAGCAACATGCACAACAATCGTCACAATCGTCACAACCAGCACCACTAGTATCCAAACCGTCACCAGTAGAATCGCTAACACCATAATCACTACCTCCACAATCACCACCACCATCACCTCCACCAGAATCGCAACCACAATCGCTCATTCTATATATAACAACTAGTGTTGTACAGACATTAATTTGTGAATAAATATTAATATATTCTTTAACTATCCGCTAACATAGTGTCGATGGATAATAGCTAAAACGTATTTTCCTACATGTTTTAATATTCATAAGTGGTCACGGGCGTATATATAGAGGGCAGTTGGGGGGTCCGGGCTTTTCGCATATTTTACGCAAAAACGCTTATATTCACTGAATATCCACCTTTTTTAACCGTGCCACAATATAATACACGGTGAAAATTTGTCTGTACAAATTACTATGGGTGCATATGACCGATGAGCCGTA
The DNA here is from genome assembly GCA_963920215.1 of Nineta flava. Classification (NCBI taxonomy): domain Eukaryota; kingdom Metazoa; phylum Arthropoda; class Insecta; order Neuroptera; family Chrysopidae; genus Nineta; species Nineta flava. Next base: position 63,070,271 of record OY986043.1, read on the forward strand.
ATGACATTATGCAAAAGTTTACTATACAATTAAAATCAAGTCGTATTTAACTCGTAATAACTTATAATGTTACATTTCAAATTAAGTAACTCAACTTTCTCTACTTGCAATTTTCTCTAATGAATTTTATAATTTGTAGTAAAATAATTTTTTACAAATAACATTTTTTATAAAACAACCATAAAGTTATTGGCAATCAAATTTTATAATTGAGAATCAATTTCATTTTACAATTTACCATAGTAATTTGAAATAGATTCAAACTTTCACAGAGTTTTTAAACTGAGTCGTTAAAACAGAATTCTTTGGCACTTCTATATTCAGAAATAAAAATTACTATAGTATCCCATTACTACGCTCGTGTAAGTGACGCGTCGTTGGTAAGATAAATCAAGGTCTCTCTATTACAGTATAAGTAGAGAAGGAATGTACATAGATGATACATTCACTATTAATCGAAGTTAATAAATATTCACACTTAACTAGAGAAACTTAATTTTACAATATACAAAAATATTTCAACTGTATTTTTAGTATACATGAGCCACTGTGCCTGTGATATGGAGCTAAAATCCTCTTTCCCCTTTAAGCATCCAGAAAATACTGTTATTAAAGTTTAGTATAATATAAACAAGTGAAAATAACAGCACACTGAGCTATTGTTATTTTTGGAGGCGGTCCAAAAGTTATGTGAATTTCTCTATGCTGACATCGCCTCCAAATATAACAATAATTGTACATATATATTTAAAAATTTTTGCTTAGGTGAACTAAAATTGGCACAAGAATACGCAATTATTTTTTTACTTTTTAGTGCATTTTTTGTTATAGAATATTTGATTTTTGAAGTCGGGTTTCCATTTTGTCAAAATATGGTTTATAATTTTTCTTTTTATTTGTCACCGAATATTAACTTTATGCTGCTTGCGGCCAACAAACCTAATTATAGTTTTAAGATTGTGGTAACGAAAATTAGTGAAATAATTTTTGGGGCCTCAGCACACAATCTAATTACAGAAGGCTGGGATAGTGCGAGGGAATATTAAAGATGAGATTGAAAAGGAATGAATATAAAATTAAACTTTAAAATATCAAAGAATAATTATATTAAAAAAAAAAAAATTATTGAATATTGATTTTAAATTTTTAAGTAAAAGGTCAAAAATTAAAAAAAATTATTTTGAAACAAAAAAATATATATATATAATTATTTTATATATATAAATATATATTGAAAAATATATATATAATATATATATATATATAATTATAATTAATATATATTTATAATTATTATAACCAAAAATTTGTTGAATATTTTTTTTAAAATCAAAACAAGTAATAATTTTGTTCAAAAACTTACGATATATATTCAAGTTCAAATTGGTTAACATAAATAGTAGACGCTTACTATTGTATAAGTTATGTAAGTTTTAAATTGGGTTAATAACTAGTTTTATTTTTTTAAATATTTTTTATTAGTCTAAACATGTTGTTATTCTAGTGGTATATAAAGCCGGAGTCTGACCGAATTTAAAGTCAGTTCTTAAATTCAGTCCGAAAGGAACAGTAGTGCGGTTTGATGTTACCATTGTTGAATTAATCATTGTTAAAAATTAGTATTGTTTGAATAAAAAAATTGTTGATAAAAATTAAACATTTTGTTTATTTTTTTTTGTTTCGAGAATTCGAATCTGTAGTAGATTCAACAGTACTCCTTTTTTTTAAAAGTTAAAAAGAGAGCCAAGGTACCGCGACAAGATAGTTTCTAAGAAAGAGATCGAGTCCTCTAATATACAGTCCTTTGTGTAACTCACTCATTGACTGATCTATAGAAAATCAAACCCACTTTCAGAAATGCTTGAAAAAATTGGAAAAAACCCGCCAAAGTTATCTTTTTTACTTCTATTCATGCTGGAAGGGTGCGGTTGTTTGTATTATGTCAAGTGCGCAAAGCATAGTTCGAAATCCACTCCGGAAGTCAAGATGGCGGAATCCCTTTGCGATTAGAGCGAGTTTGAAACATACATAAATGCATGGGATTCAAGAAAATGCTTTGCAGTCATCAAAATCATGCATCACTGCCCGTTTGTATCTAATATTGGCACAATATTGGGCAATACAACTCCCAACAAGTTCTGCAAGCTTAATTTCATTAACTTCACGTTGTACCGCCATTATTTTTGGCGGAAAAGAAGAAACTAAAACGGAAAGAGGGGGTCTGGGTTTTCTCACGAGGTCAAAGCTTGTCAAATATTGCCAAACTAGATCAAATTGCTTGTCAAGTGTTGTGGTGTTGTGCGATAATAATAATAGACTACCACACACGCTCATAGCTTGTGCAACATCATGTTTGTGTAAACCTCATTTCATTTTGTCAAACACTGTCATACACATTCAAACCGCTTGTCAAGCGCGGAAATGTTGCGCAACAAAAATTGATCCCAACCGGTTTCTTTCAAATCGTTGTGCAACAACGGTTGTCGCGTAATGGTTTAATCGTTTATGGGGCCCTTTGACCGAAATACGATTTGTCTATCCATTTCCTAGCAATCAACCCCTCCCGGGACTATATCTTTATACGGGTGGGTCAAGAGCCGGAGATTTATCTTGTGCGGGGGTTTATGGACCTAGAATAAAGGAATGGATTCTTCTTGGTCAATATGCGACGGTTTTTCAATTAGATTTGTAACACAAAAGGTTACAGTGGGCACATAACCTGCAAGGTGTCAGGTATAGAATGTGTGGAGACCTTGGATCCATCAATCCTGGGAACAATCCCGGCGGAGAAGTTGTAGGACTTCTGTGTGGCATCTGGCCTCAACAGAACCCTTTAGTTTCATCTTCTTAAAATAGCACCTCTTACCCGGAGACGTCTCGCCTTCGGGTGACAAGTTGTTCTCAAGGAGGGCACAGAAGACCCCTTGGTCTAGGTGCTAGGAACACATTTGCGGTACCCCTCTATCTAATTATTATTATTGACACCAATCAAAATTATAGAAATGAAATAATCATAAATGTAAAAAATTCCTATCCAATATGTTTTGCATCGTAGTTGATAAGTGAGATTTTCGTCCCACACGTGAGACCAAAGTTATGACCATATCATTTTTCGAGCGATACAGGTGTATATTTAAACCAATCAAACTTCTTCTAAAGTATACTAAATTCCTGTTTCAAATGATCTGGGACGTATAACACAAACTTTGGAATGCGTTCAAGTTATCGATGATTGTGACACGTTGTAGCTTATATAAATCTTTTCACACGTCTTATCAATGGCCACGAGGCTCTCAAGTTAATATTACTGTCACCTACTAATCCAAAGTTACAATGATCACGAAGCTTAAGTTATAATGATCAATAAGCAAAGCAGTATTCGTCGTGCTGTGTAAATTCTCAGTGCTACATAAAGTATTAGAGACAAAAATTCCCGCTGGATAGAAATTTAGTGGATTTGATTTTAAACAGATGCACTAGAAGTAAGAAGATATCTTGAGCTTTCCAGAAAATAAACAAAATCACTTTAGTCCCGTTTGTTTAAATAAATAATACGAGTTTCATTATATAAAAATATAATTTATTTGTAAATATTTATATACAAAAATCGGTTTCTTTCTTGGCAAAGGTCTTCTCTTCTTGAGGAAATGGAAGTGCTTCGTATTTTTATAACATATTTGTATGCATCAGCTTTGGAAAACGGCTTTTACGGCTGTAGTACTCTATCCATGAAATGAATCCTGAAATTAAAATTGTGTATATTAGAAACATAATAATCAACATGATGCCAGATATAACAAAATTTGTTCTATGGATACGATCGTAGATATTTAATTGAATTTTGGCACGTAACTAATTGGTAATAAATTTGAATTATTCCAGGATGACCGGATATGCAGAAATAGGACATTCAGGTCATTTTATGAACACCTATACCACTAATTTTGTTTTTTCGACCAATATTTTCAACCATTACGAAAACGGGAATAAACTTAATACTTATATCCTTGCAAATAAACGATTGCAAATTCCCTAATTGTACCAACCAGCCTCCCACCATCCAATGAGAGGAGAAATAACTTGAAAACCGTAAAAGGTAGACATAAACTTCAAAGACCAAAATTGTTCCTTTCTTTAAAATAGATAGATTGCCATTTCAATCATTGTACATATTACCACGCTAAGTAATAGCTGTGCCCACAACCTTGTTTCAAATATAAAAATATTTATCTGATATAAAACAAGTTAAGTTTCAAACAGTTTCCAATACATTCGATAGTTTTGGCAAAAACACGAAGCTCGGTGCATAAGAAACAATAACAATCAGGTATAATAGTCTACTATCTAATAAGACTAGTTGCCGTCTGATAGGGTGTTACACTTAAATCAGTTAGTCACTCGAACCACATCTCAAAAACAATATTGATAAAAAAATCAATTCTCTCAAGTGTTCTTATCAGACCTTTATTAGCAATTATTCAATTCTTATCGCAATTCAAAGAAAAAAATTATATTCTCACTAAAATGATAAATTATGTTATTGCTGGTTTAATGAAATCTTGTAGGTATGACGTAATTAAATTATTTAAACAGGGAAAACAAGTTAAAATAAGATTTGTAAAATAACTTTCAAAAAATAAATAAATAAAAATTATTTTTCCTGTTATAAAAATTTACACAAAAATTATAATGTTCTCAACATAATTAAAATAGCAATTGAACAATTCGATGGAACAGGGGTGGCCAATAAGTCGATCGCGAAGCGATCGATAGGTGATGTCTGGACAAAAAGTAATTGTAGAATTTGAGGTAAGATTTCAAGATTTTGAAAAAATAAAGAAACTGTGGAATTTATATATTTTCCTTTTAAAAAAGATTTAAGTGTGAAACGAATTAGCCAAAAAATTGCAAATATATTTCATACGCAGCAAAAGGCTTTAAAAATGAAATTATTAAGCCAGAAGACAATTTTTGGAAATACATCAATTGAGAAAAATATCCCAATATCACTAAATGTAGCGAATATATTTACTCTTGTTTCGGCATTTTCATACTTAGATAGATTGTAGAGGCTGCCCTGGACGGGCAACACTTCGGCCGTAAAGTCCATTATGATGCCTAAGGATGTGAAGCTGTGAGTGGAGTGGAAGATATTTTTGTGTTTAGACTAGGAATCGGTAGGATATGCGGCTGCAGCCGACTATGATAGGAACTGTGCTGTTTCAGTTTTTTTTACATGCATTTTGTTTTTCTTTTTGTAAAAATTTTTTTTTTTGGCGTCGATTTTTTTTTGTAAAAAATTTTTTCTAAGTCGGTTTTTTAAAAAATTTTCTTATTTTCCCATTATGAATAAGTATACCCTTTCAAAAAAAAAAAAAATTTCGCAGAAATCGGTTATCAAATATAAAATGAGGATTTTCCTCGATTTCCCGGGGATCCCCTCATCAGAATGCGATTTGGTGGCAATGGGACCAATGGGAAACCAAACCCTTTAAAAATTCAAAATCGGTTCATAAATGACGGAGTTCTGAGGTAACACACATAAAAAAATAAAATAAAAAATACAGACGATTTGAGAACCATCCTCCTTTTTGAAGTCGGGTTAAAAAGTGGCCAACCTTGTTCTAAACCATACAAAATAAAATAAATTTACCTTAAAAATTTCATGAACATAAATAAAATTTAAACTATTTGAGATTATGATTCCAACGAGACTTGTTCTATTGGTTGTTGTTGTTGTTCTACTTGTTGTTGTTGTTCTTCTTCTGGTTTTTTGGGTTGTTGTTGAATAGGTTGTTGCTGTTTTTGTTGAGAAATTAATGCATTAGGAATAGGATAAGTAGGCTGATTAGTGGATTGAGTCGGAGCAGTGCTTTCTACACAACAAAACCAACAACAAATATAATCATTCATAAAAATTGAACGAAAACATATCCCAAAAAAATCACAACAACCATCACAACATTTACCACAATCGTTACAACAATCGTCACTACACCAATCAGCGTCACCACAGCAATCAGCGTCGCAACAATCAGCGTCACAACAATCAGCGTCGCAACAATCAGCATCAATGTCCTCGCACATTTTGTTAATAACAAAGACTTATTTTGTTAAATTTTTATTTTGACAGAATTGTTTTTACACAGAATGTTAGCACCAAAATAAATTTACGCATATATTTGTTATATACGAGTAGATAGCAGTAGCGTCTTGCTGGTAGATATAGAAATCAAGGTCACTACATATAATTCTACTACAGTAACAAAATTATGTTGAATGAATTTGTATGTATATGTATACTGCACAGCTGCTGCCCATGGATGATATCATTTTAGCACTGATCTCTATATAAACTGAACGATTGTCCTAATTTGCGTCATTAGTCCCAGTTGAAGCGCAACTCAACTAGCCAAGAAACTAACTTTTGCTTCAGCGCGCCTGCGTCTAATATTATTAAATTGTAACAAAACAAAAAATTCGTTACGCAGTAACTGCGTCAACTTAGCGAATTTCTTCAGAATCAATACGACATTTCTCTTTTGGAAATAGATATCTTAATTAACTTTTTGACTAAAATGTTATACTCTTTAATGAATTGAAAGCCGGGTAATGAATTGTTGTAAAACTGATTTACTACAAATTTACTCATTACAAATTACAAATCCATTTTTCTGATACTAAGAGAGAATTTTAATATTTTATGTTTCCCCCAGCCTATAAAGCCCCCTTTCCTCTTGTCCGATTTTGCCCATAAACGAACTTGACCTTTCAAATAAAAAAGTACAGTATATATATTAGTACTAAGTTTCCATTATCGATATATTTACGGTTTAAAAAATTTATATTTATGACTACGCGAGTATCATATAATTAATATTATTAATTATTTTTAAATTTAAATTTCGAATTTAGTACATTGTCTAGTTCAGGCGTATAATGTGTGCGTGATAAGAATATGTGTTAGTCTTTGTGGGGCTGTCACATGTATTTCCACTACACACGTAACGTTTTAGTACCTTGGCTAGTTTTGGCGGCGCTGACTATCATTAAGTTGGAGCCATTATTTCACGTTTAGACCCATACAATCTGTCCAGTTTATATAGAGGTCAGTTATAATGCACTATTACACATGTATGATATCATGTTATAGTTTTATTTTGAATATGTAGTACACTCGAATGCTATATATTTGAAACAGCAACTGTCATTTATAACGTATTTATAAATGTATATACGTGTAATATTATCAGTAAATTTTTACGTAAAAAATTTAATAAACTGTTGTATCTGTCAAAAACGTTAACTACAAGAATAATCAAAATTGTGATAGACTGATTCGGTTCAGGTCGGTTCAATTTTATTATACGGGAGTGTATCTAGGGGTTTAAAACTCCCAAAAATTGTAGATTTCGATAAGTTTTGTAATTTTTTTATAACCTCTTATATGTAAAATGTTTCTGTCTTTATCTTTGTTATAAAGAGCGTGAAATTTATTCGATTATATTATTTCAAACAGGTTATAATTTTTTAACCCAACTTCAAAAAGGAGAATGGTTCTCAATTCGTCTGTATTTTTTTTTTTTTTTATGTGTAGTTTTTTAGAAGTCTGTCATTTATGAACCAATTTTGAATTTTTTTTTTGTTTTAAAGATTTTGATTTCTTTTACGTTTATAATTTCAGATTGGTTCAATTCTTTTTAATGTGAGTGTTTATCTTAAAACACTCGGCAATTTGTCAGCATATAACTCTGAATAAAACAATCAATCGTATGCGTGGTAAAAATATTATTTTTATTTTTCTGTAAAAAAACCCAGCTATTGACTCTACCAGTATCATCTGATGCATGAGTCATACCAGTATCAGTCGATAGATTAGTGAGAAATCAAGTTCAAACGATATTTTTTGTTTGCCAATTGAAAGAATATGTATTTCTAACTATTGCAGTACTATTTACGTAGTCTGCTTCCAATTAAATAATTAAATTAGTATACAATTGTGATCACATTGTTATCAAAATTCTCTGTATTCTCTGTAAAGAGTCGTGATTCGGTGTGGTCAAAAAATATCGAAATAACATCATTATCTATAAGAGGCAACAGCATTATCTAAACAACACAAAATTATCACTACAGTGATGATCACAACATATACTAACTAATGCTTCGTATAGAACTACGTTAATTTGCATTTAGCCCTCGAATATTGCCACAGTTTGAGTGGATCAGTTTCATCACTTTTAGCCCACCTTTCCCCCATTTTGAAATTTTATTTAGTGGTGTGATATAAAATCAGTGAGAACCAACAAGTGGTGTTATATACAGCACGACAACTAGGATTAGCAAATATTTGTCTAGTGCCACTGACCTCAATTTACTGTTAATATATTGTACAGTTAATAAAATTTGGTTTATGTATTATATTTATGTATTATGAGTTACTTAATATGTATGTATATGTATTACTTATAATAAATAGAGATGAAGATATGATATTACTCAATACCTGAAAATTATCTTTTTATTGATCTTAAAATATAAGTGTTGATTAGGGAATATGCATGAAAATTTTTTTTCACTTTAATTGAAGCATGTTTACTTGACAAATATCAAGGTAAAATTACTTTTTAAATAACTTTAAAAATAAGCGAGATATGAATGATTGAAATTCCCGATTAGACAAAGCGGGTGATAGCCCTCTTGATATGTTATGTGACGTCATATTACACTTTCACCATTTAAAATACACGTAAAACTCCGTTTTTAGTATTTTTGCAAGAAAAAGACAGATAATAATCTTTAAAAGCTTATAGCTTCCTTGATATTTGTCGGATTTTAATTTCGTTTTTAAATATTATTACAGTATTAACAGTATTTTCACATTCTGAAAGTAAATGTGAAAAAAAATTTTCATGCATATTCCCTATTTACAATTTTCAAATGAAAATTAAGAAAGTACATTGTAATTACATGATAAAAGAACTATTTGGCCTTTTAATATAGAGAAAAATGTCGAAATAAATTTATTTAAAAAATGAATATTTTGTCTTTTATGATTTAATGACCATGACAAGTTGCTGTTATAAGTTGCCATTCTACTGTGAAATATGTTCCTCATACGCGCATATAAGGCTCATTACATTTGAATTCGATTCGATTGAACTTCATTAACTTCAACACATCAGCCTTATTGTTGACAACAATTGATCTTGATCGCTTCAGTATTTATTTTTATTTATAAATATTATTTAATTGTTGAGCTGTATACTCCATTCATCAATACGAAAACGTATTAATAAAAATATAATGTGTGTTGTTCGGGTACCACACTATTGCTGGTAGTATTGACAAACATCAAGGCTATCACACTATTACTTAATACTCATTAAGTCATTTGGGTGTAAAATTCGCATATGACTTCTATACACTCTATGTGTTTGAGTTTTTTTTATTATACAGGATGAGTAATTTTATTTTATCCGATATGAGCCAGTCAAATAGTACTTTAACCTCTTAAATCGCGTGTCAAATAAAGTTAATGACTGTTAAAATGAGTTTTGAAAGACAGAAACTGAGACGTCCAATACATTGCTTATGCCGACCCGTAAGACTACAATAGAATGTGCGTTTTATCCCTTTTAAAACGCAATCAGTTTAATGACCAAATTTTCCCCGTGTGTTTCGAATACTATTGGTCCTGCGTAAATTTTGCAAGGGACTTTTTTTGTGTGCAAAAGGATTAAATTTAATAATGACTTCTATTAACGGGAATGATCTCTATTCGAAAAAACTGATTGATGAAGCGCATTTTCGTTCTATATAGTGCCAATATATTTCGTTGGAAAATCTCCACTTTTATTTATTAAAAACTTAAAGTGCTTTTTGACTGGGTCAAAATATAACTTGGAGTTATTTAAATCAGAATTAAAAATACTCCCAAGAGCTCTAAAAAATTAATTTAATATTTTAATAGTTGTAAAAAAATTTGGCCCACGTTAAATTCATCGGGCCCAATACTAGCCCACCCGAATAAGAACGGCTCGCGACGCCATTGATTTAAATAAAAACCATTCTAATTAATCAGACTTGACTTATTCGTCTTGCGATCTAGTGAAGAAACTGTGTGGGACCAGTAACACCGAGTGTAAGGTAATTCACCCGCTGACAAATTTATTATCGGCCAAACACATCACCATGCGTTCGTAGATTAAGCCATAGCAATCATCGCTTACTTATCGTCTCCCGAGCAGCTACTTCACTTTTGAAATATCGATAGATTTATCTTAGTCCAGGTGTATCACAACCAACCTTCCGCTCGCCGGGTTAATAAAGCATACACTCCTCATGGAATGTGCAAAACACAAAATAAAAATTAATTTACTTTCAAAACTCATAAACATCCGTCAAACTTGTGCTATTGGAGGTTGTTGTGTTATTGGCGGCTGTTGTGGTCCGCTATTAGTATTCGCAGTAACAGTATTTTCTAAACAACAACACAGAATGTCAGTACACTGATGATCACAACATACACTAACTAATCCTTCATATATAAATTCCACACATATCATATGAAGACATTCACCAAAACATTCAAAAAATTCGTCAGCCATAGTGTTGACAACAATTGATCACTTCAGTATTTATTTTTATTTATAATTTTTACAATTTATTTATGATTGTTGAGCAGTAGTATATTCGAAATGTGCGCAGTATTAGACCGATCACTTACACTGAATAAATGCGAAAATGTATTTATAAAAATAAACTATAAATAAAAACCTATTTTGACAAAATGGAAACCCGACTTCAAAAATCAAATATTCAATAACAGGAAATGCACTAAAAAGTAAAAAAATAATTACATATTCTTGTGCCAATTTTAGTTCACATAAGCAAAAATTTTTAAATATATATGTACTATTATTGTTATTTTTGGTGGCGGTGTCAGCATAGAGAAATTCACATAACTTTTGGACACCGCCTCCAAAAATAACAATAATTGTACATATATATTTAAAAATTTTTGCTTAGGTGAACTAAAATTGGAAGAATATGCAATTATTTTTTAACTTTTTAGTGCATTTTTTGTTATAGAATATTTGAATTTTGGAGTCGGGTTTCCATTTTGATTTCCAATAGGTTTCATTTCTCGCTTTTTAGTGACTTTGAAGTTCTATAACTAATTTTATTTATCTAAATATGGGTAGACCAACTAAACGACCTACTAACTTTTAATGCATTTCTTTATAACACATTTTTTTTATCCGTTTTTTTTTTTTAATTTTTAGTGCATTTTTTCATAACAGATTTTCAGTTTTTTTTACATGCATTTTGTTTTTTTTTTTGTAAAAATATTTTTTTTTGGGGTCAGCTATTTTTTGTAAAAAAATTTTTTGAAGTCGGTTTTAAAAAAAAATTTCTTATTTTCCCATTATGAATGAGTATACCCTTTCAAAAAAAAAATTTTCGCAGAAATCGGTTATCACATATAAAATGGGGATTTTCCTCGATTTCAATGGGACCAATGGGAAACCAAACCCTTTAAAACAAAAATTCAAAATCGATTCATAAATGACGGAGTTCTGAGGTGACACATAAAAAAAAAATAAATAAAATATAAATATAAATATAAATACAGACGAATTGAGAACCATCCTCCTTTTTGAAGTCGTGTTAATGATGTTATTATGCTGGTATTCTGTTGCTGAGTAATATTGATAGACATCAAGGACACCACCACGGTATTATTTAATACACTAAAAACTTCAATGTAAAATTCGTGTATGACCTCTATATCTACACAAAATGTGTTTTAGTAATTTTAGAGCATAGAGTACCTGCATAAAGACGGGTGGGGCCTCATTCGATTAATTATTACTTCTTAATATTAATAATTTTAATATAATTTTTGTCGACGTACATCTTTATATAGATGTAAAATCTTTATATAGATAATTTAATATTAAAATATGGACTCTGAATTGTAATGTTTCCCGGGGTATATATAAAAATTCTATGTTAATAAAATAAATAAATACAAATTTTAATTTTCATAGTTATATTTATAAAACAATATTGAATGATGAGTTTGTTTCTTCTTCAGCTAAATGCTCGTCACTCAAAAACGGACGAGTAACGCACTTCCCATGCAAACTTTCAGACCTTATTGTACCCCTTAGGGAATAAATTTTTTAAAACGTTGAGATAACTGATACGCCAGTCAAAATCAACACAAAAAATCGCTAAATTCGCAAAAAATGATGTATCTCTGATTTTTTAGTATGTTGTTTGAACTTATTAGGGCTATGTATATCCAAGTTTGCAACTTTCAAAAAGTTGTGGACAAATTTTTACACGCGAAAAACCGCGAAAGTTTTGGACTTTTTCAGATTCTGCTGTATATCTACTAATCCATGAATTTTTCTTCTAAAGGTATTCTTTACGTTTTTTAACAACATTAAATTTGTGACAAATTAAGTTCAATCGGAACTCTGTAGGTCAATTCGTACGCCGTATTCCGAATTACGGCAGTTTGAAAATAGGCCAGTTTTTCCAAAAGTTGAAAATTTTAGTTTTAGACCTTCTTTGGACCGAAATTGCGTCGAATCCATTGATCCTGCGAGTATAATTTGCAGAATATAACTTGTAGGCACTTTAATTAGCCTTAAATTAAGCGCAAAGCGAAGTCTATAAGCCTCGTAGTTCTCTCAAAAACCCATATAAGGTAAAATCGCATTTTTCCAGAAATGTTCTATAACAAAGTTGTTGGAAATTTTTATCAAAAAAAGGATTAAGTTCTTACAGTGTTGCCTAGGCAAGTGATTGAAGACACTACATGTACTATTTTTTCTGAAAATTTTATCTCCTAATTAAATGGATACCGCTTTTTACGGCCCGGCTCCTGTTTGGGCTATGCAACTTATGTGCTTTTCGAACTGAAAAATCATGAAAAATCCCATCGAAATTTATTGAACGTAAAATTTCCGCCTCTATAGTTAACAGCTCCAAGAATGTAACCGAGTCTGTCCAATGGTCGATCTTAAATAATTTTTGACGCTCTTTAAACAAGAAATGATTGATCTCTCAGCACTGCATGTTGTCCAACTAGCGTTATCCGATGTGCTCTTGAACATCTGTTGCGGTAGATACCAGCCTACCTTGCACCCGGTAAATCTGCCACTGTCTTGTATTATAAATTATATTATTTTACCACTTTGAAACATCATTTGATGGGTTACTTTTAAAAGCTGTAAGTCCCTAAAGAAACTACGAAATTAAATTAAGAATTCCCATACCAAGTGAGTCAAGTTTCACAGTTCAAATCAATATGAACATTACTGAAATACTGTATATGTCTACAAGTACCTCTTATACTATGGCCCGTATTCAATGCCCAGTCTTAAGAGTAAGTTTACCTTAAGCATGACCTTCAGGCAGCGTTTAGATTCATAGACGCAATCTTGAGGCAAGCTTGAAAGTTTGATCATAGCTAAGATATGTGTTGGATGGATAAATATTTTAAGCTATAGTTTAAGGTGATATTAAGAATTGAAAACTGTTTATGTATTCGCAGTAAAATAGGACAGTCTTATTGTAGACCTTATCCTTAATTTTTATTATAAAAGAGGATTTTCTTTAAGTCAGCATTTTAGCAGACTTAAGACAGCCTAAATAACTTTGCAGTGAAAAAAGTAGCAAGAAAATTAATATTTTGGGGTTTACATAGTATCAATATTGATGATAATATTAATATCGATTTTGATTCTAAACTAAACTGTCGGCGTATGGACAAGAACGAAGTAACCGGCTATGCTTGAGAAGGTTTTCTGCAGTTTCTTTCACGAACTCCAGAAGAATTTCGGCATAGTTCCTATCATAGTCGACTGCAGCCGCATAATCTACCAATTCCTAGTCTATACACAAAAATTCCTTCCACTCCACTCACATCCTCACATCCTTAGGCATCACAATGGACCTTATAGTCGAAGTGTAGCCCGTCCACTGTAGTCTCTTCAATTTATCTCTATCTTTGTCTACCGAAGTATAATTTTTACTTTAAACTTTGCCCATCATATTTGTCATATTTTTTATTTCAAAAACAATTTCTTTAACTCGCTACTTTTATGAACGGTCTTATTAGGTATGTTTGTTTGCATTTGTAGAATAATATTGAGTACCACTGACAATAACATGATATATTTCTCAGCAAGTCAGACTATCGGATACATGAGAATTATTACGAAAATTGACGAACACATATTAAGATGATGTCGTGATTCGTCTTACTAAAGTTAATCTTAAACTGAATAAGATCATGTTTGAAACCATCGTTATACCGAAGATGATTTTAATGTATTATTTATGAATTCATCAAGTCTTATAACCAATAAAACGGTCTTCATGAAAGTAACCTTACGCACTTTCTCAAGAATATACTATGAATACGGGCCTAATAGGGGACATACAATGAATCTAAATCATGACTGGCGTAAGCTTGAGTAAATATTATTAACAAAAATTTCATCATTAAAATACATTTTCCACATTGTATTGAAAATGGAATTTTCCACAATCCATTATCAATAAATTTTCTTGACTCGCACATGCAAATAAAAATATATAAGTACATTTATTTTGATATAATATTATTATTATTAATATTGTTTTTCAACGTAAATATTTACACGCAATTGAACTGTGAAACATTTTTGTACTCGTTGATGTTGAAAACATTTTTGAAAACGTTACTAACATATTATGTCTTTCGGAAAATAATACATATTTCGTTTTATTAATATTTCCGAATATGCATATTATTTTATAGCGTGTATCTTTGTCTGTTTGTATGGCTCGTCTGTCTTTTAGAATTATTACGTAATATTGACTAATGGAAATTTGATGTTGAATTATAACATCATTATTATTATTATTATTATTATTATATAATAAACGAAAATAAAATATTCATAAAATATTGAAAGCAGAGTAGTAAATATGTATATTAAATTCCTATTCTCTATATGTATAATGCATACAAGCTTAGATTTATGATATATAATCTATGATATAAGAAAAATTGTATGTTTAACCTTTAGCTACCTCATAGGGTTAATAATAATAATAAGAAAGAGGGGTACCGCATACGGGCCCCTAGCACCTAGACCAAGGGATCCTCTGTGCCCTCCTTGAGAACAATCTGTCCCCCGAAGGCAATTTCAAATCTGGACACCTCTCAGCATAGCGAAGATTTCCGATTGAAAATGTACCTCATAGGGTTTATTCGTTTTAAATGAGTACACGCTTTCAGCGCTATCAAGCGTTGTTTTAAGTGTTCGTCTTGGCGCTGTGTACGCTGACAAAGCGCGCTAATGGTTGAGTTCTATGATAGACAGCACGCTCACGCTTTGTCTACCGAGGTAAGGCAACAAAAGCGTCAGCGCTAAATCGTACTAATGCTTCGCTTAGACTTCGCGGCAGTAGACTTTGACCAATCCAAGTGGCCGAGCGGTCTAAGGCGTCATGTCTGCGCAGTATGCCTACTTCGAAACTGAGAGGTTGTGGATTCGAATCCTGCTATCGGTAGTTTGTCAATTATTAAGAAAAAAAAGAGGCGGTTAATTGACTAAACTGTTGGCGTATGGAGAAGAACGAAATAACCGGCTAAGCTTGAGAAGGTTTTTGATGAATATGGGCATAGTTCCTATCACAGTCGACGGCAGCCGCATATTCTACCAATTCCTAGTCTATACACAAAAATTCCTTCCACTCCACTCACATCCTCACATCCTTAGGCATCATAATGGACCTTACGGTCGAAGTGTAGCCTGTCCAGGGCAGCTTCTACAATATATCTATCTATCTAGACTACGGGATAAGTTGCGACACAAATGTCATACATAAATTTCTTTACTGTTCACACTTAAACAGATTTTTGGTGTCTGGACACTATCCAGACACAATCACATAAAAATGTACGGAACTTGAGTCCGAACAGTTCACATACAGAAGAATTTATTGCTGTTTATTTTGTAATTAAACAACAACAAAAACGCTATACTCATTACTATATAATACGTATATTGAATGTATGGAGTGTGTGAAAAAATTTCGAAATTGTTTGAAAACCTATAGAGGCACATGGACACTTGGACATAAGGTGATTACACAGCCGCTGATTTGACACTAATTATAGTGACGCAATAAATGTCACAATAAGAGATACCCGTGTGCACACATAGACACTCGGTGTATACACTGAGTGTATGATGTATATTGTCGTACTCTAAACGAACCTTAACTTTCAAAACGAACACTGTATAAGCGTTTGTTTATTTATCTTGTACACAGTGGAGCCCCCTTAAGGTTTTCATAGGAGGAAAAATGTTTAGGGTTTTCAATGTTTTATATAATTTTTTTTTAATGTCTTTAAAATTTTATTAGAAAAAAATCTACATTACCGAAATTAATTTTCGTATTGTCAATCTAGTGTGCTTTGGTCTGATTCTTGGGGCTTTCGAAGTCACTCAAACAAACGTTATATTGGTTGAAAAACAGCTGAACTGTTTTCATCCGCCATATTGAATATTGATGCCAATTGAAGCTTACCACGCACGCGTCAATTAGAATGTTAATAAAATTGTGTAAAATTGTTTCTATATAGTTCAAGTTATATAATTAGAAAATTTAGGACGTAGTTTTATTTATGGTAATTGAAATGAGTGTAATCTATTGCGTGAACAAATCTGCATAAGAAGACATGTTAAATTCCAGTTTCGGTATTGCAATTTCCACAATAGCTTTAGCATTAAGCTAGGAACATTCTACTAAATTTTCATTCGTTATGTAGCATTTTTGATATACCTCCTTAACATCCTTAAACATGATTTTTATTTCCATAAAGTTAACGAAAAAATAATATTAACCATTAGTTTTGATTCTTTCTATTTTCTTCAATTTCTTAGTATTAAAGAATTATTGATGTATTTTCCCAAAATCATTGTATTCGAATATGAATGTAAATATATTTTGCAAAACCTTACGACTTGTCATTGTATACGCTTTCTTTTTTTCCCATTAGATTTCGTTCTCCCTTCATTGAGTTAGGAACGCATAGTATTATTATTATATATATATTATGGTACTTATTATACATATATACCTACATCCTCATAATAATAATCTGAGTCTAAAGTTTTGTGAATTTTCGGTCGTAATAATGTATATGTAGTCATAAATTTCGTAAAACCTAATAATATTCAATATAAATGGTATATATAATAATAATAATTATTGTCTATATATTATGATGCTATATATATATATATATATATATATATATATATATATATATATATATATATATATATATAAAGGTACTTGTTCGAATATTCTTCAAACTTAATATAGGGGGTAACAGAAAGAATGATTGAAATAAACAATTTTAATTAAAAATAATAGTTTAAAAAAACTAGAAAAACACGCTTTTATAGAAAATCCAACTAAAAACTAGAAAATAAAATTTAATAAATTTGGATTAAGAAAAGTGTAAATAAGAAACAAATGTATATTAATGGAAAAAAGCGTGGGGTGCATAGTATCAATAGTTATTCCATTAATATACATTTGTTTCTTATTTACACTTTTCTTAATCCAAATTTATTAAATTTTATATTCTATTTTTTAGTTGGATTTTCTATAAAAGCGTGTTTTTTTAGTTTTTTTAAACTATTATTTATTTTTCATTTTTTAGTTGAAGTTTGCGCACTACCTCTATCTCTCTTACTCTCATGCAAAGGATGCCGAAAGAAATTGATGAATCCTTGCGAATCTAATCAGGATAATCGGATATTTTTATCGAATTATTGCATTGTCATCGGTCTTTGACAGGTGTGCAAAATTTGAATTAAATCTGATCGTTCAAAGTAGGAGAAAATCGAGCCCAAAATGGTCGGTTACATACATACATACATACAGGTGAAAATAATAAAAAGCGTATAAAAACAAGTGAAAATAACAACTAAGTTAATTGCTTAAATACCCGGTATATACTGAATTTATGAAAAAAAGTTTCAAACCAAAGTTGTTTGTTTTTAAAAAAGGGGCATTTTTTGTCTTTAAATTTGTGTTCTATCTCTTACGGTTTCAAACATAGACATTTTTGCCCATTTTGCCCAAACATGCCCAATCACAAACTTGACCTAACTTTTCAGCTCTAAATTACACATACAAAATTTCAGTTCATTATCTCAGCCGTTACAAAGTCGAACTAAACTTAATATACCCTGGTATATATTATATACCGGGTATAAAAATAGTTTTTTGAACTATAATTGTTTATTTAACACATACATGATAGTTTAATAAGTTGACAATCGTTATTTTTTGATCGAAAGAAGTTATTGCAAATTCATAAATAATGGTAGCGTATAATTCGAAAGATGATTCAGCTATTGTGTTTGTAAGGATAAATGAACCGATATCACATTTCTGATCCATATCGGCGGGAAATTTTTGCTGTGAAAAATTTATTGCGGCGGGTTAGATCGTTTGTTACCTTTTTTATCTGGCAAAATTTTCTCGAATGCGATTCACAAGTTGATGATGAAGTGATATTACATAAAACAAATCAGTTTTAAAAAGATACTTATAGATGGCGGCAAATATACAGGTTCAAAATCTCATTCATAGGTGGCAATATATATTTTCTAACAAAATAGTTAATAATAATTATAATAATAATAGTTTAAGTAACTGATTGGAACTGATCCGTCTCAATTTTTAAGAAATTAATTAATTTTTAATTTTTTGGTACTAATTTTATATGTATTTTTTAAATAAGGGTGATTTTTTGTCTTTAAAAAATCTGAACATTGTGTTTTTGATCATGCCATATTTTAGCGAATTTCCTGAAAGAGAATAGAGCCATTGGTCTCGTACCAAAAACAATATTTCGCAAAAATTTCTGGAAATGTCCATTCTACCTAGTAGATGTTTGGAGATAATATTTATTTAATATTAGGAGAGATATTTTATATTTTGTGTTTTCTTCTTTCTGACCTATGTCCCGCTTCCCCCTTGGCCTATGCCATTTATTTAAAAAATTGAACTTGAAAATACCAAAATCATACCAGATATGACATTTCATTTTGATGAGACTAAAATTGTGACCGCTAGATTATTTTGATTATATTATATTTTTTTCCTTTAATAAACCATTCTTTCATGCATATTTTTTATGCAAAATAGTTTCGGTGTTTGACATCTGTCAGGGGTCGCCACGTTGGCTTATTTTTTTTTCTATAACAGGTTTTTAATCTTACATTTTTTTCTAGAATGCATAACAAAGATGTTAGTCAGATTATTTGACTTTCTTCAAATATGAAACAAAATTGATATAAGAACATAATACGGAAAATACCAAATAACTGAGTTAGTTGATTAAATATTCTATATATATATATATACGCCGGCAGTTTAGTCAATGTAAAATACAACGAAATGTATAAGGGTATTATATACATATATGCTTTTGCAATTGAGAGTAATTTTTGAGCTGAAATTGAAGGAAAACTATCCAGTCTATTAAAAAAAGTCTGATATAAAAGTTATTTATTTTTAAAAAAAGTAACCGGCCCAATATTGCTCATTGACGAACTTGACGTCACTTTGTAGCTCTAGAACAACAACCACAAAATTTCAGTACCTTTCTTAATTATCGTGTACATTCTCGTTCATAAAAATTGAACCACCAGTAAGTCACATTCTAAGCGTATATATTACTAAAAAATTCGTTACGCAGGAGCTGCGTCAACTTAGCGAATTTTCTTAGAATACATAAATCACTCTCTAGTGGTCATAATTTAAGTGTGATCAAAATGAAATATAATATCTAATATGACTTTAGTATTTGCAAAAATTAAATTTATTAATAGCTAAAATAGAACGATATATAACGATTATAGTTTATAGTTATTATGGAAACGACAATCAAAATTTTTTACAAAATTATATATTTCGTGTATTCGTGTCAAACAAACACAAAATATTAATATATCTCTTAATATTAGATAAATCGAAAAATGTATAAGGAGAAAATTTGTAGAAAATCAAGTTTGCTACAATTCTTTACTTCATCATTTTTCCCAAACTCTAATGTAAACGGAGATATTTAGAATTTTAACTTTCAATCTTTAATTGTAAATATTTCTGTAAATATTAGTGTAACAGAAAAATGATATTAAACAAAATTACAGTAAAACTTAGTACCTACAACTTAACTCCTGATAAATTTTTCGATTTTTCAAATATTAAGGGAGATAGTCAAATTTTGTGTTTTCCCCTCCCTCTAAACCCCTTTTCCCTTCGTCCGATTTTACCCATTAACGAACCTGACTTTTAGAATACCAAAAGCGACTCAAATACCAAATTTCATTCCAATCGGAATAAAAGTGTGACCGCTAGAGAGTCCACAGACATTTATAAAAGTACATATATATATATATATATATATATATACATATATACAAATTTTAGCGATAGTGATTTTTAACATCTAATAGGTAGGATCGATGGACATTTGAAGAAATTTTTACGAAATTCCAACATTGCTGCAAAAACAATATCTGCATTTCCTTTGGAGGAAATTCGCTAAAAACTTACTTAGAATGTTTCAACTGGTTCAATTTTTATGAACGGGAGTGAACATGGATGGACATACGGACGGACATAGACTAATTAGATCATTTTATGAACATCCACAAATACAAAGTCGGAACTAAACTTAACAATATACGTTGTATATACAGTGGTGATCTCAAAACATGAAATTATGGTGAGAATATTGATTTCAATTTTCGAATCCATTGCCATTACTTTCCTATACTAACAATAAGTTAATGAAAAATGTATTTTACTCTTACATCCTGTATAAATACGGCCAAGGTGTGTGTTGTGTAAAGTATATGTAGACAGTCAGTTTTTGCAACTACAAAATTTAACCCCTTCACCATCATATTCCGAGTATCTAAAACAGATATTTTAGTAATATGGATGTAATAAGAAGGTGGTACGGTGAACACCGTTAAAACTTTATAATGCATGAATTTGTTTGTTCGAAAATTTTCTATAACAATTAATGTTCCAAATCTGTGAACACATATATAGAGAACACGTATGTAGAAAACCAAAGCAACTAGATGGGTACTTGATATACTTTTAATACATAATAATATTCATAAAATATATTTTATTACAATATGGTTCATAAAAACTGTCGACTTCATTTTGTGAACTCATTACACACAAGCACCTACTGTATGCAACCTTTAAGGTTGTTATAAAACTGGAAGGGATAAGTTAGGGTGGGGATTTTGTCCTATGCTAAATGCATTGATACCTCATCCATTGCCAACTCTAAATAAGTAAAAATTTTGCAATTAAATCGTTTCAAATAATTTAATTTAAAAAAAATATATATTTTTGTAAAAAAAAATATATTGTTTAAAAATTATATCTTAAATTTCATTTTTTCGAAGAGTTTTAATAATTAAATAAATGTTTTTGAGTACTTTAAAAAAATGACATTGTGACGTATAAAGTACGGCAACGTTATAAATAAAATAAATCTAGATGAAACTACATAAAACTAAAAACAAGACTAAAATAAAAGTAGATTTAGTACATTTTTCGATCTACATATTTAATTATCTCAGAAACCAAAAACAGGATTATTATGAAATTTGGTAAATGTATCTATAAGCCTTTGATCATTATTATGACAATTTTTCATAAAACTGACATTTCTGGTTGTCGAGATATAGATTCTTATATCACTGTGATTACCACCAAGTCCATTTAACGCTATGTATAGTATAACCTTAAAAAACAGTAACTTTCGTTAAACTGTCATTAAATTGAATTTTCATAATAAGTATAACAACCTTAATAAGTATAATGCATACTTATTAAACGTTGCATATTAAAAGTTTTGAAAATACTGGGCAAAATTTTTTAAATATCGGTTAAGAATGGTGACAGATGTTTGAGCTAAATTGGAAATTTGTTTATGAAAAAAGTTTGAGGCAAAAGTTGTGATTTTTGACATCTACTAGGTAGGATCGATGGATATTTAAAGAAATTTTTGCGAATTTTTGACTTTGGTACGAGACCAATTTATATATATATGTATGTATGTATGTATGTATATATGGAATAAAAGTGGGTATGTGAGGTTCTCTTGGTATTTTAACGGTTCGTTAATGAACAAAATCGAACAAGGGAAAAGGGTCGTTTAAAGGTAGGGGGAAACAGAAAGGTATATCTGTCTTAATGTTGGAAGTATTGAAAAATGTCTAAGAAGTAAACTTATAGATTAATTTTGATAATAGATTATTAACTATAACTTTGGTTCTTATCATTTTTTCTGTCACTCTAATATTGACAGAAATATTTACGAATTAATTTAAAGTGAAATTCCTAAACATCTGTGTACACATTAGAGTTTAAGAAAAAATTATCAGGTAATGAATTGTAGCCAACATGATTTTCTACAACTTTACTTCTTATATTTTTTTCAATTTTTTTAATATTAGGAGAGATATTTCATATTTTGTGTTTTTTTCTTTCTTTATGCCCATTTATTAATATAATGGATCCTGCAAATTCTAAAATCATATCAGATACGACATTTAATTTTGATCAGATTAAAATTGTGACAGCTAGAGAGTGATTTACGTATTACAAAGAAATTCGCTAATTTGAAGCAGCTCCTGCGTAACGAATTTTTAACTCTCGTGTATTTTCATTTTGTATCAGAATACCTCCTAAACCAGGGGTGTCAAACTCAATTTTGCAGAGGGCCATATATTAAATTTAGAATGTGTAGGCGGGCCAGATTCAAATAAAAAAATGTACTGAATTATTATAACATTTTATTTACTTAAATAGTATATAATATACGGTTGTTAAAAATCATATCTAAGTTATAAAAGAGGGTAATTATTTTGAGCTCGAGGATCCAGATACCTGACTTCTCTTGTTTTTGACAAGCTCTTTGATGTCAGGTATCATATTCGTTCTAATTATTTTAAGAATTGATTGAAGATGTTCATTCGTATGTCTTATGCGATGTTTGTTCTTATTTATTTTCATGACGGAAAACATCTGCTCACATAAATAGGTGCTACCAAACATGCACAGAATGTGTGCTGCATGCATTTTTAATTGCGGGTAGTTATCCAAACTCTTGAAATATTGTGTATAAAATGTAAGAGCGTTAACCTCTTTAAATTTTTCTTTCAAAATACTGTCTGATTGAAGATCTATCAACTCCATTTGCAAATGAACTGGTGCCTGTGAAGCTTCAAAATTGAATGGATTGTTGAAAATTGGGAATTCCATTTCATTCATTTTGTGGAAGTCTTCAAAACGATTGTTGAATTCCGTGATCAGATTTTGCCGAAGTTGAGAATATTGATCCAATTTATTTTGGTTCACCGTGCTAAATGATTTTAAATGAGGGAAATGATCCAAAGTTTGATTTTTTACCTGATTTTCCCACAGCCTCAACTTTGTTTCAAAGGCTTGAATACATGAATACATTTGAGTGACAATCAGATTTTTACCCTATAACTTTACATTCAGATCAGTCAAGTGTCTGTCTTCTGTCTGGCACACATTGCGATCGCGGGCCGTATTGTTACGGCCCGGGGGCCGGATACGGCTTGCGGGCCGTATCTTTGACATCCCTGTCCTAAACTATTATTTACAAATTAAGTATTATAATTGTGAAGTATAAACGTATTCTTAACAATTAAAAATAACAACTAACTGTGTTAATGACTCAAATACCAGAATACCACCCTATATACTGAATTTAAGAAAAAAAAGTTTAAAATAAAGTTTGTATATTTTTGTCTTTAAAATTTTGTTCTATCTCTTACGGTTTCAAAGAGAGACAGTTTTGCCCATTTTGCCCCAACATTGTCTTTTTTTGCCCATTCACGAATTTGACTTTACTTTTCAGCTCTAGAATACACATACGACATTTCGTTTCGCTATCTCTTTTCATTTTTTACTTATCCTGTTGGAACTAAACTTAAGGACGTTCGAAAAGAGAAAAAATGTAAAGAAGTTCCTGTTAATTAAATATGTTATAAAAAAACCTCAATAAGAATTCATTGGTATGCTTCAAATTGTTAGTTCAAATGCATTTTTTCGTCTTTTTCGATATTGAAAATCATACGTTTAACATTGGGTCTTATGGAGAACAAATTTAATCTTTATAACCGAATAAAACACAGTTTAAAATACAGAGAAGTTTTTATAAAACTATGTAAATTGTTGTTAAATAAACAAGGATTAAGATTAAGATTATTAATTAAGATTATTAAATTCGTATACGTTCGTACGTTCGTGATCTTGAGCAAGAGATGAAGTTATGTTCAAATGCAATTTTGAAATTATTAGTGAATTATATAAGTAATTTTATCATTTTAAAGAATCAAAATACAAGATTTTATTTTTTTATTTAAAATAAGAGAAAAAATACGAGTCTCGACTCACGAGTATTATTATTTACCAAATAACCATAGCATATTTAAATCTAGTTTCAACGTATACTCTAAATCTGTAACTTTGCGGGCATGCGCAGTCGCTTGATACCCCTTTACGTCTTTCCTCGAAAAATGATTCTGTCGAACGTCCTTTATATACCCTGGTATATATTTTATATACGGTATAAAAATAATTTTTTGTAACTAATTTTTAAAGGGTCAACCTCTTTCGTGAACCGTTTAGTTATAATAATAACAATTATTATTAGGTACTATTACGAAGTTAGAATATTACACTTATTATTATAAATCAATGGCGACTTTGTTTTTGAACATACTAATAATATTAATAATAATAATAATAATTGTATATCTATGTAATTTTAACTTACTTAATACTTCTTTTAAAACTCAATAAATAACAATTTCCCATCGAATATTCAAAATGTATTAATAATGTTTCCCAATAATACTAAAAACAAACCTATCTCAAAAACTCATTCATAATTGATTAGTTAATGTGTATTGTAAATACTATACAGTAAAAGTCAACTGTAAAGATGATACGTGCTCATAAACATGAATTGCTCAATCGAGAAGATGCCGATTTATTCTAATAGGCACAGGATTGTTAAGAAATATTTGCTGGAGTCATTCTTAGTAAAGATTCAGTTTATATGCAAATAAATTTTGTAATAAATTCTCGTTTATTCACTTTCTATCTGGGAAGTTATTCTAATGGGTCCGATTTTTCGAATAGAAAACTTCGACATACCACGTTTTGAAGTCCTTAGAGTTCAAATCCATCGTTTTTTGAGAGTTGCCTGTGTGTACGTTCGTACGTTCATGATCTTACATTGGATAAATAATTACATTCGATAAATAATTGTATAACTACTTGAAAAGATAAAAATTAAAAGATAGTGGTCTGCAAAGGGGGTACTCGATGCGGTTTCGACCGCAACAATTGTGTAAAGATCTTTTTAAAACTTTGTTACACATATCCTCCCCGTCAAGGACTGATTTTCTTAAAACGTACACGTATTTATTTGTTTATATATAATTTATGGGCTAAATATAAATTTTCATGTCTCTAATTTTAAAATACTGAACTTCCATATAAGCGCTCACCCCGTGTTGTACCTCCTTAGAGTCCATTTTCCAAATACTTGGAAATGGGTATTTTATGGTGTCTCTGACTAAAAAACTGACTCTCTGTTTTACCCCCTTAAGGGTTGAATTTGCGAAAAACGTTGAAACGTGTATTTATTTATTTATTATAACTGACCCGCACTGAAATTGTGCCTATTTGCTCTATCTCGCATCGTTTAAAAGTTAGGTTTTTAGCATGCCATGCGTACGACGATTTGGTAGCTACCACGCAGTACGGACGCATTAAACAAAAACTATTATTATAGTATATGTTACTCTGGAATATTTTAGCTTCCTATCAATTTTTAGAATCGGCTCTGCAGTTCCTGAGAGTACCCACCAAAAAACAAACAAACAAACAAATTGTATCCGAAATTATTCATTTGTTATATTAAATTTGAGTTATACTTTTAAACTTTTATCTCGAATAGATTTCCACAAGGTAGTTTCAAAATTAAGGTTTCTGCTCGAGAATTCTTGAGAAATTTGCCTTTAGTCGAGACGGGAAGAAAACTCAACGCCTCGAAAATTCGAGAAATCAATTCCATTTGAAATCAATTCCAAACCAAAACAAACACGCATATAATACGTGACGAATCTAAAGTAAGCCAACATCGACGGAGAATGAGCGTGTTTTCTCGTTATCGGGAAACATTGACAGTAAAATAAGAAACCGCTTAGATGATGCTGTTAATGGTCTGGTAGTTCTGAAAGCCTATTTTATAAGGAAAAAGCGTTAAATTAAAATTTGATTTCTTTGGTGATTATTTTGCGGGTTACTGGTTTAGTTTTAGTTGGCATACTATGCTCAAATTAAAAAAAATAGTATTGAAAGTTAATTATAATTTGTTTAATCGAAAGACTGTGATGTTGTTAACCTAATAGTTTATAAATATAAAAAGCATTTTTAGTTGAAGTTGGTAGCAAAATGTTTGTTTTGTTAAACAAGTTTTTATAGTTATCTAAATATGTACTAGTAATTTTGTTGGTTTAATATTACTAATTATTTTTTATTTATTAGACATTGTACATTTGGGAACTGATAGGGACCTAATAATTATAAAGAAGTTAAGCACTACCCTACTCTTTACTTTTCATATAGACCAGCCGAGTATAGTTTGATTAATTTATTGTTTGTTGTCGATTTGTTAATTAATAAGTGCAATTTATGGTAACTAAAAATTTATCATTTGATTTAATTGATTTCATCTATCAGCCTAATTTGTAATAATGTAAAAAGCATGGTATTTTATTCAAAATCTCAAAATTTCTCGAGATACTCGAGAAACATAAAAAATCCTGTCGAGAATTCTCGTGCCTCGAGAAATAAAAAAGGTCGAGAAACCAGAAACTATATTCAAAATTAAGCAAATAACCAATCATAAAAATGATAAAAGTGGAAAAAATGTGGGTTTACTAAAAAACATTTATTAAAATAGGTTAAAATTTATTGAAAAAACATAAAAGGTTATGGCTTGTATTCACTAGTTCTATTAAATTTTATGGTTAAATATGGAATATTAAATTATAAATTGTTTCAATGACGAATATTCGTAGACAGAAGCTGGTGGGGGTGGCATACTTGTTTATATCTCCAATATTAAATGACTCATATATTGTTTTGATACAATGCAGCAATAAAGCTTTATACTACTATGCATTCAAACGTCATCATTTTCTTATTTGATATGTTAAAGATATACTGTAACATGATTTTATTCTCAGTGTACATGTCGTTAAAAACATTGACATTATAGATAACCTTCACTGTATATTTATAGACAGTATAAAGCAGTTTCGGAATATCAATTTATTATTTATGATTATTAATATTATATTTAAAATAAATGTTTTTAGTTTCAACTACTGAGCTTGTTAGTTAAGTTATTAAATAATTTAGAATTTGTTCAAATAATATTAATTTTGGGCATTACGACAATATATTCATTTGTTTCTATTTAATAATATGGTATAACAATAGAAAAGCTATGTGTAGGCTGAATGAGCTTCAGACCTCGATTCAGTAACGATATTAGTAGTTAATGCTTATATTGGGGTTCAGTATGTGTATGTTTATAATTAATTAATATTTAAATTTTATTTGAACATTTATATGTATATTTAGTTATTATATTATTTTGTTTAGTGTTACACTGGGTGTCTTTAATTATTATGAAATATTTAGAAAATTGTATCATGATAGTTGTTTGCTCTTGAAGTTTTGTATTTTTTTCATGATGCTGTAGATGCCGTACAAGTTGCTATATTTTATGTTTGTGGTTATCAATTCATACTTAAATACATATATTTTATAAACACTTAGTAAATTGTTTTTTAAAGTAGAATTTTCGAATATGAGTTATCATTTGTTTAAGATTAATTGGTCTTATTATAGTTGTTATTATATAAAAATTTATATATTTATATAAAGACAACTCTTTTGACGGTCTAAAATGACCATAGATTATGTTTGCAAAAAGAAAACATTATCAAATTTGTATTATTTTATAAAATATCATAATAAAGACCTGTATTATTAATTAATATGATAACTATTAGATGACGTACAAAAAAAATATTTCTAGGTAAAACCGTATAATACGATAGATAGATAGATAAATGTTAGGATATGAAAAGTATTGTGCTTCGACCTTTTGGCCCATTGTGATCTCCCTTCTACTTCAGTCTCACGAGGTTTGCTGCTCTCATATGTTGGCAGTAACCAGAAGTTTGCTCATAAGGTTTCTCTGAAGGTGAGATGCACCCAATTTATTGTCTCTGCTGTAGTCGAGCGATTTGCAGTTTATTTGTAAGATGATGTGGCAACAATCTTTTCCGGAGATCAATATTTTCAACCGTTACAAAGTCGGGACCCTCAATAGTTAAAAGTTATAATGGCTGGCGCATAAGTAACGTTATGATTTATTTAATGAATGTGTATTTATACATCATTTGGTTTTAACTCGTAAACCAATTGAATCTTATATGGGAAAAGGTGTAACGTATGTAAAGTTGTTTGCAAAGATCGCCTAGACATCACCAACTGCTGAGAACGTCGCCTGGTGATTGTTTCGTGGTTTTCCTCAACACTTGCTTGCATCCGAGCCATGTTCATATCATTTCGAATTGCACGAGGTCTTCCAGCACGCGAAAGTTCACAGACAGCCCCATGTTGCCGAAAACACTGAACCATTCTGTAAATTGTCGGAACATGAAAGACATTTCGATATGATCTTTGTGTCTGAATAATCGAATGCTGACTTTCAAAATAAAATTGTTCAACTTTGGACCGTGCTGAGTCCTTCCATCATATATTTCCCAAGTTTTCAAAGTAAATTCTGAAAAAAAAACGTAAACAAAAAATTTATTCACTAATTAAATCATAACGTTACTTATGCGCCACCTATATATTGTGTATACCGAGTATATTATCTAAAAAAGATCTTTTTTTATCAGTTCTGTATGAACAATTTAAACAAATTAGTAGTAATTATAACAAATTCTATTTCTTTGTAAACAGGTTATACTTTGAAATCGGTGCTGAAAGTGAGAATCGGTGTTTTGAAATCCGGGTAATGAACGGGAAAAGGCAACAGATTATGCGGAGTGAATTCGACTCCGAAAAAGTAAGTAATTAAAATAATTAATGGCTTAATAATATCATCGTTCTGTTTACGTTAATCTAAATTGTCCAGAATGAGCGTATAAGTTTTGAATTTTTCTTCTTTTTTAAGAGTGGTACTTTACATTTTAATAATTGCATAGTCTATAACTAAATCGCGCTTGCAAACAAAGTTATTGGAGGTTAAAGGTAGCAATAATAGATTTTTACAGCAAATTTTTTCGAAAATTAGCGAAAACTTAATTTAACAATTTAATGTATTGTTAAACCATAACGTTTTTTAGCCATATATTTCGAGAACTATTGGTCCTGCGTCAATTAATTATATCTAGTAGGAGCTATTTTACACATGAAACTTTTCAAGCAACTATTCATAACACATACTTTGGTGAGCAAGCGTAGTAGTATTTTTTGATGAAACTATGCAGTTATAACACAAAAGACCTGGCTTCTATTTCGATGCAATTTTATATGTAACTTTAGATGTAAGAATAGGCTGATTGGTTTACTTCCGTGTGATTGGTTTACTATGATCATGTGACTAAAGTGGTTGACAAAGAAAGAAATATTTAGCAAGACGAGAGTTATAGCTATTAACAAAACATGCGATTGATATATTACTGCATGTACATAGAGATGTAAGTCTAGTTATATCACATACATTTATTGCGATTGAAAACTTTCATCAAAACTTTCACGTGTTAAAACGGGCTATCATATCAGTATATATTGTTTTATTTTAACAAAAGATTAGTGACACATTGGTATGGGTCTTAATATTGGATTGGAGTGATGTGCTACTTTGTTGTTAAAAACTGAATATGCCCTATTTAAAGCCACTTAAAGGTCCAAATAAATTTTCATACTCAGGGTTTTATGAACGCCCACAAAAACCATGTCAGATCATAATGGTTCGCCGTGACGTCACTATCCTCATCACTTTATGATTGTTTTTATAATATAACCACATTACGTTATATATATTGTCCTTGGTTTATAACCATCGATGTTTGATTACAGTATCGTCACGAATTATAATAAAATGGCCGTGCATCGTTTTAAACTATTTAAATGACATATAAAAAATAATTGCTTGAATTAAATTTTAATAATAATCTTGTATTTTTATGAATAAAAAACCAACATATTTTGGTTCTTTACAGAGGACTAGCGATAATTATTAATGAACCTGTTTTAAAATAAACTTTGTAAGGTGCCGAATAGCCATTAGTACGATTCATTATTATAGCCGATTATATGATACAATGTACTATACGATGTCTTATGCAAGTCTTCTATTGGCAGTAGATACTTATTATTTCTGGTGGCACTAATGCAAATTATCTTTAAATATTAATATCTTTTAAAAAATAGGGTATGCGCGTACCATTTACATATCACAATCGATCAAAAAATCTTTAAAAAGGACATTTAACTTAATGACTTGTTTCAATTTTATCAAATTCATAAGACGAATGGGTTTACGAGTGTACTTCCTAAAGGATGTTAGAGAGGTATACCAAAAATGTTACGAAACGAATGCAAATTTTAATAGAATGTTCCTCACTTAATGCTTAAGCTGTTGTGGAAATTTCAAAACCGATTTATTAAGCCGTTTAAACTTAATGCAATTAAAAAAATTGTAATTTGACATGTGTTCTTATGGAACGTTAAAAAGCTGTGAAGCGTCCCAAATTTTCAAATTGTGTAACTTGAACTCTAAAGAAAAAACTTTACACTATTTTATTAACATTCACCAAACGGTTGTTGAGACAAAAATTATCAATAGAAATCCGTCTTTGTCACTTATACGTAAATGGTATAGAAAGAAAAAGGATATATATTTTTGTTGATTTAAATTATAGAGACATTCATTGCCAAAAGCTTTTCATATTATTTCTTATTTAAGGCCTCCGATTGTCTCTAACATCCTTACGTAGATGAAACTTCCTGTTACATACGCTCATTTCAAAATAAATACAAGAACAGTATAAATGATGTGAACGAGTGTCGGTAGACACCCAGTATAAAACAGTGATGTACATAAATAAATAAAAATGTAGTCTTCGTAAATAAATATTAACAAACCTAGCGAGAAGCAATTAATCAAAATGTGACAATTGCAACACATTTAATGGACAAATCGTATATCGTTAAATTTATATGGAGAGAATAATATAAACGGACTTCTGGATGTGTCGGTTCCTGGACGCTACTCTCTGGCTGCTGCTATACAATATAAAATATTTCTCTATACAGTCGTCGCACATAGTATTTTACAAATGGTACTGTATGACTGTCGGTCGTCGGAGTCAAATCAACGAATAAATTTTCGTTTGTTAACCCGACTTCAAAAAGGAGGATGGTTCTCAATTCGTCTGTATTTTTTTTTTTTTTTTTTAATGTTTGTCACCTCAGAACTCCGTCATTTATGAACCGATTTTGAATTTTATTTTTTTGTCTTAAAGGGTTTGATTCAAGGTAGGTCCCATTGTCACCAAATCGCATTCTGATGAGAGGATCCTCGGGAAATCGAGGAAAAATCACATTTTATATGTGATAACCGATTTCTGCGAATTTTTTTTTTTTTTTTGAAAGGATATACTCGTCATAATGGGAAAATAAGAAAAAATTTTTAAGAACCGACTTCAAAAAATTTTTTTACAAAAATAAAACCGACCCCAAAAAAAAAAAATTTTTACAAAAAAAAACCCAATTTCTTGTAAAAAAAACTGAAAATCTGTTATGAAAAAATGCACTAAAAATTAAAAAAAAAAAAAAATGTGTTATAACAAAATGCACTAAAAATTTGTAGGCGTTTAGTAGGTCTACCCATATTTAGACAAAAAAAATCAGTTTTAGAACTTCAAAGTCACTAAAAAGCGAGAAATAAAACCTATTTTGACAAAATGGAAACCCGACTTCTAAAATCAAATATTCTATAACAAAAGATGCACTAAAAAGTAAAAAAATAATTGCATATTCTTGTGCCAATTTTAGTTCACCAAAGCAAAAATTTTTAAATATATATGTACAATTATTGTTATTTTGGGAGGCGGTGTCCAAAAGTTATGTGAATTTCTCTATGCTGACACCGCCTCCAAAAATAACAATAATTGTACATATATATTTAAAAATTTTTGCTTTGGTGAACTAAAATTGGCACAAGAATATGCAATTATTTTTTTACTTTTTACTGCATCTTTTGTTATAGAATATTTGATTTTAGAAGTCGGGTTTCCATTTTGTCAAAATAGGTTTTATATTAATAAAAAATGAAAAGTACACAAATTCAACTAACACTCGTAAGTTGATTCGTATTTTATTTTTTTCTTCATTTTATTTCTCAAATAAATTATTCATTTATTTCATATTCTCATGTCGGAATTAATTAATTATTCACTTGCATAGCCAACCAACGCCATACTGTAATGACATACAGAAATATTTTTATGTTATTATTAATTTTTCATTTCTGAGTACGGCTCTGTATTCAATTGTCCAAACTTCTGTAGAAACCCTGGACGTTCGCTTATCTGCTAGAGGCTTCTGTTTAAACAAAATTAATAAAAAAAATCACATCTTAGGAGGGAGCTACGTAGATATATATCTATAAATATTAGAATTACAGATGGTCAATTGATAAATTGGTTCCGTAACATATTACGCTCGGACAAATAACCCTGACAAAACAGCCCCGACAAAATAACCTCGACTTAAATAACCTCGTAACCAAACAACCTCGACTAAAATAAGCTCGTAACAAAATAACCTCAACTAAAATAACCTCATAACAAAATAACCTAAACAAATATAACACCGTTATAAAAAAATCTGAAAAAATAATAACCTAAAGCATTAAGGATGGCTCCTACTGAAGCTTCAAAAAGATTAAGGCTTGATTTTTTGTTTACATGTCGTTGAAATGCATATAAATCAAATATAAAAGTTTCAGGGGGGATTACGGGGGTTTTGAATTAATTAATTATTGTTAAAGTTCGAGTTTTAATGTATTGCTCATTATGGTGAAATCCATATTTTTACACATATTTTAACATATTTTGATAATTTTCACTTGGAATAAAATAAGACGCATGAAAAAAAACTACGCAATATAAAATAGAAATATTAATAAAGAGAGATTGATCCAATAAAATTCCGGTATGAAGGGCGTAAAAAAAATATATTTAAGAAAACAATTAAGATTTCGGGTAAATTTAATTTCTGTCGACGGTAGCTTAATTACCCGAAATCTCAGATGTTTTTCTTAATTATCATTTTTGTTAGGCCTGGTATAACGGGCATAAATTAAATTTTAATTTTTACATACGAAAAATAATAAGATACATTATTGTGGACTTTGATAAATGTACTATACGAGTATAATTTGAATTATATTATGATTTTGAAGAATTTTAAAAATGGACTATTCATTTAGGGTAACAGAAAAAATGATAAGAAACAAAATAACAGTAAAACAACTTAGTACCTACAACTTTACTCCTTATAAATTTTTCTATTTTTCGAATATTAAGAGAGATTTGTCAAATTTTGTGTTTCCCCCTACCTCTAAACCCCCCTTCCCCTTGTCCGATTTTACCCATTAACGAACTTGACCTTTTGAATACCAAAAGCGCCTCAAATACCAAATTTTATTCCAATCAGATTAAAATTGTGACCGCTAGAGTG
Organism: Nineta flava; assembly: GCA_963920215.1. Lineage (NCBI taxonomy): Eukaryota > Metazoa > Arthropoda > Insecta > Neuroptera > Chrysopidae > Nineta > Nineta flava. Next base: position 63,104,285 of record OY986043.1, read on the forward strand.
ATTACAGACACACATACATATACATATATATATCTATAAATATATATATATATATATATATATATATATATATATATGTATACATATACATATATATATATATATATATATATATATATATATATATATATATAAATTTTTCAGATGGTAATTTTCGACATCTACTAGGTAGGATCGATGGACATTTGAAGAAATTTTTGCAAAATTTTGAAGTCGGTACGAGACCAATAGCTCTATTTTCTTTCAGGAAATTCGCTAAAACAAACATAGATCAACGTAACGGAGTTAATTAACTTATATGTCACTCGTATAATAAATTTTACATTGGTAAATACGGAATAATGTATAAGATTCGAATTTCAGAACATAAACCCTGTTTCATGGGTGAAGGAGGATAACCTAGCATTTTAAGTAATTTAGGAAAACTAGAAACAATAAATACAAAAATTGCGATTTAATTGATCAAATGACTAAATTAACACTTAAAATTCTCCAAACATTAATCTTCTTGTAGATAATTAGTTTTCGGCATAGTGTTATTTGTAATAATTGTGATTGAATTGTGAAAAATTTATTTAGTATATGTTTTATTTTGTATTTATTACCTGTTTGCATAAATTATACAATAGTTTTTATAATTATATTTTTTAGGTTTTACTAAAGTAATCTTTGTTGTCATTCGTACAATGTTTTATTATGTAATTTATATAAGTACCTAAATATGTTTACCTTTTTGTTAAAATTAGTACATTTTTGTCATTATTATATATTTTTTGAAGAAGCAACATTAATTGCGAAACTATAGTCAAATATTGTTACGAAAATATCAAATATTTGTTTTATTCAATAATTTGAGAATTAAGTAAGATAAAATACCCTCTCCTTTGACTATTTTATCTATACTTAACTACATACTATTTAACCCTTATGTTAATGACCGGGTACCCGGGTACCCAACGCGATGTATTAGTATGAATAACTCAAAAAAAAAAAAATATTTCCTTTTGTGTTCTCGGATCGTCAATCTTTAACTTAAAAGCAAGCTAGTTGTGAGTGCATTTAATTTATTTTCAAAAAATTTTTTTTTTTTAATAAGTTTAAACTTTGGCCATCGCCCCATTAGCAACCGTAGAAAGCACAGTAGAAAGCATAGGAAATAAATTAAAAATAGTTTTTATAAATGCATGCAACTAATTTTTATTAAAAAATAAATAAATATTACAGTTTTTTTTATCATTAGTGACATTAATTATGACATTTAAGACATTTTGTGATATTAACTGAATGCTCATCACATACTGGCTGGTGACAATTGTCACAGCTCTTGCGAGTCTTTCGTCGTCTTTTTATTGGTAAAGCATTGCATATATGGCAAGATCCTGTCACTTTTTTTCTTCCTGTTTTATCTTTCGGAACCACGGGTCCAGGATTTGGTTCGGCTGTTTCCTCTACTGCATGACCTAAAATACTTTCAACGGCGATCTTTGTTGAGAAGTGGCGCATTACTTGTGGATTCGCTGTGCGAGATTCAATCATTGGCAATGCCAGTTCTTCACTCAGTTTTCGCATAAATTGACGACGTTCCGTCGTTTTTTTGGCAATCATTTTATTATTTTCATAATAAATTATATATGATGCAAGTGAAGAAATGTCTAGCATGTTGAAGAACATTGCCATTGGCCATCTCGAAGATCGTCGTTGACTTGTATACCTCCGAACCATTTGGTCCATTGTATCGACGCCAGCTTTATATTTATTATAAAAATTTATAATTTCTGGTTTCCGCTTAGTATCATCACTAACTGATGCATCTGAATGCATTGTCGATAATAGAATGACAGCTTTTTTTTTTTCGGAACATAAGAACACATGGTAACCTTTTCGTGGAATCCAAAAACAGTCGAATATTGCTCCCGTGTCTTATTTGCTGCCATAACACTAGGGATGTAAGGTTTATTTTTTTTTATCGTGCCAACAATGGTAATATTCCACGATAACAAATGTTTAGCAACGGGTAGAGTAGTAAAGAAGTTATCCATGCAGATGTTTCTACCACTACCTCGGTACGGAGCCGCCAATTCTTTCACTACTCTTTCACCCTGATTTTTTTCCCGAGTGTTATCTGTTTTACCAGTGTACATAATCCCCTGCAAAGGATATGCGTTTTCCGCATCACAAATCCACCAGATCTTTATACCATACTTAGCTGGTTTCGACGGTATATATTGTGTGAATCCAGTACGACCACGGTATGGATAAAGTTGTTCATCGATTGTCAAGTTTGCAGTTGGTTTGTACATTTTGGCTAGATTTGAATTCAGCATTGTCCACACATCACGAATTGGAGCTGCTTTGTCTTCTTTTTTACGTTGACTTCGAGTATTACTGTCGTCGAATCTCAAAAAACGCAGAATATTATGGAATCTATTTATTCCCATCGCTGAACGATACAGTGGATAAGAATTGGAGTGCCACATATCAAAAGTATGATCCGTATTTGAATTATTTGCGCCAGCACAAATCAAGATACCGAAGAATGAATAAATTTCGGGTATTGTAACGGGCTTCCATTGGCGCTCAGAGTCTGGATGATTAGCATTATAATTTTGATAAGTAGCTTCAGCTTTCTTATTCGTATGACGGACGATTATGTCAACCATGTCATAGCTAAAAATTTTCTTGAAAGTGTTACTTATTGATAACATTTCTGTACTGCGATGAGGCCCACTTCGTTGACGTAAAACATTATGAGCTGCGGTCTGATGCTGAGTTGGTGGAGTTTTGTTCCATACTGTTTTATCTTTTGCGATAAAACTCCCAGATGATTCTCGAACTCGTCCTAAAATTAATAATAATAATAATAATTTAGATTAATTATTTAAAAATAAAAATTATTATTTCAATCATTGTTAGGAACAAATATTTTACTACCTTCAGGCTCAGAAGTTTCTACTTCATCGTCTTCTTCCTCACTCTCGCTATTCTCAACCTCTTCTACTTCTAAACACCCTTCAGTCTCACTCTCGCTATTCTCAACCTCTTCTTCTACTTCTAAATTTCCTTCAGCAATCTCTCCTGTATCTTCAGAAGCTTCTGGTTCATCACGTTCTAAATTATCATCTCGATTTTGGACTTTACGTCTAGAAATATTAGCTGGAATCCAATCTTCGTCATCACTGTCAGACGGCCCACACGAATCACTGTCATTTTCCCCAAGTAATTCTTTCAAATAAGCATTTCTTTCTATTGCACTTAACCTAAATAATTAATTATTATATTATTCAATTCGTTAATAATATTATTACACAAAATTACAATTAAAACATTTACAAATGTTAAATATATGTATAGTTTATTTACCTAGCAAATTCAGCTCTCGATAGTTGTTCCATAGCTTTATTTTTCACTTTACAGAAAACACCATAAATAAAACACGTCTTATCCCACCAAAAATCTAAAACGTACTAAAAAATACTCGAAACTATTGCGTGATAGAAAATAAAGAAATAACCTTGAGATTTTTTCCCACTCTAACAGCATCTGTTCAGTCCCGAACAATAAAAATGGGTCCACTACCTGGAGTGCCCTAAACCAGTTTCAGATGTCATTCACAATTCTAGATGATTTTTTTTTCTTTTTTTTTTTTAAATTGTCACTAACTATTCATATTTAAAGAAAAAAATGTTTAGAAAATTTGTTTTTTAATAAAATAAACAAAATTTTCAATATTAAGGTTTGTGGGTACCCGGGTACCCGGTTGCTAAGAGACGTCGATAAAGTCGGTCATTAACATAAGGGTTAAACAAAGTTTGAGTATTAGGCGTATACTAGATGTTTGTCAGAGCTATAAAACATACTCGAATACCTGTCGTTGATTCATTATATTATTTACACGAACAATTGCATCACTTGAAATTACATCTAGTCCCTTTTGACTGATGAGAAAAATTATTGTTATCACATCTTTTTCGCATTATTTTTTACTAGTCAATGCCAAAATTTATTTATATGTATTTTGTTTTCCCAAAAAAGTTATTTAACTTCTCTTCTAATTTCTTAACTTATAACAATTTTTTATGAGATGTTGTTGGTAACATTTCATGACGAGAGGATACTCTCCAAAAAAAATTCACGCAGAACAGTAACATTTGATGATAAATTCTCATAAATATAAGTTTTTGTGTGTGTGTGTGTGTTGTTGGTAGCCTTTCACAAAAAACAGGCGTTAAATATATTTATTAATCAAAAAAACAAAAACCGTAAAAAAACCTACCTAGAAAAATATAAATATAAAAACAACATATAATTCATTTGTTTTTGTTGAAACGTAATGACGGCGCCAAAACCATACCGAAAAACGACATCTCTCACTAAAAAACATTGGGCTATGTGATGTCGTGTAGTTTGTTTTCGAGTATGAGAGCTGTTTGCTGTACTAGAACTAGTATATTATAAATGTTTGTGTTGTGTCCTATCATAATACAAATTCGATGTGTTGTTGGTTTTTGTATATGTACTTTTCAACCGGTGACATAAAACCAGAGGAGGTTTTCAACTTCACAAGTTGGGTACGATTGATATAAATGTATTGTACTTCGACTTTATGGTCCATTGTGCTCCCTCTTCTACTTCAGTCCGGCGAGATTCACTTCTCCCATATTTAGGCAATAGGCAGGAGCTTGCTTATCAGGTTTTCCTGATGGTTCATATATTCGAGGTGAGATACACCGAATATCTTGTATCTTGAGAGATTTGCAGTAGAACTTGATGTGGTTGGATGTTTCTTGCTACTCGCCGCACAGTGTGAACAAAATGGATTCGTTATGGAGTCCTATTGGTCCTATTGTGTGTATATGCTTTTCGTAGGTGATTATGTCCGGTGATGAATCAGGTATCCTTTAGAAGTAGTATTCTGTTCAGGTTGAGTATATCGAGGGAAACCAGTCCAAATGGCCGAGCGGTCTAAGGCGTAATGTCTGCGCAGTATACCTACTTGTAAACTGGGAGGTTATAGGTTCGAATCCCGTCATCGGAAGTTTGTCAATTATTAAAAAAAAAAAGGGGCGGTTAATTGACTAATCTGTCGGCGTATAGACAAGAACAAAGTAACCGGCCATGCTTGAGAAGGTTTTCTGCAGTTTTTTTCACTCGCATCCTAACATCCTTAGGCATCACAATAGACCTTATGGTCGAAGTGTAGCCTGTCCAGGGCAGCGTCTACAATTTACCTATCTATATAGAGGGAAAGCCTCTATAGTTGCGGATTGTGGTTTAAATTAAATCCGGTTAATTTAATCGTTTGTTACAAACCCCAGATATGTTTTTTTTCTCTATAAATATATGGTTTTCACCAAGTTCGAATTGAGAATCGTTTTTCGGGAATGGTGAAACGCTTTTTATATAAGCAATAGTTTTTTCACTTAACAGTATGCAGTATTGGGTTTTTATGTTAAGATCGCAGCGCCGCGGTGGAAAAAGTAGAAATTATTTACAGTTGTAAACAAGATTTATTTAGCGTGCTTTTCAGTTAAAATTTCATTCAGTTATTAATCTTTTTTTTACTTAATAGTTATAATATTTATCATAAGTTTAAAAATTTACTAAAATATTATAATATATGTCCTCCAATATGTTTTCAATTTTACCTTTTCCGAACACTTTGGAAATTTATGGAAACTAATATCATAACTTATTCTTAAAGATTTACACAACATTGGTCGGTACACAACAATTTGTAGACAATTCATATACAAGTAAATATTTATCTGTTTCTTTACGTTCATCAATGGTTTATTATTTTTTTAACGCTAGATATAGTCTCTCTTAAGTAGAATTTTTAATAATTTAATTTTGTTTTAAAAAAACACCCTGAAAGGAAATAGAGCTATTGGTCCCGTACCGAAGTCAAAATTGCTTCAAATGTCCATCGATCCTACCTAGTAGATGTCAAAAAATTCGTTACGCAGGAGCTGCTTCAACTTAGCGAATTTCCTTAAAATACATAAATCAATTTCTAACGGTCACAATTTTAGTCTGATCAAAATGAAATGTCGTATATGATTTTAGTATTTGCTAGGCCAATTTTATTAATAAATGTCATACGTGGGGGCATAATGAAAGAAGAAAACACAAAATACAAAATATTTCTTTTAATATTAGAACAATCAAAAAATGCGTAAGTCATAAAGTTGTAGAAAATCATATTTGCTACATTTCATCACCTTATCATTTTTGCTCAAACTCTAATGTGTACAGAGATAGTAAGGAATTTAGTTTTCTATCTTAAACCGTCAATATTTCTGTAAATATTAGTGTAACAGAAAAAATGATAAGAAACAAAACTACAGTGAAATTTAATACCTAAAACTTTACTTCTTATAAATTTTTCGATTTTTCTAATATTAAGGGAGATATGTCAAATTTTGTGTTTCCCCCTCCCTCTAAACCCCCCTTTTCCCTCGTTTTACCCATTAACGAATTAGACCTTTTGAATACCAAAAGCGCCTCAAATACCAAATTTCATTCCGATAAAATGAAAACTGTGACCGCTAGAGTGATTACAGACATATATATATATATATATATATATATATATATAAGGTGATGAATTGTAGCAAATATAATTTTCTACAACTGAATTCTTTACGCATTTTTCGATTGTTCTAATATTGAGAGAGATATTTTATATTTTGTGTTTTCTTCGTTCTTTATGCCCCACCTCCATTCTCCTCGACGTATGTCATTTATTAATAAAATTGGACTTACTAAAATTGGACTCACTATTGCAAATACTAAAATCATATACGACATTTCATTTTGATCACACTAAAATTGTGACCACTAGAGAGTCATTTATGTATTCTAAGGAAATTCGCTAAGTTGAAGCAGCGCTCCTGCGTAACGAATTTTTTGGTATTGAAACGCTCAATAATAATCTGTACGATATTATCTAGCAACTACCGTGTAAAACCGGCGAATTGAGGTTTAAATTTTTTCAAACAATAGCATTGACTCTGAACTTGACTCTGAACAGAAATAATAATACCGAAATTATTGATAGGACTACAGTCCAACAATTAGTTGAAAATCCAATTCATAATTTATGAGCGTATAATAGTCGAAACTTATCCATCAGAGGGTCAAAATTGCCCGATACTTTACCTGACACTGGCTTGGTCATTGTCAACCTCGATTATAGAGTTCCGTATCAGTCTGGCCGCCTTGTCTTAATGAATTTTATTTATGGCTTAGGAATAAAGAAAAAAAATTTGCTAGTATTCAGGTGTTGAGTTATCTGTTTTTACCCGCATTTCATATTTCCGAAATTACCAGAAAAACCAATAATTAGCCAAAAAATACGTAATTAGATTCTGCACAAAGTGACTGTTGGAAAATATTTCCGTATAATTATAATTAAAAAAATATTTTATTAAGTAAAAAAGTTTAAGAAACTAAAACACGACTATGAAAACGCACGAAATAAATTTGAAGAGCCTTCTAAATATTTCTCGAAATAGAAGACCTAAATGCCAAGCAAAAGGAAAACTGTAACAATTCCCGGCCTTCGACTGCGAGAAATATTTAGAAACTGCTTTTAAAAACTTGTTTCGTGCTTTTTTCGTACTCGGGTCTTTGTTTTTTTAACTTATTTATTTAAAACATTTTATTTATTTATATAAAAATTATACATTTACGGAATTTTTAAATTAAAAACATTGATTTGATACCAAACTCGGCATATTTGTGAATTTTTTTTGTTTTTTCATGGGGAATATACATGGCACATCTGCCATGTTGGATTTAATATGACGTCACATATCCTATGACACATGGAGATGTAAGTAGAAGCTTACGACAACTCATTTGTTAAAATATAATAAGTAGCTCACTGGAACAGATGAACATAGCCTGCAAATCACATAACCCACCATAGTCGGGTAAAAATACAACTAAAATAAAACTTATTTCTTTAACGTTGGGTAACCTTTTTCTTAAAAAGTTAGTTTAGGTGATATGTATGTATTTCATTTTATATTAAATAAAAAGCTCTGTATTTATTATAAATATATGTGTGAGCTTTATGCTGTTAGTTAGTTAGCTCTGCTGCTCTGTGCATAGTTACTCCGCTGATAGCTACTCTACTAGAGTTGAAGCTATATACACGCGAATGAATTGTGAAGTTATACATGTATAGATAGCTAGGTGATATGATGAACTGAATAGCTAACACAACCATATTACCGGTAAATACCATACCCAGTACAGTATATTATAGTGTGTATGTCTACATACCAATAAAAATGATTATCCAACACTATGGTCTAAATCAGAGAATCCAGCATCAGACTGGCCGTATAGTCGAGATGGCGTTTGCCGGTCGGGCCCTAGCATGTGTGGGCCCCCCACGAGCCTGGTTTGCTACAAGTCAAGCGGTAGGTACGGTAGGGGGCCCGCGCAGCCTTGTGTCCAGCTCTTGCGACCTACATATAAAGTAGATAGTTCATACATACTTCATACGTTCAAATGAAACAGAAAAATTAAAACTTGTTTTTGAACGAATCAACCGATTTTGACGTGTATCATAATACACGACATTTGACATTGTTTAAGAGGTGCGTTATATCGTATCGTATCGAATCTAATCTATAATAAATCTAATCTATTCATAAAATTATTTATGTTTTTGAACTGGCTAACACACTTTGGGATGAGCACGTTTCACCTAGGCAGCAAGACATGAATGACTCAGAGACTACGAAGATGTCTTAGACCAAACTGCAAAGGACGCCAAGTGTTTTTCCCGGGAAGCCAAAGTTGCATACCATGTGCATGTAAACTTTTATCACAATATAACATGCACATCAGCACGTACACCACCTTATACGTTGCATATTGTGTAATTTTCACAATTTCGTTCACGCAAGTGACTTGTGAGAGACGATTTTCAGCGCTGAAGAGCATTAAATCGAGACTTCGCTCTCTATTGGAGCAAGAACTGTTGAATTCGTTGTTTATATTAAACACAAAGTTGGATCATATCAAGGATGATAGCAGCTTTTACGATCGAGTTATTGGCAGCTTAGCTGAAACTTCTCCTTTTTAAGAAAAAATGTTGATTGGCTAGTATCCGACTTATATAATAAGTAATTGGAACTATATTTACCTAATAGTGTATATAGTTGATAATTAATAATTTGTATATTTCATTATTTTCCGATAGTATCCCATCTACCATAATCCCATTTCGGGCCCAGGGCTTGTGGGGAGCCATCCGGGCCCTTTCAACCCAGTCTGACCCTGAGAGAATCTAACTAAACCGAAAACGAGGTTCGTTTAAAACCGTTAATTATGAGTAACCACAACCAAAACCGCTAACGTTTAAAAATATCCGATACCATTACCAAAACCGATTATTTTACTTATAAAAGGAAAATCGATTGTTAACTGTTATATTTTTTTGGTGCATGGCATAAAAGTTAAATTTGAAAAATTGATCTGGCAGATCCAGTGCATATCGAGACTCATCTGCAAAGAGGAAGTTTTTCTATTCTTTTACATTACACGTTATGGGCTTTAGGCGGGCTCTTCGATGATTTACAGAGTGCACTGGTGCTATGACTGGCTTTCTGGATTGTGAGTTCATTTCAGCATGTCTTCTTCTAAGAGTTTATGCATTAATAGTAATATTAGGATCCATACAGAGCCTTTGGGCAGTCTCCAAAGCAGTTGAAAACGATTACAAAGGGTGTAGGTACATTAAAATAAAACGGTCCAAAATCTTGTTTTTCAGATGTTAACCACGTAGTTCAGAATGAGCTTCCATAGAATATATTTGAGATGAGCTTGTCGGACTTATAATAGGATGAATTAACTCTACTGGTAGCTCACAAGGGCCCGTAATAGCTCTAGTGCAGGAAAGGGAGGTAGTCACCCACCATATCGAAGTTAATAAAAAGTGTGCCTAGATGGCTTGAGGCAGCCATTAGAGCAAAAGAAGATAATATTCACTGTTTAAAGTTTCTTTCCTTCCAAAAATTTCGAAATAAAATGTATTTTTTAAACTCTAAAATTTATGAAAATTAATTTTTAAATTAATTTTCCCCCCGTAAATTAAAAGGTTTTCATTAAAAATTTTACCCCCATATCAACATTTATAAAAATGTAGTTGAAATGCAAAAAAATTCGAGAGAAAATAATTTAAATGATTTTTTCAAACTGCACCGTTTTCTTTTGCTATTATATATATATATATATATATATATATATATATATATATATATATATATATATATATATATATACACTATGAAAACAACAATCAAAATTGACATTTAAAATTAAAACAAAATTTTAATAAAATAATTTTATAGAATTTCATCCAAATCGGTCCAGCAGTTTAGGAGGAGTTAGGTGACAAACACACGTACAGAAAAATTAAATACATTAAGATTTATATATATATATACATTTATATATATATATATATATATGTATATATATATATATATATATATATATATATATATATATATATATATATATACAGGTGACCCGTAAGTAGTCGAGTTTCAGGTAGAGGGTACGAAAAGTCCTGAGACATTTTTTTATTAGATGCACCATTAATTAATTATTAAGGAAACTAGGTTTAAACCAGAGTTGCAAAAAGTGCATTTTTTTTATAATTCATTTTTGATTTAACTATCAATTTTTGGAGAAATGTATTGATTAAATTTTTTAAATTATTATAATTTTAAATCTATGTAAATTTGGACAACACGCACTTTTAAAAAACATTCAAATAAAACAAAAACTCTATGATCTCCAAACCTGAATGATTTGATTTGAACACAAAAACATCCGTATAATAACACGTTTAAACACGTTGTGATTTATTTACAATCAGAAATGCTAAATAAAGCAACATCCGCACCCATATAACTTCTGTAAAAAGCATTGATTATTGCGGTGCGGATGCGGTTCCTGAAATTAATGCGGAAGATCCGCAATTACAGAATATAGCTATCGTAACCATTATTATTATATTGCCTGTAACTCGATCAGAATCCATACTAGGGATGTTTCGGAAAGTCGATAAATATTAAAAAAATTATTACCATCTTGTTCCTTTATTCATATACCTAAATTAAGTATATCTTTAAAAAAAAATTGACATATAAATCCGCAGTTGTCAAAAATTTCGCATCCACAACTTCCCTGATTTATACAGTTATAGATTCTGGGACTACTTTATGCGCCATACAGTATATTACTTATAATACGATAGATGTGACATTCGTGTAATAACACACAAATATAACGTAGAGATGGTATATAAACCTTATTTTGACAAAATGGAAACCCGACTTCAAAAATCAAATATTCTATAACAAAAAATGCACTAAAAAGTAAAAAATAATTGCATATTCTTGTGCCAATTTTATTTCACCTAAGCAAAAATTTTTAAATATATATGTACAATAATTGTTATTTTTGGAGGCGGTGTCCAAAAGTTATGTAAATTTCTCTATGCTGACACCGCCTCCAAAAATAACAATAATTGTACATATATATTTAAAAATTTTTGCTTAGGTGAACTAAAATTGGCACAAGAATATGCAATTATTTTTTACTTTTTAGTGCATTTTTTGTTATAGAATATTTGATTTTTGAAGTCGAGTTTCCATTTTGTCAAAATAAGGTATATTTCTCGCTTTTTAGTGACTTTGAATTTCTATAACTTATTTTATTTGTCTAAATATGGGTAGACCAACTAAACGACCAACTAACTTAAAGTGTATTTTTTGCTTTATAACACATTTTTTTTATCCGTTTTTTTTTTTTTTTTAAATTTTTAGTGCATTTTTTCATAACAGATTTTCAGTTTTTTTTTACAAGGAATTGGGTTTTTTTTTGTAAAAATTTTTTTTTTTGGGGTCGGTTTTTTTTTGTAAAAACTTTTTTGAAGTCGGTTTTTAAAAAATTTTTCTTATTTTCCCATTATGAATATGAATGAGTATACCCTTTCAAAATATTTCGCAGAAATCGGTTATCACATATAAAATGGGAATTTTCCTCGATTTCCCGGGGATCCTCTCATCAGAATGCGATTTGGTAACAATGGGACCTACCTTGAATCAAACCCTTTAAAACAAACATTAAAAAAAAATAAAAAATACAGACGAATTGAGAACCATCCTCCTTTTTGAAGTCTGGTTAATAAAACTAGGATTTACTGAGACTGTCTGTGACATACATCTTTTTTTATTTTTATGCTGTTGTTTTGTTATATGTTATTTTCATTTTGAATAACATGCGAGAGAGAAAGGCAAAAAGCGACACAATACAAAAATATACAAAAATTTTGTGTAGTAAGCTGAAAAAACACATTTCCCTGAGTGATATTTTGTGTTTATTATTTTAAAAAACAACAAATATACAAAAATCGTGTAGATCAAAACATCAAGATCAAAATTATAAAAGAATTTTTGCTCATTTATTTATTTATTTTTTGGTGATTATTATAATAATAACAAATGTAACATACCTTTTGTTTTTTTTTTTTGTAGGCAACTTGTACATCATAAAAGTATATGGCCTATAATGTGTTATGAATGGATGGATTCTTTGTTAAAATCTTTAAATATTTCAAGGGGTTAACTTCCATTTTGAAAAGTACCACCTACTTAATAGTGATGTACTAGAAAATTCTGATTATATCCGGTATTGTCAGGGGCGTAGATACAAGGAGTATTTAACCCCCGACGCAAAAAGAGGGGTGTTATAAGTTTGAAACGTTTACGTGACTTCACGTAAAAAATTGAATCAGTCGTATGAAGATTATCAGCTCTTTTCCAAGATGATTTATTATATACTGTATATTATTTACAGTATCATTTGACTTATAAATTTGGTGGACGTAACGGGAAGTTAATATTATATTTCATATTATTGCGTTATGGGTTTTTTAAATTTTTAATTTTACTTGTTAACAAATTATCTTCGTTATTTTTATCATGGAATACATTTTGGCTTAGGCGGAAATAATGCTTGTTATTTATCTTTGAAGATATTGGAAAAATACTAAGGGAGCATTCTTCATAAAATGGCGTCTACTATAATATTTCTATATAAAAACCGGTGGGTTTTTTATAAAGACGGTGGAAAACGGTGGAAAAATTTAAGATGTCAGACTTCGTGAAGAAGGAGGAGATTCTATGTTCGACTGTTAAGTAATGTATATACTGAGTTGTGTATCAATGATTAAATTGTTAACAATTCTGCATATTCGAAATGTTAACAATTCTTTCCGAGGAACATATAATCGGAAATTATGAGAAAACTATTGAGTTTATGAAAATCTTTTTCAAACAAAACTTGTTTATTTTAAAAAGATCATTTTTTGTTAACAAATTTTTTTTCTATCTCTTATGGTTTCAAAGATGTATATATACCCCCCCCCCCCCCAAGCGAAGCGAAACACGTTCCAATGGTTCCAAATATAGTCCGATTTTGCCCATTAACGAACTTGACCTTACTTTTTTGCTTTAGAACACATTTCAGCCCGTTATCATTTCTCGTTCTTGGGTTATCGTGTCCACAGACATACAGATGGACAAGCAGAAATGGCCACATTTTATAGACACATATACCAAACATTCATGCCTACGATCAATATTTTTAACCGTTACAGTCGTGATCAACCTTAATATACCTTGTATATTTACATGTACTAAATTATACGTAATAGGTTTGGGCGAAAATTATCTTTTGGATTAAATCGGTAAATTGTTATTTTTAGCTTTTTAATATAGTGACTTTTTGTGTTTTTTGAAGTCGGTTGAATTAAAAAAAAATTGTTTTTGCAATTAAATATATTTCATGTTTTCGTGTCAAACAAACACAAAATATTAAATACCTCTCTTAATATTGAAGATATGTCAAATTTTGTGTTTCCCCCTCCCTCTATTCTCCCTCCCTTCCCCTCGTCCGATTTTACCCATTATCGAACTTGACTTTTAGAATATCAAAAGCGCCTCAAATACCAAATTTCATTCCAATCAGAATAAAACTGTGATCGCTAGAGAGTCCACAGACATTTTAAAAAGTACATATATATATATATATATATATATATACAAACTTTAGCGATAGTGATTTTTAACATCTGATAGGCGGGTTCGATGAAAATTTGAAGAAATTTTTACGAAATTCAAACATTGGTGCAAAAACAATAGCTGCATTTCCTTTGGAGGAAATTCGCTAATACTAATGGAACAAATATCAGATTTTTTGTGTGCTTTGCATGGTAGGCATAAATCTGACGTTCTTGGACCTTTGGGCAGCTGTGTATGTATAATATACACCAGGGTGTATTAAGTGGTCTCGAATTTGTGACACTGTTGCAAATATAGATCAGAGAAAAATATTTATGGTAAAGGTGTTCATAAAATGGCCTTGTTAATCCATTTCCGAACATTTGTCTGCTCATCAGTCCGCATTTACAATAAATCATAAACAACCATGATGGTTTCAGAGTTGACATCCCTCGCCTCAAATTCCAAATGCTACCGTTTTTGCCTATACCGTGACGGATTTTGAGGTTATGGCTAAAGATAAAACGGATAGAGATGAATTGTTTTATTTCACAGATTCTTAATATTATACTAAAAAATACGCGTAAGTTTAAGTAAATTTAAAAAACCAGAACCCGACTACGAAAAAATTACAAAACAAGCTTGAAGAGCCTTGTAAATGTTTCTCGTAGCCTTAAGCTCATCTGCGATTGTGCAAAACTCAAACAATTTCCGAACTTTGACTACGAGAAATATTTACATAGCTCTAAATAATTATTAAGTAACAGCTTTTATTCCCTTTATAAACAAGCAGAAATTTTCCGACATTTTGTTTATTCTATATCCGACAAAAGACATAAATATGAGAGGGACCAGCTTTTCGGAAAGTAAAAGTATTGATATGCCAGCAAAAACAAAAATGTTCGCCTTCAAAAGTTGTGAAATCTATGCAAGGATCCAGTTTTTTAACAAAAAAGAGAAAATGATTGGTAAATATTTATTGGGTTAGTTTCTCAGATGCGTAATTCATATTTTACTTGGCCATCCGAAATGATTATTAGTACATTTTTACAGATTAAAAACCTATATAGAGATTGAAATAGAGAGAGTACTATCATCTATCTTTCGAATATTTGTCGAAAATCAGGATTCTAATTTTCATCTCGTCTCTCACTGATTCTCGTCTCCCGTCTCTCGTGACATCACTGGTAACAGGTTACAACGATATGGTCCTTTATATGAAGGTAAAATCTAATTGTGTTTTGCAATCCACAGTAAGTGTTAATTAATTCTCAAAGATAAAAATTATTATACAAAGTAATAATTAGTTTGGAAAATGTATTAACATGGAAAAAGTGATTGAATTAATTTTATATAGGTAAGCGAGTTACACACATTTATATACTAAAAAACTGTGAATTGAGTAAATACCAACCGTAAGGATTCTGTACCATTTCTATACGCAATGACATAAGTGTGATGTATTAGTATTCTCGACAAAATAAATATTTTCAATCATAATAGATTGTGAGCTGCAATGGAATAAAATACCGTAAATAAATTTTAAAAAAAATTTGAAATATCAAGTGAAAATAACAACGTACTGAGTTAATTGACTAAATACCCGGTATATATTTATGTAATAAAGTTGTTTATTTCTAAAAAAGGGAAATATTTTGTCTTTACATTTTTTTCAATCTCTTACCGTTTCAAAGATGGACAGTTTGTTGATTTTGCCCAAACATGTTCCGATTTTGCCCTTTCACTTGTCCTCAACTATTTTGCCCTCAACTTGTGATTCTTACTTTTTAGATCTAGAACACACACACACAATTTCAGTTTGTTATCTCTTTTCGTTTTTGAGTTAACGTGGCCACAGACGGGTGGACATGCGAAAATGGCCGAATTAGGTCATTTTATGAACACCTATTCCAAATATTTATGCCTGCGATTATTATTTTCCAGCGTTAAAAAGTCGGGACTAAACTTAATATACACTTGTATATTGACATATACTATAAAAAGGTCTCTTGGATCAGAGTTTGCGAAAGTTAGTAGTTGCGAAGATTTGGCAGGAATAAAATTTAATATATTAAACCGAAATTTTTTTTATTTTTCGCAAATTTTTTTCTTAAATGAAATTACATACTCAAAGTGTGGGGGTGAGGGCCCGACTTCGGTCTCATTGGATCGCTTCTTTAAAAATATCTTCTTTAAAAATATTGGAACCGCATTTTTTCGAGGTGTTTGTTGCATTTGAAATGCCTAGTTTGATAATGGGTATAATGAAAGCGCTCAACCATAAAGAAAGGCTTAAAAAGATTTGGAAACAAAAAATTATAAATATCTTTCATAGTATTGGTAAAATGAAAATGTTGATCATGATTAAAGTTGTAAAAAATCAATTTTACTACAATTGATAACTTGACCATATTTTTTTTTAACTTTGACTATAATTATAGTCAATCACTATAATTATAGTAATATTGTAGTCATCATCAGTATGAATTAGCTAATCGTAACTATCTCTGGGATAAGGATTCAGAGATATGTTGCTTGTTGCTAATTTGGTGCGTGATCTCAAACAATTTCTCTACAATGTTGTAATGTCTTATTTCCCATACCTAATTGAAATATTGACATAGTGTATGCTGTAATATTCGCTCTCCATTAAAAATAGTTTACTAATATGTTATTCGTTTTGTTTCAAAGAGTTTATCAATTTGTCAATTTCTATTGGATGTTGTTGGAAGATGGGAGGGTCTTGAAAGGAAGTGGAGGCTTGTTCTGTTATGTGGCTGGTTAGATTCATCCTGTATATATATATATATATATATTATTTTTTTTTTATATCAAGAGGGGGAAATGCATGAAATTGCACTGACCGAGAAGTCTCCTTTTCAGGGGACTTTCGGCACGGTGCGGGGCTCGGACCAGAAGAAGTCTGGAACATACCCGCTAAAACCCTAAACTCTTGAGGATATTCCATTGTACCCCGCGCGGAACCACCGTCAGGCACTACTTCGCCCGGGGAGGACTGGCTTACTACTGCCTATTCAATTATTGTCGCTGTGGACGCCTACTTGGTCGATCTCCCTGGAGAATCTTCATCATCTTGGCCGCTGCGTCGGCCACTGCCTTCCAATTTTCCTCACAGCGGACCATCAGGTCAACGAGGTTTTCTGGTGTACCATGGCAATGGAGTCTTGCATCTAGTACCGCTCTCTCTGCAGCGAAACGGGGGCACGAGAAGAAAATGTGCTCCGCCGTTTCCTCTTCATGTGGGCAACTTGGATATGGTGGTTCGAAGTCCAAACCGAACCTGTTGAGGTAGGCTCGGAAGTTGCCATGTCCGGTCAGCAACTGCGTGACATAGAAGTCCACTTCTCCATGGTTCCTGTTGAACCATTTCGCGATGTCTAGAATCAGACGATACGTCCATCTTCCATTTGTCGATGATTCCCAGCGTCTTTGCCACATCTCAAGTGTGCGGTCTCTTTCTTCTGATGCGAGTGTCCTGATGTCGTCAGTGTCACTCTGCCTTCGTTGGTAGATTCTCCGTCGCTCGTCTGCCAAGATTTCGATTGGCGGAAGACTAGCCACTACACACACAGCATCATACGATACCGTGCGGTAAGCG
Source organism: Nineta flava (assembly GCA_963920215.1). Taxonomy (NCBI): domain Eukaryota; kingdom Metazoa; phylum Arthropoda; class Insecta; order Neuroptera; family Chrysopidae; genus Nineta; species Nineta flava. Next base: position 63,121,997 of record OY986043.1, read on the forward strand.
CATGCGACGCGCAGTGCACTTCTCCTGTAGACTCTAATCATTGGGCGAGCGTAAGAAGCGGTATCCATGGCCGACGACCAGTTTGGTGCGGCGTACAAAAGGATCGAGCTGGTGACCGTTGAGAGGAGCTGTATACGGCTCTGTCGTGGTCTTCTTGTGTTTGGCATCACCCAGGTCAGTGCGTTTACCACCTTGGATGCTTTCTGGCTAACTATTCGAAGATGTTCGTCGAACCGAAGCTTCGTGTCGATCTGGACGCCCAGGTATCTTAGTGACTTTTGAGATTCAATCTCGCAATCTCCGATGGAAAGGGTGATGGACTCCCTTATTCTTCGACCGGTTACCAAGACGACTTCTGTCTTATGGTCCGCCAGTTGCAGCCCAACGGATGTCAGCCACTGGCGTATGCAGGACACTGCTCTGTTTGCCTTGAATGTGACCTCTTCCAGGTACTTGCCGACAATTACCACTGCCACGTCGTCGGCAAAGCCTACTGATGTACAGTCTTCAGGCATCGTCAGCTTCAGCACGGCATCGTACATGATATTCCACAGGAGGGGCCCAAGAACCGAACCCTGCGGAACACCGCCGGTAACGTTGTACGACCGTGTACCCGATTCCGTGTCATATGAAAGGACACGGTTCGAGAAATAGCTGCTGATGATCTTCAGCAGGTATTGTGGAACCTGCATCAATCGAAGAGCGTTCAGGATGCAACTCCACCTTGCAGAGTTGAACGCATTTTTGACGTCGAGAGTCACGATTGCGCAGTATTTGTATATATGTATATATATATATATATATACATATATATATATATATATATATATATATATATATATATATATATATATATATATATACATATATATATATATATATATATATATATATAAATGGGAAGAATAATCTACCCCTCTCTATAACCACAATCATTGACCTTAACAAACAAAATTGTAAAATAGCATCTTTGTTTTTCAAATTAATTTTTTTAAATGATGTTGGTGACAGTTTTTGCAATAATTGAAATAATTTTTGTGACAATAGTTTAAAACAGCTCTATTTAACGGTATTATTACTGCATACATTTGTTTGCATTTATAAATTTATTTGCATAATATACGGAAATGGTACAACATCCTTACGATTGGTTGGCTCTGCGACCATATCGTATATTTAAAATATATTTGCCTATAAGCAATATTTTGTGCTGATTTTAAAATATAATACACAACTTCTATCTATACATATAATAGTTTTACTTTTGATTATACAATATTTTAATATAATAACATTTAGTTGAATAAACTTCTAATATATGGTAAAATATTTGGTATTATATTTAGCAGATATATCATCGAAGCTGTTTTTTATAATAATTCTAGCTTCCTAGCCTCCTTCGAGTGCCAGTTATATTTAAAGACTACTCGTATGATATTTACAAGCTGATATTCACATTCACATATCATTTATATATTTAGTTCATGTCAAATCTTGCAACCTATATTTCTACTAGTTCTAATTGTATAAGTCATTTGAAAATTCAATATAGTGTATCTAATATTGTTCTATATGAAAAGATTTCGAAAATTTCGCTGAAATAGAAATTTGGTGTTGGAAAATTTTTGAAGTGGTGGAAGCGGTAGTAATTTAAATAGAGTTTTTTAATCTTTAAGAGCATGGGTTTCGAAGGATAAAAAAAAGTTTTTTTTCAATTTTTTTCTCATATAATGAATGAAATATTCTATATATCCTTTAAACATATCAAAGATATACATTTGACAAATATTTTGTGAAATTTTTATTTCAAAATTTTGAAAATTCAGCCATTGGGACCTCTGGCTGTTGGGACCTACACCTATTTTATTTTCTGTAATCTTTCAGTATAAAGTTCCTTTGGCATAGTCAGAATAACTCATGACAGATTCATCTGAGATTAAAAAACCAAATTATTTCGGTTAGTAGATATAATATAGCTCGTGATTGGCTAAACGAAAATAAATGAAAATTTGAATTATAGGCAGAGCTGTGTGTAATATTTTTGGTATAATTTGAACCGATATTGCCTTGTAAAATATGTTCTTATAAAAAAAATCCTTCGTTCAAGTTCACTAGCCAATCTTATTTTGAAAAAGTGTGGGAAATTGAAAAAAGTGCGGATTTGGCCTTCTCACTTACAGTGCTATTACTAATCGAAAAATCAGAGCAGATTTGACCTCGAAATATCTTCGGAACGAAAAGAGCTACAGTGTTGATTTTTCGAATATGGAATATTTAGAGAATTATAAGAAAACAAGTTTTTGCTTTTCGTTAAGAAATAAACGGTTAAAAAGTTATATCACTTCAAAAACAAAATTTGAACCGATATTGCCTTGTAAAATATGTTCTTATAAAAAAAATCCTTCGTTCAAGTTCACTATCCAATCTTATTTTGAAAAAGTGTGGGAAATTGAAAAAAGTGCGGATTTGGCCTTCTCACTTACAGTGCTATTACTAATCGAAAAATCAGAGCAGATTTGACCTCGAAATATCTTCGGAACGAAAAGAGCTACAGTGCTGATTTTTCGAATATGGAATATTTAGGGAATTATAAGAAAACAAGTTTTTGCTTTTCGTTAAGAAATAAACGGTTAAAAAGTTATATCACTTCAAAAACGCAAAATTCGCGGTTATGCCTTAAAAAACTGAAATACGGTATATCATAATTCTACGCTACTTCCAGATATCCTGAAAAGTTGATATTTGGCATACAGGTAGATCTAGTACCCAAACTGACGGGAAAACTGGAAATTTGTATAGGCAAAAAGGAAATTTTATGTTTTTAAAATTTTATAACGCGGCAAGTTTTAAAATATATTGAAATTATCAGAAAAAATAACTTTCCGCGTTATATAAAATTTTAAAAACATACTAAGGGAAAAACTTACGAAATAAATTTCAACCAAATTTTTTGTTACTTTTAATCAATTTACCCCTCATTAAATTTATTAGTGTTTACCGAGCTATTTACTCCTCACTCCTAATCCTTACTCCTAATCAATTTACCCCTCATTAAATTTATTAGTGTTTACCGAGCTATTTACTTTGTAAATCACTTTTAAAAGAGCAACTATTATGTGATGCCTGGAGCTATTTACTTTGTAAATAGCTCGGTCCTTTCTCTCCTATCATCACTTTTTAAGAAGCAACTATTATTATATGAAGTTTAGAGCTATTTACTTTGTAAATAGATCGGTCCTTACTCTCATATCATCACTGTTTAAGAAGGAACTATTACATTAAGGATTTTTCCGAAAACTCGGCCCTTTCTTACATTTATGTTTTTGGTCGGATTATTATTTTTTGAGAAATCATGTTAACCGATTTCAAAGATTAAAGTGATTAAAGTTTTCAAATAGCTAAGCAGCTGCCTCAATATACTTCCCAAGGCACTAGCTCCCAGACTTTTACTCTAATTGACTTAAAACTTTGGATGAATATTCTAGACATATTGTACTATTTAATAAGATAATAAAAAAATCGATTTTTTGAAATTTTCAAGCCCATGTACTCCTTAAATAAAAATAGATATTTATAATCACTTTTTTAGTATAATTGACTGAAAGTATGAACCGAGTCATCAATGTGTGACTGTAAATAATAGTCAGCTTGAGGCGTTCAGGTGTTAAATGTTTCAGAACACGTAAACAATATTAGCTCGGTATTTCTTTTCGTTTTTGTAATGATCGTGTGCACGGACAAACAGATCGGGAACTTATAATACCCTTATAACCTATTTAAATGCATGCAGGGAATACAAATTGGAGGATCGTTCATTCGAGTTAGTATTAAATAAAATAATAAACACTTTTTTTTAAACAAGTTATTATTTATTGAACTATAGAGTAAATCAATAAATTTTGTCCCCCGAATGGCAAATATGTGATTATAAGTAAATATTAGCCACTCATAAAATCTTGAGGATTGTGAATCGAAAAAATTGGCTAATAAATTCGCCTATATCAAAATTCTATCTCTAACTTATACAAAAATAAATTTTCGTATCTTAAATAGATAGATAGATATATTTTAGGGTGTAAAAAGTATTGCACTTATCGACCTGATGAGTATTGTGCATTGTGCTCCCCCTTCTACTTCATTCTGGCGAGATATGCTTATCAGGTTTTCCTGAAGGTTCATGTATTCGGGGTAGGATGCATCGAATATCTTTTATCAGCTGTAACCGATAAGATTCGCAGTTAAAGATGATGTGGTGGGATGTTTCTCCCTCCTTGCCGCAGAGTCCTATTGTGTGTAGATGACTTCGTAGCTGATAATGTTAGTGCATCGATAGACAACCTCTTGAATGAAATCCGAAACAGTATTTTCCCGAGTTTTTGTTTCGGTATATTTTTCCAGCAATCACGTTGTTTAACATCTACTCACACGTTGTTGACTTGTTTACATATTATCGTTAGAATTCTTGAAATAGGTTCTAGGCCTACGAAACGTATTCCGACTCCTTTCTTTGCGAATGGTCTTTGGAATATTATTTTTTGGAACTCTTTTGCATAAGCCTTAATAGATTTGCCACAATTTCAGCTTAAACACCTGTTATTGTAGATTGGTAAAATATTGTAACAGTTGTTAATAATTTATAATTTTAGAATTTCGCTAGAAGTTTTGTAATAAAACGGTTATATATTATGTAATAGCGATGAATATTAACCTATATAATATGTATCACGAAAATTTTCGAATATAATATATATTTAATATTTTAAAAGATAATGTTTACTGCTGACCTAATCAAAACCATTGTTAGTCTAAATGGATATCTAATACGATATTCATAAATTTTAGTTTATTCTAAAAATTTGGAAAAAATCAATAATGTCATGAAAATTTGTTTACTTGTCGTTTAAATATTAATTAAATTTCTTATGACATTTCACTTTTCATTAAAATCCTTCTTTTCATGAATGTTTTAATGAAAATTTGTACTATAGGCAACAAAAGTCGTGACCTTTTTCAAAATTGTATAGTCATTTTGTGCCTGTGTGTATTTATTCGGTTTTTGGGGAAATGTTTCGAATAAAAGTTTTTTTCTTTATAAAAAACTGTTTATTTATAATGAACAATTTTTATTCGAAATATTTTCCCAAAAATCCAATTGATAAGGCAATAAATACACTTTCCCCATACACTTTTGAAAAAAAGAAACCACTTTTGTGGCCCTTAGTACAAATAGCGTCAAAAGTCGAGATATTATTTCAAAAATGTATAATTTCCGAATAAGTAAGGCACAAATCAATTTTGAAATGATACGCTATTTGTACATGTATGCGAAATAGTGCAAGTTAAACTAGCACTACTAGCGATTTCATTTAAATCTTTTATACTATGTGCTGATGAATTTGTGATTGTTCATTTAACTATTGTTCATATAAATAATTTTGGATATTGTTCAAAAAAATATAGACCACCAATTTCAGAATTTTTGTTTGGTTTCTTCGCTAAATCCAAAGAGCACTAAAATTACAAATTATGCACCTAAAAAGCACCTATTTATGGTATGTAGTAAATTCATTTAGCGGACTTTTTTAGGTAAGCAAGCTATGCTAACTTTATGAGCGAAACACAGTAAGTAAAGTGACGTTATTCTAAATCTAATACAGACGCCGCCGCAAAATGGCTAAGCAAATTTATAATTTCCACATTAACCCCTATATTTGATGATAAGACTATCAAATGAAAGGGCTTGATGAGTGAAACACAGTAAGTAAAGTGACGTCATTCTAAATCCAATATGGCGGCCGCCGCAATCTTATTAAAGCATTTAAATTTTTTTTTCGTTTCTGGTTTATACATTTTAGATTACATCATTACATTAGATTTTTATACAAAAAAATATGAAATATTAATATAAATATTATAAATATTTCTAATTTTATGAAAAAAAAAACTATAGTACTTTGACGAGTAATGGAGTGGAAACCAATTATATTATATTATATTATTACATTATATTATATTATTATGATATTACTGGTGTAGGTCCTATACTATAAACATTGGAAGTTAATAATTCTAAATAGGGTTAAAAAGTATTTTTTTATTTGCAAACTACATTCGGATAAAACAAAAAATAAAACAGTTGACCTTTCTGTAACCTGTAATAATGCCATTTACATAAATTCATCTTGATTTGAAACCAAACAAGTCATGTGTAAAGGATTTGTTCACAAAATAGGCTTACTTGAGGACTTAAAGTAAAGGCATCCTAAAACGATATGCTAATATTAGATTTATAACAAAATTTATTAAAATTAAAAAAAAAAGTTGCAGTCAATTTTTAACTATCGGTGTAGAAAAAGTAAAACAAATAAATCGTAATATTCTGTGGTGAACAAAAAGTATTTAAGAAAAATTCGTTACGCAGGAGCTGCGTCAACTAAGCGAATTTCCTTAGAATACATAAATCACTCTCTAGCGGTCATAATTTTAGTGTATTTGCAAAAATTAAATTTATTAATAACCCAAAAAAAAAACGGTATAACGATTATCGTTTATAGTTACTATGGAAACGACAATATAAATTTTTTTAAATAAAATATATTTTATGTATTCGTGTCAAACACAAAATATTGAATATCTCTCTTAATATTAGAATAATCGAAAAATGTGTAAGGTGTAAAGTTGTAGAAAATCAAGTTTGCAACAATTCATTACTTGATCTTTTTTCTCAAACTCTAATGTGAACAGAGATATTTAGAATTTTAACTTTCAATCTGTAATTGTAAATATTTCTGTAAATAATAGCGTAACAGAAAAATGACAAGAAACAAAATTACAGTAAAACTTAGTACCTACAACTTAACTCCTGATAAATTTTTCGATTTTTCAAATATTAAGGGAGATAGTCAAATGTGTTTTCCCCTCCCTCTAAACCCCCTTTCCCCTCGCCCGATGTTATCAATTAACGAACTTGACCTTTAGAATACCAAAAGCGACTCAAATACCAAATTTCATTCCAATGGGAATAAAACTGTGACCGCTGGAGAGTCCACAGACATGTTAAAAAAGTACATATGTATATATGTATATATATAAACATATATATATATATATATATATAGCGATAGTTATTTTTAACATCTTATAGGTAGGATCGATGGACATTTGAAGAAATTTTTACGAAATTCCAACATTGGTGCAAAAACAATAGCTGCATTTCCTTTGGAGGAAATTCGCTAAAAAGTAACGTCCATCAGACCAAGTATTGATATTGCAGCAAAAACAAAAATTTTCGCCGACAAATTAGTGAAATCTATGAGACGGACAAGTTATTCTTAACAAAAGTAAGAAAATAATTGGTAAAAATTTATTCTGAGCGATTCTTCTTGGTATGTATTTAATGATGTTAAAGTTATTTATCAAAAGTATGCAAATGCTTGGTATAAGTTTCGCATGTTAGAATCTCAGATGCAAGGTATTTCATACTTTACTTGCAGGTATTGCAGGTATTTTATTGTGTTTATTATTGTATACAAAGAAAGATACTTGCCAGGTAAAATATGAAATTCTGCACCTGAGATACTTACACGATAAATTTACACCAATCATTTGCATAATGTATAAATATTAGTGTCGCAGAAAAAAAAATACGAAACCAAATTTTTGTAAAATTAATTTTCTATCACCTTACTTCTTATACATTTTTCGATTTCTTCAATAATAAGAAAGATATATACCAAGTATTGGTGTGTGCTGGAGTACAATGGACCATAAGGTCGAAGTGGAGAATAATTTTTTTTAGTACTCCACTGTTTAAAATTTATTATTATTTTGTTTTCATATTTTTATTATTCAAAAAATAATAATTTATATAATTATTGGTTTATGCGAGTTGAGAATTTACATAATTTCAACAAACATTTACTTAGATCGGATATGACTTGCGTATATCCAAGCTTACTTCGATATTTCCGCACATATTTCAAATCAGTTACAAAAAGTACTTGTCTCAAGACAGTTACTAAAATTAGTTGGCTCAGTACAGTTACTAAAAGTAGTTGTCTCACATGAATTAATCAGATGGTATTTTGAATTTTTATTTCTTCAATTTACAAATTGAATATTTATTATGGATTGTGCTGAAGTATCGAATAGGCGAATTAATGGTTTCTATCTGATTGTATCTAAGTATATTTTTTTTGTATAATTTATTTAATTCACCATTCCGAAACTTGTGGTTTTTCAAACTTGTCACATTTCAATACACATTCTATACACATTTTGGCTGTACAATTTATGTATTTTATGTGAATATGCAATGACTTTTTCAATTTATAACTATATTGTTTTGTATACGCTTGGTATTTTTGGCCTTGTAGTTTTTCTTTACAGAAGCGTAAAGTCCCCTTTATATACAACTATGTATCTGAATTAAATTTGTAGTGTATATTTATATTTTTGCAAATCAGACATATTTGAACATTTTTTTTTTACTGTAGTGTCGTTTTTTTTTATATACGATATTTCTTTTTACTACAGTTCAATTTAGTACATATTCATGTAATTTTTTTTTATAACTTGTACAACCAAACTTAGTATTTTAAGGATAGTTATACTATCAACATATTAAATGAAAAATTATTTATTTCAAATATATTTTATTTTTACATATATTTTGTTTTGTTCTTTTTTTTGTACTTTTTTTTATTTTCAGTATTTCTGATTCGAATCACTAGTCGATAACTTAGACACTTACTGGATAGTAAAGATCTTACTACCTCAATATTATCTTTTTTAATGGGCCCAGCTTTTATTGAAAGACTTTCGGTTCAACGTGTTATTTTTTTTATATTTACGTGTATCGCGTTAGCACCGATCGTTTTCAAATTTTCATAATTCCACATACAATACTCTGCTTTGGATTTTTTTTTCTAAAGTACCGTATATTTAGTTTTCATTATTTTTTTTTTAAAAATACATCATAATACCTCTTTTAATTAAAATTACTAAATTAACTTAATTTCATATTTATGAAAATAATTGATAATTCAATTATTTTCTATAAAGTGTTTAGTTTTTTTTTAAAACTAAACACTAATTTTTTTTTTAAATACACAGAAGTGCAGTACTTTTTATACCCCAGGATATATCTAAGATATACCAAATTTTTTGTATCCTATCCCTTTACGAATTTAGTGGCCATGTATCAGTCATGGCCAAAAATAATTGACAATGTTTGAACAGAAATTATGGCAAATCTATAAAAATATGGAAAAAAGTTTGAAACAAATGTTTTTTGTTTAGAGAAGGAAAATTTTTGTCTTTAAAATTTTACTTCTATCTCTTACCGTTTTCGAGGTAGAAATTTTCATCTCTTCCGCGGGTGGAGGGAAATATCCAGTTTGCATCTATCAGGATTTTTTCATCTTAAGACCTATCTTTCTATCAAAAATCAATTTTTAAGGACAATTGGAAGTACCTTAGAATATTGATGACGAATCAGTCCGTGAGCAAAGACCAACATGTCGATTTTGAGGGTTAAGTTTCTTGGAAACTATTGAAACTGTTAAGTTAAAATTTGGTACGTACCGTCAGTTGGCTCAGGTGGGTCCCACACTATTGTATTAAATTTGAGCTTCATAGCTTTTTTGGTTCCTGACATACAGAGGCTTAAAAACCGTCTCTTATCATTCATGTAAAACACAGTATGATTAAACTTGGCCAAACGCACTATCATTCTAAATGATTTTGCAGAAAAATCTATTTTCTGCAACTTTACTCATGATAAATTAAATATATTGAACCATTTCAACATTTGAAATGGTTAAAACTCGACTTCTTGGATTTGTCACGAAAAAACATATTTTAATATTCCAGAGAAACGATAAATAAACACTTAAATTACAGCACAGTTTCTTGAGACACATTCATTATTTAGGAGTATTGTTTCATCAAGTTTCTTCATTGGTGTTTAACTGATACTAGATTCAATTATACTCCAGTCAAATTAAGATTCAGATCTACGAATACAGCTGGAAATTGGGATATATGTTAAGTACACCATTACTAATAAAATATCAAAAGTCCCCATCGATCCGACTTCTGTTAAAAATTTTATTCATGATCAAAGTTCAAGAATATCGGTTTTTCGCATATATCTCATAAACGGTAAGTTCTATCACAAAAGTAGATAAAACAAAATTGTAGAGCGTAAAATTCTCTACAAATGGTTAAATCCTTTTTTTCGTACAAGACACCGTTTTTATGATATTGCGATTGTAAAAGATGGGGCATTGATATTGAACGTAATATGCACACAATTCCGCACCACCTATGAGGTAGTGTACTTGGCGCATATTTTTTAACATAGTATCCCCAATAGGTATAATCCACGACCTTTTGTAATAAAAAAAATTACACGGTATTCTATTGATTAAAAAAAATTTTTTATTAATAATTGAGAATAATTATTTGAAAATGTTACTCAATCAGGCACTCTACAAATACTCTGTAGATTACCACGGTTTTTTTTCGACAGAAATAATACTGTCAAAATAAGCACGCGGTAAGCACGCTGTACTAAATATCCAGAGGCCCGAGGTTCGATTCCTGGTGGACGGTTTTTTTTGTTTATTTTGATTGGAGTATTAATTTTCGTTTTTTTTAACCCGACTTCAAAAAGGAGGATGGTTCTCAATTCGTCTGTATTTTTTTTTCAAACTTAAATGGTATAATATAAATTTCTAAAGATTGTTTCAAACAGTAATAATTAATTAGATAATCCGTAAAACTTCCTATAAATACGTACAACTTTAAACAACTTACTTATTATATGGGTATGAAAAAAAAGTTGTCGAATTGTTACCCTCAATTAATGATTTCAAATTTACAAATTGAAATATTCACAAAACAAAAGAAAAAAAGGTTTTGGGAAATTTATTTATTTTTATTTTTTTAAATACACAATATTTACTCTCGGTTCACAGATATATAAACAAATCGAACCCTTATCCATTTTTATTTTATTTTTTTTAATCCTACACAAATGATGAGTGTTTTTTTTCTGGTGAAAATCGATTTTCACTGGAAACCCACAATAACAACAGCAACAACACAACGACAACAACAACACAACGAAACAAATTGAAAAATATTTATAAAACAAAACTAAAAATAAATGTTTTTTTTTTGTTGAAAATGATTGGACATTTTTATATTTGTGCTTTAGTCCAAGAGGAATCGACGCATGAGTGTCGAAAACTATTCCGACGCAATTTTGTTGCCATGGAGTATTATGGTCCCAATTTTTATGCCTGGTATACATAATGTATACCAGGGTATATTAAGTTTAGCTTCGCCTTTGTAACGGCTGTCTGTTCGCCAACACGATAACTCAACATATCTATAGCGGGTGGGGGGGGGGGGTATATGTATCTCAGAATCCGTATGAGATAGAAAATATGTTAAGACATTAAAACTTTTGTTTGAAACTATTTTTTCATAAACTTTCATAAAATAATTTCTCATAATTTTTTCTCAAATCTTTCCCAGACAGGGGATATAAAACCGTAATTGATCGAAAAAACATTTTTTGATCAAGAATTATCCTTTTTTCAAAATAAACCAATTTTGTTTCAGATTTTTTTCATAGACTCAATATCTATGAAATGGGTATTTAACCAATTTACGCTGTTGTTAGTTTCACTTGTTTTGAACTGATATTTTTTTGCCAACCCGAATGACCGAATATTTTGACTCAAATGGAGTTTTTGAAAGATGTTTTGCGCCATTTTTAACAAAAAAGATCTCATGTCTTTTTTTCGTTAACTTGACAGTTTTTGAGTTATCAACAATTTGATTTATATACAATGAGAAGCATATTTACTCGTATATACGTCTAACATACGTTTGACATACGTTTTAGAGTCTATTTGACATTTAAAAAACAAAGCGTTAGAATGAAATAATCTGTAATTACTCCTCAGGATTTTGTTAAAAATCGTTCAAAGATTATGTACAAATTTTTATTAATTCATAAATTTCATTTTTAAATGTTGTTTTTCTGACTTGAAAACGGCCGATTTGTGATTTTTCAAACATTAAATTGTTTATAACTCAGAAATAGTCAAGTTTACGCAAAAGAAGAATTTTTTTGTTTAAAATGACGCAAAATACCTAAAAAACTCCACTTGGATTAAAATTTCGGTTATTCGAGTTGATAAAAATAAAAATTAGTTTTAAAACAATTCGATCATAATGTGCAAATTTTTGTTTCTTTAATATTTACCATATTTTGAAAGCAATCGGACAAAAACATTGCCCCAGAATAGTTTTCGATACCTTCGATACGCCGATTCCTCCTAGACTACTGTGCAATTTTATTTTTATTTTGAGAGTCATTAAGCTTTTTGTTAATTTTTGTAAATTTAATAAATGTCTGTTTCACTCAAGTTAATTAATTTTTAGATAATTTAAAACGTTAACATCGATTAAAAAATTTTCGGTTTTCGTTTTTTAAACTAGTTTTATTTACGAACTTAACATTAATTGAAACTGTTTTATTAAAGTATGACTTACCTTTTTAAGCATTCTTTAAAAAATAGTATCCTTATATTTTGTTTTAAAATTTTTGGGTTAATTTTGTGTACAACTTTAAACAAATCATATTCAAATAAAATCAAATACCTACCCTAAAACCTTTAAAATTTATTTTCGTGTACAAGTACGTTTAGTATTACCATAGAATATAACATTTATAGGATGATTAATAATTCGAGCTGTTTTGAACTTTGAAGCTGTAAAAACAATGCATGCTCCAAATTCTCATAACCTCAGAAATAATTAGTCACAAATGACAAAAGTTTTGCTTTTTTTTCAAACGGTGGCTTATGGAAGCGGAGTAAACAGAGAGACAGTATATTACTTTTGAATTTATGATAATGACGTTCCTACAGACATTATGTTTTGTTTAACAAATAACGATAAACAGAAAACTGTATCTGTACTAGAGTTAAAGAGCTTTAATATATTTTTTGTTGAGAAAATGCCGTCCTATCTAGTGTCTCACCGAGGCTACGAGGTAACCCCGCCTCACCTCGTCCTCGGTTACGAGGCGCGAGGCGAGGCGAGGTTCAAAATTTTAATCCTCGTTACTTACCGGGGTGAGGCGAGGAATATTGTCCCAAAAACTTTGCCTCGGCCGAGACAAATTTATAAAAAGTATTTTATTTTTAAATAAAATAATATATTAACATATATTTTTAGAAAAAAACATGAAACAGAAATTTTATGCCATGATTACTTTTTATAATCATAATCATAAATTTTTTCATCGCCGGTTTACCAATTTTATAGAGAAAAGTAAATGTATTATTTTTATTTTCTTGATCGACTACATATTCTTATTTTAGACAAAAAAAAATTGTGCTGTCGGGGGACCCCCGTCAAGAACGAGGCTATTATTGTTTCAACTCTAAACATGAATTAATATGTAGATTTCTATTGATTATATTAGTTTATTTTTGTCACGCCAAAAAGCGCAGCCCTCTTTTATTCAACTCTTACTCTCTCTCTCTTTCTCTAAGTTGTATATTTTATTTTATTTCAGCAAATTTCTGGAAAGGAGATAAGGCTAATGATCTCGTATCAATCCAAAATTTTTTCCCAAATGTCCATCGATCCTACCTAGTAGATGTCGAAAATCATCGTCTCTTTATTTTTTAACAATTTTTTTAACATTATTATGTACATTCACGTACATTGTACATTGAAACACTAGTCCTATCAAACATTGTAAAAATTTTATAAATATCAACACCATTCGTGGTCTTGAAGCGTCGACAATACGTCGATATGTTGTATTAGGACTATTTCACTCTAAACCCGACAGTCGTGTAATTACGAGAACGGTTTAAAATTAACGAGATATTTCACACTAAGCCTATACTGTAATATGAAATATCTCATTACTTTGAAATCTTTGTGTCGTGTACTCGGTCGGGTTACTGTGAAATAGTCACTTACACACTTATTCATTGCTTTTTAAATTATTTGCGTTTAATAAAAGGTCATGTCTTTTCCGAAAGTGAAATACAATTAGACATTTTAGATCCAACAAACCCATTCATTATCAACATTTCTTAGTTCATGGATCAAATTTACTTAAACCGAATAAATAAACCGAAGAATAATATATTTCAAGGAATACATCGAATTACTCATCCTATATACTTATATTGTATAAATATATATGTATATATTGTTGTAAAAGTAGGTAAAACTCTTTATATACCACCCTTCGGGAAATATTCTATTGTGTGTCTGTTATCCCTTTCAATTTACTACTATAGCATATGGATGCGAGGATACCTTTGTATATGTATAAAGAGATCCTTGTTAACAATACAAGCAGAGATATCATAAATACACAGTGGTTCATATTATATTGGTACTTGGTCTACAATAAATTTTGGGATAGTTTAAATTCAGGAAATTTAATTCGAAAACAGAATTTTCCGAAAGAAGTGGAAACAATCTGCAAATTTTATTGTAATTTGTATGGGGGAACTAAATCTGAAAAACCTCGAGACATTTAATAGGACTTTATATTATCGAATGATAATTTAGTGAGAACTCTAGGTGTTTGAAATAAAATTTCAAATTCACCCCCTTTACCTAGATCAGTTTTTTGTATCATAAATACGTATTTCGACTACAATGTAGTCATCATCAGTATAAATTAGCTAGTCGTAATTTACTCTTTGACAATTAGAAATAGATAGAAAGTCGAGATCAATAGACAAAAATAAAAATAAATAGAAAATTAACTAAATTAAAATTTACTAGATTTAAAATATAATAAATTTAAAATTATATTGAAGTTACTCTTGTTAAAATTTCCTTCATTCACATTTATTCCTGTTAACTTTACTCTTATTAAAATTACTCTTATATTGTCTCAGGATATGTTACTCGTCGCTAATTTGGTGACAATTTCACGAGATTGCAGACTCTGTTATAGAACTCTGTTATAGACTCCACAGTCTATAACAGTGAACACTCACATCATTATTTTATACGTTTTATTAATTTTTAAACGTACGTTAATCATGTGGTTGGAGGACAAGGAACTAGTTCGCAGGCTAGTTCGTTCGCATAATTAGTACGTTGTGCGGTTTCGGCCGGCTGTTAATAAGAACTATACTAATATTCATCTGGAGTTTATGATAGGAAATTGCAGAAAACATTCACAAGCATAACCAGTTACTTCATTCTTGTCCATACGCCGACAGTTTAGTAAATTCACCGCTCCATTAGTTTTATTTGACAAACTGGCAAGCATCTGTACATGCATACAAATAAATATAAATAATAGTTTAAAAAAACTAAAAAAACACGCTTTTATAGAAAATCCAACTAAAAAATAGAAAATAAAATTTAATAAATTTGGATTAAGAAAAGTGTAAATAAGAAACAAATGTATATTAATGGAAAAAAGCTTGGAGTGCATAGTGTCAATAGTTATTCCATTAATATACATTTGTTTCTTATTTACCAAATTTATTAAATTTTATTTTCTATTTGTTAGTTGGATTTTCTATAAAAGCGTGTTTTTTTAGATTTTTTAAACTATTATTTATTTTTCATTTTTTAGTTGAATTTTCTATAAAAGTGTGTTTTTTAGTTTTTTAAACTATAATTTTTTAAACTATTATTTATTTTTTCAATACTTTTCAATAAGTATTTTTAATCAGGGACTTTTCAGAAGTTTCAGTTCAATCGTGTGGACTTGCACACACACACATTTTTTTTTTTTAAGTCAGTAACTTATCTGGGAAATTGATGAATCCTGACTAATCTAATCAGGATAATCGGATATTTTAATCGAATTATAGCATTGTCATCGATCGGTCTTTGACAGGTGTGCAAAATTTGAATTAAATCTGATCGTTCAAAGTTGGAGAAAATCGAGCCCAAAAGGGTCGGGTACACACATACATACAAACATACATACAGGTGAAACTATTAAAAAGCGTATAAAAATTGAAGGGTTTGTTCGTAATGAATGTCAAAATAATAGCTTTTTACAAAATGCATATGAAAGTATGTATATACAGTACTTATAATAATAATAATAATTCTTTATAGATGTGCTCAAATGAGCTACTCAAGTTTCAAATCTTATCTTCTAATAAATAATTAATACATATTTCATAAAGAGAAAAAAGAAAAGAAAAAATTAATACATAAATCAGACATAATAATCAAAAATTAATATATATATATATATATATATCAAGGACATATAAAAAGAGGAGAATACATACCATTCATAATCTATTTGCTCTTCTATCCATCAAATCTTTCAGAAAAAGACCTACTGTTTTAAATCTGCGCTCATCCCTTACATTCAGCACTTGATCTAGTGTTTGTAATTCATTTTCAAATAGATCTTCTCGCGTTACTTCATTTATACCTATACATTCAAACAACAGGTCTCAGTATCTGGTTTAATCAGGATAACCTGACTAAACACTATTACACAGAATATCGTTCACCATTTAGCTTACGCTTATTCTCCCACACATATCTACCCAATCGAAAGTTCGCATTTACCTTTCGCATTTCCTATTTGCAACTGATAGGTAAGGTACTCCGTTTTCATAGTGACCGATCTTATTAAAAGTGTCGAGAGTGGTCATATCACCAATGTCATGAAACATATCCCCACGGACGGCGGTAGTTAGGCATTCCTTAACATGCTTCTTTTTTCGTTCATACCCCACATGTTCTGAACACAACATTCCTTGATCCATATCATATTTATCCATCAATTCAATCATTGTCTCATTCATTCCATGATTTAGACACTCTTGTAGTTGCTTTTCACATAAAGTCATAATACGACAAAAATACATTACACATTGTTGAATTATGTAGACATCAATGGGAACTTCGCCAACCTCAAGCAGAACTGCATTATTAGGAGCAGACTTAGCAACACGCAATACGTCCTTAAACATACCACACACAAACATATTCAATTGTTTATCAATTTTACAGTACTTATAACAAATAACAATTTTTAAAATTTTTGTCTGCCTGTCTGTTTATTACGGCTATTATGGACTTTGATTATTCCGACCTATCCCAAATTAATAACAAACAGCAGTTCGGATTCTCGGCTATTACTGTCAGTCTGTTGTCCGGGGATGCATAGCTTTTTTAATTCTTTAAAGTTCATACAGTTTTTTGTTGGTATCGTAAACTGATCACAACAAATCTTGTTTCTTTATTTCTGTTGACCATACAATTTAATGTTGGATATTAAACTAGCAAATCGTGATCTATAATATAAATATAACTTATCCACTATAGACACTTCGCTGCAGTGCAAACGCTAAGTCGGGCAGATCAAACAAATTAGTGTATCAGCGAACTGGACTGGTAGTGCGTTAACACCAGTCCAGATCGCCAATTTCAGTTTATGTACAATTTACATAAACTGTCTATCCGGGAATGTGCTAACCAATAACACCACAGTTACTTATTTAGCGATCACATTACATTTGTTATTCGCACTTTCATTTCATTTAATGACTGGCTGAAATATTCGGTGCAGTCCGTGCTTCAAAAAATTCTTTAATGGAAATTTATGTCAAATAATTATTGTTTCTAAATTTGGAAAAGTTCGAAACATTAATTTTGTTATATTTTAAATTTATTGACAAATAATTTGTTTCCAAAATTCATTCAGTGTAGGTATTTCTATATAAACTATAAACTATTTTGAAACTATTTTGAGGTCTATATTATCAGAATACGGCTAAAACGGTTCTGATAGTTTCTTCTATAGTTTACTCCAAACAATTCGGACAGGACAATCATACATACATACAACATATATCCATTTTCTATAGAGAAAGATAATCGTACAAGATTTGACTTGTATTTAGTATTCTGACATAATAAGTTCAAATTAACAATTATTAATAGGGAATATGCAAGAAAATTTTTTTTCACATTTATTTTCAGAATATGAAAATACTGTTAATACTGTAATAATATTTAAAAACGAAATTAAAATCCGACAAATATCAAGGAAGCTATAAGCTCGATTATTATCTGTCTCTTTCTTGCAAAAATACTAAAAACGGAGTTTTAAGTGTATTTTAAATGGTAAAAATGTAATATGACGTCACATAACATATCAAGAGGGCTATCACCCTCTTTGTCTAATCGGGAATTTTAATTATTCGTATATCGCTTATTTTTAAAGTTATTTAAAAAGTAATTTTATCTTGATATTTGTCAAGTAAACATGCTTCAATTCAAGCGAAAAAAAATTTTCATGCATATTCCCAATTCTTTAGGTTTATTATAAAAACTGAATGGTCGGGCAAAATCAACTCATCCAAAAGAACAGCAGAATGGTTGACACAGCTTTAGAAAAAAGTCCTTAGAAAAAATTAGATTATTTTCTGAATTTTGAAATAAGCTTGTAGCTTCTATGAAAAGAACTTATATATACGTGGCCTATAATATATACAACTGTTTGTGTAACTTACTCACTCACTGACTGACTCACGTATACACATTCTATCCCATTTCTAGAAATGCTAGAAGGATGCGGTTTTTTTCATTCGACGCGGAATAACTTGAAACATATGAAAAAAAACGGAAAACTTTAATTTTCCGACCCAACGCAACTCTCCCAGAAATGGGGAAAACCGCCAAATGTACCAAATTTACACTACGCAGGATATCTTTTCTTTGTAGGACGTGGAGCCTAGGCTGTAGGACGCACTGGCGACACAACCCCTTACGAACACAGCGAGTATTCCCATACACTCGTGCCACTGTGCGGCCAATAGAGACAAAAATTGAAATAGATAAACTTCCAATAACATTTAAAACAGACCATAATGTATATGTAAAGAAGACGATGAAGAAGATATAATAAGCTCACACTAGTTTAAACTCACCAATCGTATGGGATCAAACTATTCCCTTTATTCTTAACTCTTAAAACGAAAGATATCCTCTTATGTGGGTACACAACATTTTGGTTTAGGAGACCATTGATATACTTACATCCCAACAATGTTTATATACATATACATATACACATATATATTTATATTTAACTTAGCGTTAATTCTAATTACTTAAGGTTCGTTTTATGTGTAATTAAAGTGTTCCCAAAATTTAACTATATTATATATGTATAGGGTGATCAGTCGCAAAAATTAATTTTATTCAAGGGCGTGTTATACTGATCTTGACTTTGACGTTGATCTTGAGTATTTGAAGGAAGTGTTTTTCAAACGGACATCCATTTTTTTCTTGACAATATCGGATAGCAGGGAAAAAACATAAAAACTGAATAACTAAGTATATGTTGGCTAAGGACGTTCCAGCACTGTGTTATTTAATTAGGACAAAAAACCGGTTTGACTTTATTATAGCACAAATACATAAACACACATATGCAAATACACTGTTCATATGTACAAAATAAGGTTATTTAGCAGAAAAAAAAATTTTTAACTTTTATTTCGAAAACAAAACGGTAACACACGATTATGTTTATTTTATTTATCTTCACTATCCTAAATAAATATTTATCTTCACTATCCTTGATTTTTTTTTAAATTCTGTCGAGTATTATTTCTAATACAACAGATAATAGTTAGGCGGGCATGAAGTGTTACATGCTTCTAATGAGAGAGAATGAGAGAGAATGATAACTTTGATATTAATTATCTCGAGTTCTAAATGGTCAATAATTCTGAAACTTCGGGATTTATTAGAACACGGAATTTAATTTTAGCCTGTGAACAAAAAATGAGCAAAATCTGTCGAAAAGTAGTGGTATGCTGGACCATCCTGAATAATTAAACATTTATAATAACTGTTTAAAAAAATGAATTTTCAAAGATAAGATTACACTTTTGAAAAAATAAAGTCTGAATAGAAAATTTATCAAGACTATAAAGTGTTATTTTCGATCAACGAATTGGGATTGGTGTTTTTTACAACCTTTTATTTAACTTGCAATATATGTATGAGGATGTATGTATGTATGTATGTATGTATGTATGTATGTATGTATGCATGTATGTATGCATGTATGTATGTATGAATGTATGTATGTGTGTATATTCGGGTCAAATCTTGCAAGCTGAATTAGAACCACTTCCTCTTCCTACAGAGTTGAATTTTTACAAGTTGGTTCCATTCCGATGTCAGTGCATTTTTATGGTAAGCATGACAAGAATCGACCAGGGCAAGGGGGCGGGGTTTAGGGGAAACACAAAATTTGGTATATCTCTCTTAATACTGAAAAAATCGAAAAAATCATAAGAAGTAAATTTGTAGAAAATTATTTTTTCTATAAAAAGCTTGTTTTAAAAAATGTTTTTTTAATAGAAACTAATTTTCAATATAAAAGTAATAAAAAACTTTTTATGTCAAACCATTTTTCACATTGCATTTATCAAAATATTCATTTTTACAATAAAAAATCGATCAAAAAAAATCGAAAAAACCATCGACTTCTATTCGTTGACCAAAAAAAAGTTTTTCTTAGTATTGTTATTCAAAATGTTTGTAACTTATTAAAAAATCTACTAAATAAAAATCTACAGACTAACTGTCAGACAACGCACTGTCTAAACCGGTGGGTCTCAACCTTTTTTTGTCGCGGCACACTTTTATCGATTTCAAAATTTGACGGCATACAAAGAAAAAGATAAGTTTAAAAGTTGTTTACTTACCTATAATACACTGTGTAAAATAGTTTATGATAATAATTTTGAATGTAAAATAAAATAATATGTACTACAAAAACAACAGTACGTTTATTAAGGGCTTAATTACAAGTTAATAATGAGAATACTTTTAATAAGAAATTTGAGCTTGATGTTTTTTGATAATTTCATTCATAATTGGTCGTAAAAATAACAATACTACTCTCATATCGTCTTCTACATTTAACAGTCTCGATCTTTTCATTTTTATGTTGGTTAAAACTTTACTATATAAATTTACAAAATTTGGCCGCACATAAGAGTGCCGCAGCACAGTGGTTGAGAATCACTGGTCTTGAAGCATGATTTTTGCACAGAAGTTCCTTATGTAACGAAGGTGAGCAGTAAGAAAGGATTTTTGAAAATTTATCCTCTAAGGGCTTAAATAAGGGACAAATGTTTATTATATGGTAGTTCATCATTTTTGTAGTTAGAGACTCGGAAATTGGTATTTAAGCTTTTTACACTTGAGAAAACTCGAATGGTTCCTAATATGTTGCCAATTGGAACTCCCATCGAGCAAATGGATAGTAAATCGATAAATTGATTAATTATTGAGAAATATATATATTATTATTCAGTTTTATTTTTTTATACCTTCTCAGATTCCGATTCTGACAAAAAAAAAACCTCTCCTTTGAAAATAATTTAAAATAACCTTGACGGCTAAGTTTCAGATCAAACTCAAGGTCATCGTACGATGCCCCTTTTCCAAATAAAACCACTTTTTGTTTGGGCTGTTTTTTCCAAATACGCTTCTTAGAAGAAATGTTCAAATGCATTGTTTAAAATAAGGACTCCCTGTATATGTATATATTGTACTCGTATTTATATATAGGTCATAACACAGACAGAATCTTTAATTGTGTCACTCCATCTAATTAGTAATTTTCGTCACAGTAATGAGCTTATTTCACTATATAATAGTGTATATGTGTCTATTGTCATGTCAAAAATTTAATTTGTTTCAACGAGTACAACATGAAGTAGCAGAAAAATTTAAATAATTTTCAACAGGAGTAAGGAAAAAGTCTGGGAATCAATTTCACCTGGTTAGGAATCATGGCAAAAAACAACTTCTATTTAATTTTGTTTTTAATTTGATTAAACTTTCTATTGGGAGTAAAAGTTTAGTGATCGTGGATCCTTAAATAAAAAGTTTATTAGTTTTTAGCGCATTTCCTCCAAAGGAAATGCTGCTATTGTTTTTGCACCAATGTTGGAATTTCGTAAAAATTTCTTCAAATGTCCATCGATCCTACCTATTAGATGTTAAAAATCACTATCGCTAAAATTTGTATGTATATATATATATATATATATATATATATGTACTTTTTTTAAATGTCTGTGGTCTCTCTAGTGGTCACAGTTTCATTCTCATGTTAATGGGTAAAATCCGACGATGAGAAAGGGGGTTTAGAGGGAGGGGAAAACACAAAATTTGACTATCTTCCTTAATATTTGAAAAATCGAAAAATTTGTCAGGAGTTAAGATGTAGGTACTAAGTTTTACTGTAATTTTGTTTCTTATCATTTTTCTGTTACGCTAATATTTACAGAAATATTTACAATTACAGATTGAAAGTTAAAATTCTAAATATCTCTGTTCACATTAGAGTTTGAGAAAAATGATCACGTAATGAATTGTAGCAAACTTGACTTTCTACAACTTTACTCCTGATACATTTTTCGATTATTCTAATATTAAGAGAGATATTTAATATTTTGTGTTTGTTTGATACGAATAGATGAAATATATTTTAATGTAAAAAATTTTGATTGTTGTTTCCATAGTAACATCGTTCTATTTTGGCTACTTATAAATTTAATTTTTGCAAATACTAAAGTTATATCAGATGTTATATTTCATTTTGATCACACTAAAATTATGACCGCTAGAGAGTGATTTATATATTCTAAGGAAATTCGCTAAGTTGACGCAGCTCCTGCGTAACGATTTTTTTTAAAAAGTATTTGATTATTACTATTTTTGTATGAGTAAAACTTTATTGATCAATGAAACTGTAGAGATTTCATATTACAATTAGAATGTTATTATTTTTATTATACTGTGAAAATATATCTTAATATATATAATTCTTCTGTACATGTGTTTGCCACCTATCTCCTCCTAAACGGCAGGACCGATTTGGATGAAATTTTGTGTGTATATTTCAATGGGATCCTGGATGGTTTGAAAACACAATTGGACCCGGTAGGTGGCGCAGCTTTGGTATGTCACCAAATTTGATTTGCTGAACAAGAGAACATTACATAATTTTGAGCGGTACTTTTTATTGCCTAGGTAGAAAGGATAGAAAATTATAAGTTACCAGTATTTTTTTTAAATTTAAATTGTTGAATAAATAAAAGATTAGAGGTTACACGTAGACGTCATTCAACCAATATTGTGTTGCTAAGGTCAAAGCTAAGGTAAGCCGAATGAACTGTTAAGTTGCTAACGTAGTGTCCTTATCAATCACTTTTACATTGCGTTTGTTAGAAAGTGACAAAACCTATTATAATTAAAATACTTTTATGAATGAGGGGATTAGCAAGCAATTTAGCAAGATTTTTACTGTTTATACTGTTCAAGCTTTGTGAATTCATTTTGTGGCTTAGAAATAAAAAAAAATATTTGTACAGGCCGTTTAATGATCCAAAGAATTTAAAGAAAGGCATTTCGCCAATACTTCTAACATAGAAGACTTGGAAGAAATAGAAGAATGAAATAATTTAGACATAGAGACAATATAAAACAGTCAGTTATCAAAAAATGATGACTCAACCGTAGATTCGTTAGAAGTAATTATGGAATCGCAAAATTAAAAAAAATAAAATGTTAAATTTAAAATATCGTATTTAATGTGAAGCTGCTCTTCCGGGAATTTGTCTCTCATTATTGTTGTGTTTTTTTTAATTTTATTTAATGTAACAAAAAAGTTAATATAACTCGGCAAATAACTAAACACAACATTTATTAATTCTAAGGCGATACGAAGTTTACCAGGTCAGCTAGTGTTAAATATAAAAATAATCCTTTTGAATGAAAACCAAATGTTAAATAATCAATCAAACACAAATATTTTTCTCTTCTTCAATCTAGTATTCTATATCAATGAAAATTAGCTAAACATTTCACTAAAAAATCACAAAAATACAATTTGAGGAGAAAGAGTCCCTTAATAATTAAAACATAAAGCTATGGATGAAGTAATCTGTATAATTTTGTAACATTTGGCTAAGGAACGTTGAAGGATTATTTAGGAATTTTGATAAACTCAAACATGTCATTTTTCAATACTGTTTTTCCATCTTGAATGCGTCTCCTTTTTCGCGGCGTTTATTCAAACACTTAATTGTTTATAACTCGGAAACGGTCAACTTTACACGATATCTGGGACCATATTTTTGTAGGGCAAACTTCTTCTGAATCCTTATTCAAGGGAATATCCCAAACATGAATATGCAAAAAAATAGAATGAGTAAATTAGGCAGACGTAGGCGTGATTTTGTCAAAATATTCACTGAAATAAATTTAAAAAAAATGACTGTCTTTTCTATTCATTTGTGTAACAATGTACTATGGCCACAAAAGTACCATGTACGAGTACTAAGGACCTCGCTCATTTTTCAATATTTTTTAGTTGATTTGTATTTTATTCATTCGGGATTTTATGAAATAATGTTTCGAATAAAAGTTGTTAGTTTTTGTATAATGAACAGCTTTTATCCTAAGCATTTTTTCTAAGAATACAGTTCAAATCAAGTAAAACCAAGCAACATCGTGCAACTGTCACCACATTAGTAACGAGTAACATATCCTGAGACAATATAAGAATTTTAATAAGAGGGATGTTAACAAGAGTAAACTTGAATGAAAGAAATTTGAACTAGAGTAATTTCAATAAAATTTATTATATTTTAATTTTTATTATTTTGGTTAACTTTTATTCATTTTTATTTTTGTCTATTGATCTCGACTTTCTTTCTATTTCTAATTGTCAAAGAATAAAGTACGACTAGCTAATTTATACTGATGATGACTACTTTGTAGTCGAAATACGTATTTATAATACATAAAACTGATCTAGGTAAAGGGGCGAATTTGAAATTTTATTTCAAATCAAGTATTAAATTTTGAAAAATGAGCGTTACTTTTGTGGCCATGTGTACAAAACAACATTTATAATGCGATATAGTTTTAGATACTGTTATATTAATAATAATAAAAGTGTCATGTTCGTACATTACAGACGTTGACCAACATGCTCTTCCATTTGGCTCGATCGGTTGGCTTTCTCGTTTTTACATGGTCAGCTGTCCAGGTAACTTAATAGTCTTTTCCCTCGTTTTTTACACTCTTCTACCTTTCCCGATAGTGTTAAAAATTATAATTTCCCTTTCCTAATTATATGTCCTAAAAATTCCAACTGTCTTTTGTAAACACTATTTATTACTTGTTTGTTCAGACCTACTTTTCTCAACACTTTATCATTCGAGGTATAGTCACTCTACTTTATTTTTAATATTCTTCGCCAGCACCATGTTTTACACGCTTCCAAAGATTTCCACAAATTTTTACTAATTGTCCAACTTTCATAACCATAAGTTAAAATACACACGATTAAAGCATAAAATCCTTTTTAATTTGTTGACAGTTATTTTCGCTAGAGAAATGCATCTTTTTATTTCGCTTACAAACCTTCCATCGTTGCTTATCAGAGTTCCAAGGTACATGTGCTTATCAACAATTTTTATTTCTTCATTGTTTTTTATTTTTGCAATAAGTCTCATTATTTTGGGTTTGTTGGTTACAACCATTCCTACTACAATTCGTATTAAAATAATCATTTGTGTGCGATAAAAATCCTACCAAAAACAAAAAGGTGAAAGGGGTCAAGTTTTCGCATTCAAAACTTGTGAAATCTATGTAAGGACCAAGTTTTTTAACAAACGTGAGAAAATAATAGGTATATATTTATTGGGCAAGTTTCTCACGTGCAGGATTTTTCATATTTGACTTAAAAACTATTAAAGCTGTAATGTGTTATGTACCGTCAGATTGTGAGTCTTACGCTAAGTTTTGCATCGCTTTCTTGGTTCCTGAGAAAAAGTGGCCTGAAACTTATCTTTAATCGTTCCTATAAACATGGAACCTTGCCTAACCCTGGGCTAACTCAGTACCGGTGTAATAATAGCTGAAGTGAGATCCAGCATCTATAGTCTATCTTGCAATAATAACTGGATTAAAAAAAATAAGGTTGGACATGCAAGAATCGTGGGAACATCAAACATCTCAAATTCTGTTTTTGAAATAGACTCAGATATACTTCCCAAAATATGCTCCTTCTCAAAACCTTTCCCTGTAGTCTGTGATAGGGACATCTGGACGGATGGAGAACCTAGAATCCCAGCAAAAGCCTATCTCAGGAAAGGAATCTGGTATCCGATATAGGAATCTTAGATCTGTCTCGAATACAGACGGATCCAAAACTGAGTAAGGGACCGGGCGAGAATGTACGGTGAATGACTTGGGAAATATTCCACAGCCTTTCAATCAGAAGTCTACGCCATACTTTACGTCCGTGAGAACCTATGTAGAGGCTACGTAAACCAGATCGTATGTATTCTCTCGGACGGCCAAGCTGCTCTAACAGCCTTGTCTGGAACTGAGGTCACCTCAGGGGTAGTCAAGGATTGTCTGGATGAACTGCTGGAGCTGGCATAACGGAACAATGTTAAATGGATCTGAGTGCCGGGTGGTTTCGAAGGAAACGAAAAAGCAGACACCTTAGCAAAGAAGAGAGTTGGAATGCCCTTCATGGGCTCAGAGTCTATTTTAGGGATTCCAAAGACTGTATGTAAACAGGTGATCAACGAGTGGATGTATGTTAAAAACCGTGATCACTGGGAAAATATATCGCAGCAAAAGCCAGGAAAATACTGCTTCGGAATGCATCCAAGAGGCTATTTCTCGATGCACTGAAGCTGAACAGGATGTAACTGCGGAAGGTTACCGGTTTCATTTCCGGGCATTGTGGCCTGCGGAAGCATCTACACACAATGGGATTCCATAACGGGTCCATTATGTGCAGATTGTATGTCGAGGAGGAGGAAACATCCAGCCATATTATCTTTGACTGAAAACCTCTAGGTAACAGTAAATACAGGATATTCGGTGCATCTCACCCCGAGTATATGAACCTTCAGAAAGACCTGATCAGCAAGCTTCGGGCTATTGTCATGAAAATAAGGTCGAAGTGCAGTACTTTTTAGACCCTAGTATATATCTATCTATCTAACGCAATACCGTGCTCTGTGATAATACAAAATAAAATTTTGCTTGCTTATATTTGTGTATATAATAATATATTGTACGTTTGTTTGTTTGTTTGTTCTTGTTGTTGTTGTTGTTTCTATATTAATGTGTAAATGATGATATTCAAACTTTATTAATTAAACTAATTTCTAGAAACTTAATAAGTAGTATATATGTATACACATACGTATAAGGAGAGTTTGTTACATATTGAACACATAATTAAAACACAAGGTACTGGTGCCCAATAAGACCCAGTTTTTGAAAAATGACTATTATAACGTGAAATTGGGTCATAAACAAAAATATATATTGATTATTTATGTACCAGATGTTTGAGAAAAATCATCACAATTTATTATTAATAAACTTCAATTACAATTTATTATCTTGAAACTCAAGCTTCATGATTGGGAAAGGGTACTTAAATCTAGTTTTTGTAGCCTGTACCAAGACATTTAAAGGAGTGCAGATGGAGAAGAATATCTAAAGTTCAAAATTAGTTTTGACAAGATCAGTTTTAATCAGCTCAGAATGTCTAACAACGAACAAACCTGCGTGTACTCAAACCACGTAAAACTTAAATTAAATCAAATGAAACTTGTAGCATGTGTGGGCAGAGTAACGACACACTAATCAGTCCAAGTGGCCGAGCGGTCAAAGGCGTTATGTCTCCGCAGTATGCCTACTTGGAAACTGGGAGGTTATGGGTTCGAATCTCGACATTGGCAGTTTGTCAATTAGTAAGAAACAAAAGGGGCGGTTAATTGACTAAACTGTCGGTGTATGGACAAGAATGAAGTAACTGGCTAAGCTTGAGAAGGTTTTCTGCAGTTTCCTTCACGAACTCCAGATGAATTTCGGCATATTCCCTATCAACTTTTGGCAGTGAATGTACCATTAATTTAAATCAACAAAACATATATTCTTTTTCATGCTATACCATATGCGTATAACTGACAAAGATAGATTTTTTTCAAAAATTTCTATTTATAATATTTTTTTCAACAACCGTTTAGTGAATGTTAATGAAATTATGCAAAATTGTTTCTATAGAGTTCAAATTTTAAAAATTTGGGACGCTTCGTACTTTTGGTAATGGAAAGTGAAATGAATTGATTGAGTGAACAAAACTCCAAAAGAACAATTATGTAAAATGTTTTTTTTTTTTAAATAACAATAACTTTTATACGGTTTGAATCATTTAAATCAAATTGAACTAAAAAAAATTCGTTACGCAGGAGCTGCTTCAACTTAGCGAATTTCCTTGGAATAAATAAATTACTCTCTAGCGGTCACAATGTTAGTCTGATCAAAATGAAATGTCGTGTCTGATTTTAGTATTTGCATGGCCAATTTTATTAATAAATAACATACGTCAAGGGGAAAGGGGGGCATAAAGATAGAAGAAAACACAAAATATAAAAAATCTCTCTTAATATTAGAATAATCGAAAAATGCGTAAGAAACAAAGTTGTAGAAAATCATGTTTGCTACAATTCATCACCTTATCTTTTTTGCTCAAACTCTAATGCGTCCAGAGATATTGAGGAATTTAATTTTCAATCTTAAACCGTCAATATTTTTGTAAATATTAGGGTTACAGAAAAAATGATAAGAAACAAAATTACAGTAAAACTTAATACCTACAACTTTACTTCTTATAAAATTTTCGATTTTTCGAATATTAAGGGAGATATGTCAAATTTTGTGTTTCACCCTCCCTTTAAA
This sequence comes from Nineta flava, assembly GCA_963920215.1. Classification (NCBI taxonomy): domain Eukaryota; kingdom Metazoa; phylum Arthropoda; class Insecta; order Neuroptera; family Chrysopidae; genus Nineta; species Nineta flava. The sequence goes on from OY986043.1 coordinate 63,150,860, forward strand.
CCCCCCTTTCCCCTGGTCCGATTTTACCCATTAACGAACTTGATCTTTTGAATACCAAAAGCGCTTCAAATACCAAATCTCATTCCGATAAAATGAAAACTGTGACCGCTAGAGTGATGACAGACACATATATATATATATATATATATATATGTATATATATATATATATATATATATATATATGTCCATAGATATATATATATAAATTTTACAGATGGTGATTTTTGACATCTACAAGGTAGGATCGATGGACATTTGAAGAAATTTTCGCGAAATTTTGACTTCGGTACGGGACCAATAGCTCTATTTCCTTTCAGGAAATTCCCTAAAAGGTAGGAAGTCAAATATAATTTATTTATTAAAAAAAAAATATTTAACATGTTTTGAAAGTACGAATAAAATTTTGTAAATAAGCATTGTAGATTGAAGTTGGTGAATGTTTTTTGTATAGTAAACACAGCCGGTGGGCCAGTGCGTTTAGTCGTCAGACAAGGGGTATTGTATTGTATTTATATTTGTACCACAGTCAAACCAATAAAATTTTTAATTAATTTTATCATTTGCTGACCCCTTTGAATACGATAACTAAATGCTGAAACGTAACTAAATGTCCCAGAAGAATCTGGAAAAAAAACAATATGTTTTCAAACACAATATTTTGTGTTGGTTCAAACAAGCATTTTTCTAGAATGGTCCATGCCCTCTATATAAACGGAAAAATTCACCAATTTCAAATCAGTTTAAAATAAACTATTGTTCGATTATCATCGATGTTTTAAAATTGGTATTGTTCGATTAATTTCGGTATTTTTAGATTAACAGTCAGTTTAAAAGACAAATTTATTCAAGTAAAATCCGTTGTACATTGTTGCATAAAAAGAGATAGACACTCAATTATAATTGTGAAAAAATCAAGAAATTCAGGTTTGACTATCATAAAGTTTTTGTTTTATTTAATTTTTTTTCAAAAGTGTTGTTCAATTTACATAAATTTAGTAAACTTTTACTAGTATTTTGTGTTTTCATTGTGTTGATTATCGGAATGTGTTGTAGGTTCTACAGCGCTTCTTTTGAACGCAATAGAGAGGCAAGATACCGCGGTAATAAAAATAATTATATACCTAAATTGGTAAGCTTGGTAAGAAGCCTTTCTTTTCCATCATTACCAATAAAAATTGGGTTATAAAAAGTATTGATTTGCATGAAATATATTATTATTTAACCGTAAATTTATCCCTGACCGGACAATCTTAAATTGCGTTTAAATTTTAACATTCAACATTTAACGAATTCTCTTTATTTCATGAGTGTTATACAATTATTTATTTTCATAATATGAGTTTACATTTTATATTAAATAAATACTATCTCCAGTACAAACATAGCCACATACATACGTGAATGAATGTATTCTCGTTCTGTATGTGGTAGTGCTACGTATAGTAATACTTAGTATATATTTGACATAGGTAGTACTACTAGAGTATTATTTGCTACATGTTTTATATATATACTGACTATATATATGTTAGGATATGCATTAGTTAGTTATATTATAGAAGGTGTTAGACGATACTTCTATAGGATAAATGGTCTTTCAACAGTGTGGTTTGTAAGGACTTAGATTTGTACCATGTATATTAATTTTACTTAATTTTGAAATGCAAAATCATTTTAAATATATACAATTATTCATATAAGCGTTATCAGAAAATATTTAATATATAATGTTTGATTAACTTATGTATTACATACTATGCGAATTGAAGGTAGTATAATATAGTGTTTAAACATTTTTGATACAATTTACTAAATGTTGTACTATACAAGAATTGTTTTGACGGTGATTATTCAACATTTTTGGTGTCATGGTTGCAAATTATTATAATATCTATTGGTTTTAAAAAATTCCGCACTGTATGCTTTTTAGCGAATTTCCTGAAAGTAAATAGAGCTATTGGTCCCGTACCGAAGTCAAAATTTCGCAAAAATTTCTTCAAATGTCCATCGATCCTACCTAGTAGATGTCAAAAATCACCATCAGTAAAATTTATAAATATATCTATGGACATATATATATATATATATATATATATATATATATATATATATATATATATATATATATATATATATATATGTCTGTAATCACTTTAGCGGTCACAGTTTTCATTTTATCGGAATGAAATTTTATATTTGAGGTGCTTTTGGTATTCGAAAGGCCAAGTTCGTAAATGGGTAAAATCGGACGAGGGGAAAATTTGGCATATCTCCCTTAATATTTGAAAAATTGAAAAATTTATAAAAAGTAAAGTTGTAGATACTAACTTTTACTTTAATTTTGTTCGTTATCATTTTTTCTGTTACACTATTATTTACAGAAATATTGACGGTTTAAGATTGAAAATTAAAATCCTTAATATCTCTGTACACATTAGAGTTTGAGTAAAAATGATAAGGTGATGAATTGTAGCAAATATAATTTTCTACAACTTTATATCTTACGCATTTTTCGATTGTTCTAATATTAAGACAGATATTTAATATTTTGTGTTTTCTTCTTTCTTTATACTCCCCTCCCGCACATTCTCCTAGCCGTATGTCATTTATTAATAAAATTGGACTTGCAAACACTAAAATCATGTACGATATTTCATTTTGATCAGACTAAAATTGTGACCGCTAGAGAGTCTTTTATGTATTCTAAGGAAATTCGCTAAATTGAAGCAGCTCCTGCGAACAAATTTTTTTTAAATAGTTCCTGAAGTTTGTATAAAAAAATGTGCAAAGCGTTTACATATACCATGCATGTTAAAAATTTCAACTTTAAATACAAATATCTCGCTTCAAAATCGGTCAACAAAATTAAAAAAATAAATAAATATAAAACATTTTAAATTAAATTTCAAATTTGGCCCCAATTTCTAGAACAATAATTTGTATTTTATAAATACGTATTTCGACTACAAAGTAGTCATCATCAGTATAAATTAGCTAATCGTAACTATCTCCGGGATATGGAGGCAAAGATATGTTACTCGTTGCTGATTAGGTGCGTTTCTCAGGTGAGGCACATATCTTTCACTCCGTATCCCGGTGATAGTTACGATTAGCTAAATCATACTGATGATTACTCCCTTTTAGTCGAAATACGTATTTATAAAATATAAATAGTTGTTCTAGGAATTAGGGCAAATATATAAAATTTGAAATTTAAGCCTAGAGTTCTCTTTGATTATATTAATAATCTTTTTAATAAAATATTTAATTAATATATCAATTTTATCAATTTCTTAAGAATAGTGGTTTTACGAGTGTTCTACCTTAACTATACTGCATCATAATTGAATCAATCGAGGCCACAGTGTTGTAAACAGAATTACTCAGTTTAAAATTTACACTATTTAGATTTTGAATCAATCTTCAATTGTGCCATACTTTAACACAAACATGTCAGTTTATTAATATCTTCTAAAGCTGAGGAGGTCTAATAACTTTTATTAATAGATAAATGGTAAATGATGCATTACGTGTTATCCTCTAAATGTTTAAAAATGAAGATTGAAAATCGATACATGAAACATTTTTACAAATTCTAAAATATTAGAAAGGCGGGAAAAAATATCATAAGATGACAGATTTAACTCATATAAATTAGAGGTAAAAATTTATTTATTTAAATCCTTACTTCACATTTTTGCTTTGAAAAAATGATAAAAAATAAAATAAAATATACAGAGAAAGAGAGAGTTGAATAAAAGACGGCTGCGGTTTTTGGCGTGACAAAAATACACTAAGATAATCAATAGAAATCTACATATTAAATCACGTTTACAGTTGAAAAAATAGAGTAAAGAACTTCGTTCCAGACGGGGGTCCCTCGATCGCACAATTTTTTTATTTTATCACTGATAATGATGTTATATTTTATGAATTGATTTAAATTTAAGTTTACTTTAATATCACTTTCACTAACAGAATATGGAAGATATTAAGCTTATTCCCGCTACTCTAATAGTTAAAGATATATTACAAAAAATATAAAAGATGATTTAAATGTATTATTTCACAATTAAATATACGCATTTTTGAGTGATCATTTTTTATGTACCTCATTGTAATAAATATAAATGGCAACAATATCTATATGTACCATAACAATATATCCTGTATATAATATCTCCAAGAAATGATGCTTGAGAACATGTCATTTACACGGTTAACTTAAGAAGTAGCGTAAGCCCCGTGCATGTAGCAGAGAAGCCGTAGTATGTATTTTGTTCGTTTATCCTATAAAATATATATTATATTCGTATATTTATTTTGTAGAAAATTCATAAAATTATTAATAATAAATTAGTTTTTAATATGTTTTTAGTACAACGTATATATAGAAATGTTTATATAATCATATAATATATAAATATATATGCATATATATATATATATATATATATATATATATATATATATATATATATATATATATATATATATATATATATATATATATATATATATATTCATAATTTCCTTGAATCTTGTCTATTCTGTTCTTGGTTCAAGAATAGGTATATTTATAATATTTGAAATTGTTCAAAAATTTATGTTGAAAAGACGGCAACAGTTGTCGGCTAATCGGATTTCGAAACGAAGAACACCTGGCTCAGTAAAACTTGAGAAAACCGAAAAATCGTGTATAGTTGCTCACGTTATTGGGAACAACCACAAAATTGACAAATCTAATTTAAAACTATTGAAATCGGTACAAAACTCCACAGAATTAGATTCATACGATTAGATGCGTGTATTTAGATAATGGTTCAATTCCAAATTCGGATTTAATAAAATTAAACCGGTTTTAAAATAAATACATGAACGTCAAGGTTAGCTTCTTTTACAAAGCTATTGACACAAACAAGACCAGATGTCAAAAAAGGATTACCGCCAAAAGACGCACTTGATGGGCTCATCACACACTTAATCTTTTAATTCGTCAGTTTACTCAAGTAATCCCTTAGTTAATACGTCAGTCCGATCATATAAAAAACAAAACATTTTTAAATCATTGTGAGACACGCACCAAATTAGCAACGAGTAACATATCTTTGACTCCATATCCCGGAGATAGTTACGATTAGCGAATTCATACTGATGATGATTACTTTGTAGTCGACATACGTATTTATAAAATACAAATAATTGTTCTAGGAATTGAGGCAAAACTTGAAATTTAAGCTATAATATTATTGTACACAATACCAGAATATCATACAGGAAAAGACCCATTTTCTAGATTCTCCATATCAACCTTTAAAGAATTAAAAGTAGGAGATATAAACGTTATTAAAATAATCAAGGTGATCAACATCTAAAAACAGATACTTGGGCCGGGTACACACGTTATGCAGTGCCGAATTAACAACTGGGGGGCCTATAGGCACATTTCTTGTGGGGGCCTCGTTAAGAACGGGGAAAATAAGTCATTTTCATTTGCTTTCAGCGATCATAAAAATGAAGTTGAATGAATTTTTGAATCTGGTGAATGGTCAGGAGATTAATAAATTAATTCAAATACTTTTTATTTATTTTTCATTTTATGTAATATTTTATGTAATATGTATTTTAATGTAATAATTGTCTTTTGGTTGATTCGACTAGTATAATTCATTTAAAATTAAATTATTACGTACACTTAAATAAGAACTTTTCTTGCTTTTTTTCCGCAAATTCACTTCGCAGTTAACCACAATTTTCTTCAAAGTTGTGGGGGCTCCCATTATGTGGGGGCGCCTAGGCCATGCTTAGTTGGCCTAGTCTATAATCCGACACTGACGTTACGGTATACCTGTGCAGGTCTGGAGCACCCACACGTCACGGTATATCTATGCAGGTAAACCTACACAGGTATACGGTAAACCGGAAGATTTTAACTTAGTCGAGAGATGGCGAGCAACAATATTAGTAACAAAATTAAATTGAAATATCTATAATAGTCATGATAATGCGTTTCTGAAGTGGTCGAAGTGATTCGTTTAAAAGACGTTTGAATTAAGTTGACTGACGTTTTATTTGTAGTTTAAGAATAATGAGTTCCTTATTTTTTGACTTAGGATGAGGATTGAAATAATTATACGTCAGTAAGCAAGCTAAAAGTTTAATTTTCCATATAACTATATTATTGTTGCTTTAATTGGGTTTCCAAATACATTTAAATAAATCTACAAAATTGCAATGTAAGACTTCGATATACAAATATGAGAATAAGAGTAATTAATGCATTTGTAGCGGTATCGCTTCTTTATTAAATTATTATTATAATTTTGTTTATCATTTTTAGTTGTTGCATAACAACTATAACTTCCTTCTATTATCAAGATTGTTAACATTCAAAGCAACCGTGATAATAGAAGGAAGTTATAGTTGTTATGCAACAACTAAAAATGATAAACAAAATTATAATAATAATTTAATAAAGAAGCGATACCGCTACACATTGATACATTATATTTGAATAAGCAACTATAGCTGAGCATGGTAAGTCGAGGATTTTTCTCGAATAGTCGAAGATATATAATTTGAATTCCTACCTCTTGAATTCAAATTATATATCTTCGTTTATTCATTTTAGTATTTATTTATTTAGTAAAATAATATATATTTGTTTAGCCAAATAATAATTTATCGATAAATGATAATCGTCTTTCTTTTAATCAACAATGGGGAAAAAAGGGTTTTTACGGAGTTAAACTTTAAATAATTAAAATCTCAACCTTTGTCAATATATTTCATCGTAGATACTAATGAAATTTGACAATGAACTTAACAATATTACTCAACAATTTGAAACGTTTACGTTTGAAATAAATTTTACATTTTTAAGCTTTGCTAGTTTTAGAAGAACAATGAAAAATAAATAATTTACATTGAATACCGGAAGGCAGCCACTTCCATTGTTGGTTATAGCCCAGCACTTGGTGTAAAATCGGAAAGAGCGCTAATTTAGAATTATCACATGAAAACATAAAATTATCCAAAAGAAAATACAAAATGCATTAATAATTAATAATAATCCATTAAAATCCATTAATCTACTGATCAAAGTATATATTATGCGATTAAACTCTAATGTTATCTAAGAAACGTGTCGAGCGATTTGGTTAAAAAACTAGACCAATGTAAAATGATGTATTATTCAATGTAAATGTTATATTCAAATTTGAAAAAAAAATAGTGACCAAATAATTATTGAAATTGATTAACAAAAAGATTGACATTTTTATAAGGAATCCAAGCGAACAAGTATACGAGGTACATTTAAGGCAAAAAAGTATATTCTGCAATCTCACTCTATTCATATAATTGATGTGGGAGCTAAAAGTTTTTAACATGATTACTGCAAGACAACTACTTTAATATTATCAAAGTTTTCTGTTGGAATTTTTAAATGTAAAAAAAAATATTTATTTTATAAAGTTATATTTAATTGTTGATTTGACTATTCAAAGGGTTGGTCGGACCTTAAATATACAAATTAAATTAAGCATGACATATAATAATTTATTTTATTAAACAAACTGAAGCTATAATCGATTTGGAGTAGACTTAACACAATCTTGAGGCAAACTTGAAAGTTGGATCTTACCTAGACATCGAATTTAAAAAATGATCTAGATTCGACAAAATCAGTAGTAAATTTGGAATATTATCCCTAATAGAACATAATTTAGCATAATTTAGAACACTATGTCAATCGTCGCGGATAACCTATTCCACCAGTGTTTCAAATATTAATATGTTTGCGATTTTATGCATTTGTTAGTTTTCAGGTAATTATAAATTATAATCACATGAGAGTATGTATATTGCTTCAAAATTTAAAGAAAATATTTTTTTTGTACCGAAATATAATTTTTATTTTATATTTTTCTTATTTTATATTTCAAAAACAATATCTTTAACTCACTACTTTTGTGTTCAGTCTTATGAGGTATGTTTGTTTGCATTTGTAGAATAATATTCAGTATCACTGACAATGATATGATACATTTCTTAGCAAATCAGGTCATCGGATACATGATAATTATTACGGAAATTGACGAACACAAATTAAGATGATCTCAAGATTCGTCCTACTAGAGCTTATCTTAAACTGAATTAGATCATGCTTGAAACCATCGTCTTACCGAAAATGATTTTAATGTATATACAAGACTAGACTATGAATACGGGCCTAACTGTTTGGCCAAGATGCATTTGTTAGTAACGGAGTCAAAGTTACATCTTTAGATAAACATTTAAGTATGAGTTAGTCAAACTTTACATGTGAGTGTATATTTTTGGTATAAATTACGTGATCTGTTTTCTCAGTACTCGCATATAACATAATAATGAATCATTAATGATTAAAATTAATAGGGAAATAAAGTTTATTTTAAAAAGATTATTAATTACATTCATTATAATTAAACAGATGTGAACCGGCTAAAATTGTATTTGAACTAGTTACTTCACTATTGAAATGAACCAGGGGTTAGATATATTTATTATACGTCAGAGATTTAACTGTACAATAAATACATGTACAGTTATAAACTTTATATATTTATATATATATATGGATTAGTGTAGTTTGTTGCTATACAAGTTTCAAGAGAAATAACACTTTGTACTTAAGAATAAATGGAAATATTTTGCGATAGCAATTACAGTCTGTAAAGAGTAATCGAATAAATCCTAGTCAATGTACAAATCAAACTATGAAAGTAAAATATATTTAAAATTTTGCCCCAGTTCCTAGAACAATTATTTGTATTTTATAAATACGCATTTCGACTACAAGGTAGTCATCAACAGTATTAATAAGCTAAACGTAACTGTCTCCGGAATATAGAATCGAAGATATGTTACTCCGTTGCTCCAGCATGGTGCGTGTCTCACAATGATTTAAAAAATGTTTTGTCTTTCATATGATCAGATTGACGTATTAACGAATTTAAGAATTCAGCGTGTCATGGGCCTAGCCGCTTCGTCGATTAGCAGTAAATACGTATTTCGACTACAAGGTAGTCATAATCAGTATGAATTAGCTAATCGTAACTATCTCTGACTCCATATCCCAGAGATAGTTACGATTAGTTAATACATAATTCATACTGATAATGACAATACAAATACTGATAATACAAATAATTTTTCTACGAATTGGGGCAAAATTTGAAATTTAATTTCAAAAAACCTAGAGTTCTCTTTGATTCTTTTAATAATCTTTATGTGAAAGTAAAACTAAATCAACATTCAGAAAAACAAGTTTTGCTGTATTCTATTGAGGTTTGATCTTGATCTCTAGAAGAAAGATAAAATCATGCAGGACTTGAAGACAGAACAAGTAGCTTTGAAAAAACTTGACTGCAGTTGCAAATTCCACAGAGTGGTTCTTTACTAGACAAAAATTACTCTAGAATTTCAAGTGAATGACGGCTTTAACAAGACACCGTCATAAATAGGTTTCACTTATCACAGTTGCAGAGCATCGATAAGGTTATTGCTGAACACATTATTGCTGAACAAATTTCGTAAGTGAATGGAAAAACCTTTTCTAGGTTTGGCCAGTAACAAGGCTTATATTGCTTTATATGTTTGCCAAGTATTTTCGACTTGTTTCAGTCTACTTTTTTGTCGTTTTATTTTAATTTTCTACAAATCGTTTTAGATCGTTTTGTATTTGAGATCATATTGGCATTTGTTTTCAAATATTTCCAGAGATACCGTATGAATTTTCATAACGCATTTAGGAAAAGACAACAGACGTACTTTGAGCCACAAAAGTAGCGCTCGCTTTTAAAAACTTTATAGTTTATTTGTGTATTATTTATTTGTTTTTTTTTTTGTAATTATTCCGAATAAAAGTTGTTAGTATATTTATAACTAATATCCGGAGCATATTAAGAACTATACTTTTGTGGTTCTTAGTACGTGTTCAATAAGTGCATGAACGGATTCAGTACCTCTACTATCCCCAAAACCTCTGAGAAATTCTGCTTTCCCTAAATACTTAATACTTAATATATTAACATAAATTAAGTATATATCGGGTATTTAAGCAATCAACTTGTTATTTTCACTTGTTTTTTCTAAAACGTTTTGTTTCAGAGATATTTCCTATTCCGTATCGAATCTTTTTCAACAGCGTATATTCTGTGCATCGTTAATATAAAACAAACGACTTCTCTTTTATCTAAGTATACAAAGAATCGTTTGAAAACCTATATGATTGTTTCTGATGCACAATGTGTATGTGTATGTAAAAAATAGAATTATAGTTTAATTTAAAAAAAAAATTGGGTGTTTAGTTTTAAAAAAAAAGACTAAACACTTTATAGAAAATAATTGAATTATCAATTATTTTCATAAATAATGAAATTAAGTTAATTTAGTAATTTTAATTAAAAGAGGTATTATGATGTATTTTTAAAAAAAAATAATGAAAACTAAATATACGGTACTTTAGAAAAAAAAATCCAAAGCAGAGTATTGTATGTGGAATTATGAAAATTAGAAAACGATCGGTGCTAACGTGATACACGTAAATATAAAAAAAATAACACGTTGAACCGAAAGTCTTTCAATAAAAGCTGGGCCCATTAAAAAGATAATATTGAGGTAGTAAGATCTTTACTATCCAGTAAGTGTCTAAGTTATCGACAAGTGATTCGAGTCTGAAAAAAATAAAAAAGTACAAAAAAAAGAACAAAACGAAATATATGTTAAAATAAAATATATATTTGAAATAAATAATTTTTAATTTAATATTTAGATAGTATAACTATCCTTAAAATACTAACATTGGTTGTACAAGTTATGAAAAAAAGGGATTACATGAATATGTGCTAGATTGAACTGTAGTAAAAGAAATATCGTATATAAAAAAAAACGACACTACAGTAAAAAAAAAATATGTTCAAATATGTCTGATTTGCAAAAATATAAATATGGATTACAAATTTAATTCAGATACATAGTTGTATATAAAAGAGACATTACGCTTCTGTAAAAAAAAAATACACGGCCGAAAAAACCAAGCGTATAGAAACAATATAGTTATAAATTGAAAAGTCATTGCATATTCACATAAAATATAAATTGTACAGCAAAAATGTGTATAGAATGTGTATTGAATTGTTATAAGTTTGAGAGACCACAAGTTTCGGAATAGTGAATTAAATAAATTATACAAAAAAAAAAATATACTTAGATACAATCAGATAGAAACCATTAATTCGCCCATTCGATACTTCAGCACAATCCATAAAAAAATATTCGATTTGTAAATTGAAGAAATAAAAATTTTAAATACCATCTGATTAATTCATGTGAATCAACTAATTTTAGTAACTGTCTTGAGACAAGTACTTTTAGTAATTGCTTTCTTTTTGTAACTTCACAGAGAGAAGTAATTTTTGTAACTAATTTTAGTAAGTGTCTTGAGACACATAATTTTTGTAACTGATTTGAAATATGTGCTGAAAGATCGAAGTAAGCTTGGATATACGCAAGTCATTTCTGATCTAAGTAAATGTTTGTTGAAATTATGTAAATTCTCAACTCGCATAAACCAATAATTATATAAATTATTCTTTTTGAATAATAAAAATATGAAAAAATATCAATAATAAATTTTAAACAGTGGAGTAGTAAAAAAATTATTCTCCATATGTAATAAATGCGCAGTTTAAATTTCAACAGAAAATTCATACAAAAAATTTCAATATAAAATTAGATGAATAATAAAAAATGTATAGAGATAATTTCCATTAATAAAATGAACGCCATCAAAATATCACTAAATTAGTAATAAAAAGGTTTTTTTTTGTTAATTTTTATTCATAATCTGCAAATGACATTTTTTACGATCAAAAGTTGCAAATCTACCAGGAAGTGAAAAAAAAAAAGTTTATTACTTCATTAAAAAAAATCTACCCTCATATTATATCACAACATATAATAGGGTATAATAATTATACCTGATTTTTATTTTTATTAATAATTTATTTATGATCTAAATAAAGTTGTAAATAAATCACTTTATTAGCGATTAAAATATTTATTTTATACATTGTGTGAGTATTTATTATGGTTTGTTCACATATATATATTAATATTTTAATTGGCACATTTTTCCTCTATATATACAGAGTGGATCAAATGAATTTCAAATGGACAATTGAATCACTCACAAAACTGATTTAATAAAAATTTCATACAAAGAAGAAAGGTTTTGAAAGTTCTTGAGCTTTACAAAGGTTTCAAACTCAAACCATTTTAACAATAAAATTATATGGACACAGAGCAAACGACTTTTATAACTGCAATCAAGAAAACTTTGCTAGAATCATGTCCTAACTGTCATGTCGTTAGATGAGGTTTTGTTCTGAGCCTCACTGACTTACAAACCTACAAGATTTGTATTTATTGTATACATATCATATCTATTTTTAATTTTAGTTTTTACACCTCGGCTTTATTAGTCGGTAGGTATCTCATCTTTTAATGGGGTGCCGACTATCCTACGTATGATTTTCTATGGTTTTCCTTGCGTGTAGGTAAGTACTAAGATAGTTTTTATAAAGTCAGCCATAGCTACCTCCACCTTTCCTTCCTTATTCTCTTCTTTAATATTTGCCGTGTTCTGTATAATATATCGTTAAAGACAAGAATGAATAAATTATTATTACTATTATTATTATTATAATTAAAGAGGCCTATTACATAATTAATGCAAATTTAGAAATAGATGAAAGTGTAAGTTTAAGAAACTAAAACCCGACTACAAAAAATGCACGAAACAAGTTTCAACAGCCTTGTAAATATGTTTCGTTGTCGGAGGCCAGGAATTGTTTGGCTTCTTGCATCGCAGTTGGGTCTTCGACTACGAGCAATACTTACAAGGGTCTTTTACATTGTATTATCATTCTATTTCATTGTCACATTATAGTTTTTTTAATTTAATTTCCCCAATTTGTGAGTTAAAACCTTTACGTTGATATCAAACTCGACACATTTGTGAAATATTTTTTTGATTAGCGAACTATTCAAGTCTTTTCCATCATGTTGGGTTTTATACGACGTCACATAACATAAGACACATGGGAACATGGGAACATACGGGTTAGATGAACATAACATATATATTAATACTAAAATACCCTGCAGGTACTGAGTTGATTATCAATGCGTGAACAGTTTGTTTTACTTTTTACCCATACTCTTGGAGAATAATTTTTTTTTACTACTCCACTGTTTTTTATTATTGATATTTTTTCATATTCTTATTATTCAAAAAAAAATAATTTATATAATTATTGGTTTATGCTAGTTGAGAATTTACATAATTTCAACAAACATTTGCTTAGATCAGAAATGACTTGCGTATATACAAGCTTACTTCGATATTTCAGCACATATTTCAAATCAGTTACAAAAGTCCTCTCATCGAGGCAGTTACAAAAAATACTTCTTTCAGTTCAGTTACAAAGAGTATTTCTCTCTGGGAGTTACAAAAAATCGTCTCATCAATCAGTTACAAAAGTAATCTCATGGAGTGAGTTACAAAAAGAAAGCAATTACTAAAAGTACTTGTCTCAAGACAGTTACTAAAATTAGTTGATTCACATGAATTAATCAGATGGTATTTAAAATTTTTATTTCTTCAAATTTACAAATTGAATATTTTTTATGGATTGTGCTGAAGTATCGAATGGGCGAATTTATGGTTTCTATCTGATTGTATCTAAGTATATTTTTTTTTTGTATAATTTATTTAATTCACTATTCCGAAACTTGTGGTCTCTCAAACCTGTAACAATTCAATACACATTCTATACACACTTTTGCTGTACAATTTGTATTTTATGTGAATATGCATTGACTTTTCAATTTATTGTTTGTATACGCTTGGTTTTTTTTTTGGCCGTGTATTTTTTCTTTACAGAAGCGTAATGTCTCTTTATATATACAACTATGTATCTGAATTAAATTTGTAATCCATATTTATATTTTTGCAAATCAGACATATTTGAACATATTTTTTTTTTACTGTAGTGTCTTTTTTTATATATATACAATATTTCTTTTACTACAGTTCAATTTAGCACATATTCACGTAATCTTTGTTTTCATAACTTGTACAACCAAAGTTAGTATTTTAAGGATAGTTGTACTATCAGCGTATTGGATTAAAAATTATTTATTTCAAATATATTTTATTTTAACATATATTTGTTTTGTTCCCTTTTTTGTACCTTTTATTTTTTTTCAGATTCGAATCACTTGTCGATAACTTAGACACGTACTGGATAGTAAAGATCTTACTACCTCAATATTATCTTTTTAATGGGCCCAGCTTTTATTGAAAGACTTTCGGTTCAACGTGTTATTTTTTTTTATATTTACGTGTATGGCGTTAGCACCGATCGTTTTCTAATTTTCATAATTCCACATACAATACTCTGCTTTGGATTTTTTTTCTAAAGTACCGTATATTTAGTTTTCATTATTTTTTTTTTAAAATACATCATAATACTTTTCTTTTAATTAAAATTGCTAAATTAACTTAATTTCACATTTATGAAAATAATTGATAATTCAATTATTTTCTATAAAGTGTTTAGTTTTTTTTTAAAAAAACTAAACACCGAATTTTTTTTTTAAATTAAACTCTAATCTATTTTTTACATACACATATGGAAGCAGAGCAAATATCCATATGTGTCTTTTGTTTTCGATAGTTTTCACAAAGCTCGACTTGTGATTCTGAAATTCTTTTTGAAAGTTGAAATGATTATAATTTTTTCTTTATATTTATACATTTATATCTTTTACATTTTCTTTAATTCTATAATTATATTTAACTTAGTACTAATTTTTTTTCTCTTTCTTCTATTTTGTTTGTGGTATAAATTTTCATTATGCCGAGAACAACTCGTAATACACCAGGTACCCCAGGAGATGACGATCCTCCAGCTTCATCAGATGACTTATTCATCACGCCTCATCAAGTATCAGCGGTTAACTTAGCGGCTATAACTACGCAAATGCAGACTACAGCTCAACAGTTCCATGCGTCAGTGCTGCACGTTTCGGATGTACAGCAACAAATACAACAGCAAAGCAAGCAGATAAGTAGCATTACTGATGCCTTGGCAACAATAACAACTACTCTATCAAATAATAACACTAGTTCAAATCAATTAACTTCAAATTTTAGTTTTTTTGCAAAACCGAGTATAGATTCCTTTATAAATAAAATCACTATTCTGGACATTTCGGTTCCAGAAAATATTATACAGTTTATTGTCGATACTCAACATTTAGTTGATATTAATTTTTTACCTATAGACGTTCTTTTGAAATCTTTAATCAATAGGTGTGCTTCGAACGCACAAACATTTTGGTCTACTTGTTTGGCTGACTCTTTGTCTTGGCAAAATATTAAACATAATTTATTACAAGTTTATATTCCACCTTTGACTAAACAGATATTAATTGATAGATTGGTCCGGCGAAATCAACCTAACACTGAAAAATTTTCGACATTTGTTCCTTCAATAATAAAATTCGCGAACATCCTACTTAATGATTCATCTGAATCCGAAATCATACAAATTATTTTTGCTCATGCCAATAATTCTGTACTATCTATTCTTGGTTTATATCAAATTCCCGATACTTATAAAGATTTGTATCAACTAATCACTAAAATTGAGGAAATTCAAGCGCGAATAACTACAACACCCATCAGTGTAAACGTTACTTCAATTCAAAATACGCATAATGACACTAAACTTTTTTGTACTTTCTGTAAAGGTACTAATCACAATTTTAAATTTTGTTTTAAAAGAAAGAAGCATAATATAAATGTTAGTACTACGGTTCCAAAAAACTCGCAATAGACCCCAAGTTTCTTATTAATGATGTTATTTTAAATTATACTATTTTACCTCTACAAACCATTTTCATTCAAGGTTATCCTTTTTTAACACTTTTTGATTCCGGTGCTACTGTTAATGCTATTAAAACTGCGACTTTTAATAAGTTAAAATCTAACAATAGAAACATCGTCACCGAATCAATTGATAAAACTATTTTTTTGCCGGGAAATAATTTTTTAAAATGTAATTTAACTGCGAAACTTCATTTTAAGTTGGCTAATTTTTCATGGACTCAAACTTTTTTTATAGTAGATTCATTACCGTTTGAGGTAATTTTAGGTGTTGCCACACTTAAAGATTGCAACATCATTTTGGACTTCTTTAAGTCGACGATCAAATTTTATTTTCATCCTAATGTTGAAATACCGTTTTCGGGTTTTTGTAACAATAATCGAATTATTAATACCATTGTCGAAGCGAAAGTAAATCTTAATAGCAAACAAACCAAAGTGTTGCAAACACTTCTTCAAAACTTTAAATCGATTTTTTCTGACATTCCTGGTCTTGCCAAGGGTTTTGAATATAAAATTAAGTTAATCGATAACATTCCGGTTTGTAAAGCTCCTTACTATCTAGCACCCGATAAAGCCAGACTTTTGGACGAGCATGTTCAAGAGCTTGCTACACAAGGGGTACTTTCTCCTTCGAACTCTAATTATAGCTCACCCGTCTTCTTTGTTAAAAAGAAAGACGATTCTTATCGGTTAGTCGCTGACTATAGGTTTGTTAACAAACATATAGAGTTTGATCCGATGAGTTCAGCCAGTATGGCTCATATTTTCGCTAGCTTAGGTAATTCGAAAGTGTTTACACTCCTCGACATGAAATCCAGTTTTCATCAGATAAAATTATCAGATGACTCGAAACATGTCACCGCGATCGTCACACAATATGGTCTGTTTGAGTTCAATACCATGCCTTTCGGGCTAAAGGTGGCTAGTCAATCATTAGCTCGTTTTTTAAATTCCAGTCTCGCAGAATTTCGTCATAAATTTCTTCTTATTTATTATGACGATTTAATTGTACATTCGCCCGACATTGAATCACATTTAAATCACCTGAATCTCTTGTTCACTAAAATAAAGTCTATCGGTATCACTATTAATCCTTCTAAGGCTCGATTTTGTATGTCGAGGGTACGTTTGTTGGGTAGCGTAATATCCGCTGAGGGACGCTTTATAGACCCTATTAAGGTGCAAGCAATCAATGACATGCCAACTCCAAAAAACGTCAAAGAAGTTATGCGTCTAGTTGGGGCTGCGGCTTTTTACTCCCGCTATATTCCCATGTTCAGTCAGATTGTAGCTCCGTTAAACGATTTAAAAAAGAAAGGTGTAAGGTTCAAAATTACTAAGGTTCATCTTGATGCAATCTCTACTTTAAAAAAATCTTTAGTAAGTGCGCCTGTCTTAAAACATCCTAATTTTGACAAACCTTTTGTGCTACAAACTGACGGATCAGCTACTGGTCTGGGCGCGGTATTACTTCAAAAGTATGATGACGGTTTGCACCCCATTATGTACTGTTCTCGAAAATTGAATCCAGTCGAATTAAAATATAACAGTCATGAATTAGAACTTCTCGCAGTAGTGACGGCCCTAGATAAATTTAAAGATTTTTTAACCGACCGCAAGTTTACGCTACAGACTGATTGCAGGTCGTTATTGTGGATTTTTAATACCCCCAATAAATTTAATAAATTATCTAGGTGGATCCTTAAAATTTCGAGATATGACTTTACCCCGGAACATATTAAGGGCAAATTGAACAATATGGCCGATTTTCTATCTAGGTTATACGAAACTGACCATTTAATAGTGAACAAATTTTCTGATTCAAATCAAGATTCAGGCAAAAATTTCATTAAAGTTAAAGAGTTGCATAGCAATGATCCAGGTTATGCAAACCTTTTAAAAAAGATAACCAATACTTTGGATCAAACTGACTTAGAATCGGTGAATGAAGAAATCAGGAACAATGCGCAACTGAACTTTATTAACGTTTTAGCTAATACAAATTTTGATTACCTTTCTGTTAAAAGCGAGCAACGTAACTCTCCCGAATGTAAAATCATTTATCAAAACCTTAAGGCTCAGATGAATGTCCCTAATTTTTGCATAAAGGATGGGTTAATTTATAAGTTCGTCGGAAGGAATCGACTAAAACGTATATTTTTACCAGATAATTTACTCGATTACGTGCTTCGATATTATCATGATTCCAAGTATGCTGCGCATAATTCAGTAATTAAAACATTCCGTGAAATTAGTAAAATATTTTACTACAAAAACCTCTATGCAAAAGTAAGGGACTATGTCAGAACCTGTAAAGTGTGCCAGGCTATAAGGCCATATACACGTAACGATAAGGTTCAGTTGAGTAGTTCTGTGCCGGAGTATACCCTACATACTTTGTACGTCGACTTTATCGGTCCTATTATTAGATCAAGTGAAGGTTTTAAATATATTTTTTCTATTGTAGATGGATTTTCAAAATTTGCTTTCGCCTTTCCATGTAAAAGGCAGACCAGTGACGTTGCCATTTCACTGATACAGAAGATTTTCCTGCAAAACGGATATCCGACGGTTGTTGTAGCCGACAACGGACCAGCCTTTGCGTCGATCAAGTGGAAAACCTTCTTATTTAATAATGGTATTAGAGCTGCCTACTGTTCGAGCTATACACCATCTTCGAACAAGAGCGAGTGCCTCAATCGACAGATAAAATATAATTTAGGATGCATTCTCAAAGAATATTCTGTAGACCATAAAAATTGTCAAAATTTTTGAGTTTTGTAATTTTCAATTACAACAACTCCTACAAAAGTACAATCGACTCAACACCAGCTGAAGTTTATTTTGGTAGAAAGTTAATGACGCCGTTTGTGATTATAAACGAATTAACTGAGTTAATCACGAGTTCTGCTAAACCATCACAAGCACATATACAAGATGCGTTAAAGATTGCTCACCAACAACGAGTCAACCAAACTTTAAATAAACCAACGCTGTCTAAATATAAAGTGGGTCAATTGGTCATGATTAAAAACTTGGCCCCGAATATGAACAAGAATATCGCACCTAAATTCGCTTCAAAATTCAATGGACCGTACAAGATAATAAAGTTCACTACACCAACTTCAGTTAGGCTAAAAGCTCCAAAATCTAATAAGAAAACCTTCGGCATGTCGATATACAACATTCGGCCATACTATCTCAGAGGATATCAAGGGAATGGTAACGTTACTGCATCCTAATTAAACATCTAAATGTATTTAAATCTTCACGTCTAATCCACATTTGTAAGATTTTTTATTCATCTATTCGTGTCATTCTTGCTTTAATATTTTCCAATTAGCATATCGCTAATTTTTTTGGCCCCCTGGAGTGGAGAATAATTTTTTTTTACTACTCCACTGTTTTTTATTATTGATATTTTTTCATATTCTTATTATTCAAAAAAAAATCTTTTATATAATTATTGGTTTATGCTAGTTGAGAATTTACATAATTTCAACAAACATTTGCTTAGATCAGAAATGACTTGCGTATATACAAGCTTACTTCGATATTTCAGCACATATTTCAAATCAGTTACAAAAGTCCTCTCATCGAGGCAGTTACAAAAAATACTTCTTTCAGTTCAGTTACAAAGAGTATTTCTCTCTGGGAGTTACAAAAAATCGTCTCATCAATCAGTTACAAAAGTAATCTCATGGAGTGAGTTACAAAAAGAAAGCAATTACTAAAAGTACTTGTCTCAAGACAGTTACTAAAATTAGTTGATTCACATGAATTAATCAGATGGTATTTAAAATTTTTATTTCTTCAAATTTACAAATTGAATATTTTTTATGGATTGTGCTGAAGTA
Source organism: Nineta flava (assembly GCA_963920215.1). Classification (NCBI taxonomy): domain Eukaryota; kingdom Metazoa; phylum Arthropoda; class Insecta; order Neuroptera; family Chrysopidae; genus Nineta; species Nineta flava. The sequence goes on from OY986043.1 coordinate 63,170,722, forward strand.
TCGAATGGGCGAATTTATGGTTTCTATCTGATTGTATCTAAGTATATTTTTTTTTTGTATAATTTATTTAATTCACTATTCCGAAACTTGTGGTCTCTCAAACCTGTAACAATTCAATACACATTCTATACACACTTTTGCTGTACAATTTGTATTTTATGTGAATATGCAATGACTTTTCAATTTATTGTTTGTATACGCTTGGTTTTTTTTTTGGCCGTGTATTTTTTCTTTACAGAAGCGTAATGTCTCTTTATATATACAACTATGTATCTGAATTAAATTTGTAATCCATATTTATATTTTTGCAAATCAGACATATTTGAACATATTTTTTTTTTACTGTAGTGTCTTTTTTTATATATATATACAATATTTCTTTTACTACAGTTCAATTTAGCACATATTCACGTAATCTTTGTTTTCATAACTTGTACAACCAAAGTTAGTATTTTAAGGATAGTTGTACTATCAGCGTATTGGATTAAAAATTATTTATTTCAAATATATTTTATTTTAACATATATTTGTTTTGTTCCCTTTTTTGTACCTTTTATTTTTTTTCAGATTCGAATCACTTGTCGATAACTTAGACACGTACTGGATAGTAAAGATCTTACTACCTCAATATTATCTTTTTAATGGGCCCAGCTTTTATTGAAAGAATTTCGGTTCAACGTGTTATTTTTTTTTATATTTACGTGTATGGCGTTAGCACCGATCGTTTTCTAATTTTCATAATTCCACATACAATACTCTGCTTTGGATTTTTTTTCTAAAGTACCGTATATTTAGTTTTCATTATTTTTTTTTTAAAATACATCATAATACTTTTCTTTTAATTAAAATTGCTAAATTAACTTAATTTCACATTTATGAAAATAATTGATAATTCAATTATTTTCTATAAAGTGTTTAGTTTTTTTTTTAAAAAACTAAACACCGAATTTTTTTTTTAAATTAAACTCTAATTAAATTTTTTTACATACACACTCTAATGTATAAAAATTCAAAGTATGTATATAGGTGCTATATAACCATTCCAAGTAGTTGAGCGGCCTAAGGCGTTAAGTGTGTGCAGTATGCAGTAGTTGGAAACTGGGAGGTTATGGGTTCGAATACCGACATCGGCAGTTTGTCAATTATTAGAAAAAAATGGGGCGGTTAATTGACTAAACTGTCGGACTGTATTGACTGTATGGACAAGAACGAAGTAACCGGCTATGCTTGAGAAGGTTTTCTGCAGTTTCTTTCACGAACTCTAGATGAATATTGGTATAGTTCCTATCATAGTCGGCTGCAGCCGCATATCTTACCAAATCCTAGTCTACTCACAAATTCCTTCCACTCCACTCACATCCTCACATCCTAAGGCATCACAATGGACCTTATGGTCGAAGTGCAGCCCGTATCTACCTCATCTAGCTGCTATATATATATATATATATATATATATATATATATATATATATATATATATATATATATATATATATATATATATATATAGCAGCTAGACTAAAGACTTTATATATATTATAATATATATTATATATATATATATATATATATATATATATTTATATTATATATATATATATAATATATATTTGATATGAAATTCTAACAGTCATTCAGTCAAAGTCTTTAGTCTGTATACATTATATTATCGAATGATAATTAGTGAGAACTCTAGGTTTTTGAAATTAAATTTCAAATTCGCCCCTTTTACCTAGATCAGTTTTTTGTATTATAAATACGTATTTTGACTACAATGTTGTCATCATCAGTATAAATTAGCTAGTCGTACTTTACTCTTTGACAATTAGAAATAGATATAAAGTCGAGATCAATATACAAAAATGAAAATAATTAGAAAATTAACTAGATTAAAATATTCTGGATTTAAAATATAATAAATTTTAAATTATATTGAAATTACTCTTGTTAAAATTTCCTTCATTCACTTTTAATCCTGTTAATTTTACTCTTATTAAAATTACTCTTATATTATAGCAGGATATGTTACTTGTTACTATTTTGGTAGTTTGTGAAATTGTCACCAAATTAATAACAAGTAATATATCCTGCGACAATATAAGAGTAATTTTAATAAGAGTAAAATTAACAGGAATAAATGTGAATGATGGAAATTTTAACAAAAGTAATTTCAATATAATTTAAAATTTATTATATTTTAAATCCAGTATATTTTAATTTATTTAATTTTCTATTTATTTTTATTTTTGTCTATTGATATCGACTTTAAATCTATTTCTAATTATCTAATAGTAAAGTACGACTAGCTAATTTATACTGATGATGACTACATTGTAGTCGAAAAACGTATTTATAATAAATAAAACTGATCTAGGTAAAGGGGACGAATTTGAAATTTTATTTAGTCAGTATATAGAGGTTACGTGGCATCTATATCAGCTTTTAAGCTGTTATCTCTGTTGAGTAGCTTTTAAAAACAGAGTGGATTATATTTTAAATAATTTTATATAGAGTGTTGATAAAATTTAGGAATTAATTGTTATTATGTTATTATGCTTTTTGGAGTAACATTTCGTCATGTAAACAGCAAATTCGACTTTTGCCCTATTTGTTAGCTAATAAAGTGTTGTAAGTGTATTTACTGGACGATATTCAGTAGAATGACTGCAATCATATGGATTTGAGTAATTTTTAATAATCGACGTGGTATTTTATCTTCTTGAATGAATTTCCAGAATTTTTTCTAAACAGTTATTAATAAAAGTAAAAAAAGTAAGGTTTACACAGAATACTGCTCAATTTTGTCACATTTAACAGTAATTCGGTCAATTTTCACCGTAGTGACATCGGGCTCATAGATAGATAAATATATCTTGGGGTATAAGAAGTATTGCATTTCGACCCTATGGCCCATTGTGCTCCCCATTCTACTTCCGTTTGACGAGATTCGCTTCTCGCATATCTTGGCAAAAGCCAGGAGCTTGCTTATCAGGTTGTCCTGAAGGTTCACAAATTCGGGGTGAGATGTACCGAATATCTTGTATCTGCTGTATCCGAGAGATTCACAGTTAAAGATGATGTGGCTGGATGTTTCTTCCTCCTCGCCGCACAGTCTACACATAATGGATCCATTATGGAGTCTCATTATGTGCAGATGCTTCCGCAGATGATAATGTTCAGGTTCAGTGCATCGAGGTATAGCCTCTTGGATCAAAGCAGTATTTTCCCGAGCTTTTGCGGTATATTTTACCAGTGATCATGGTGTTTAACATTCATCCACTCGTTGATCACCTATTTACATGCTGTCTTTGGAATGCCAAAAATATGCTCTGGGCTTTTGAAGGGTGTTCCGACTCCCTTCTTTGCTAAGGTATCTGCTATTTCATTTCCTTTGATAGCGCTGTGACCTGGTACCCATGTCAATTTAACATTGTTCCGTTTTGCCAGCTCCAACAGTTCCTCTATACAATCCTTAACTACTCCTGAGGTGACTTCAGTTGCATACAAGGCAGTACAGTTTGAGTGTTGAGAGAAAAATAAGTTCCGATTTATGTAGTCTCTCCGTAGGTTCTCACGGACGTAACCCAGACTTCTACCTGAAAAGCTGTGGCAGATTTCCCCAAGTTGAGGCCTATGTTTGGCTTGAGTCTTTCACTGTAAATTCCCGCCGGGTCTCTTCCCCAGTTTTGGAGCCGTCTACATACCAAACGATTCCTTTCTTGAGATAGGGTGGTTTTCCTTCCGTCCACATGTACCTATCACAGACTACTGTGAAAGGTTATGAGAAGGAGTATCGGGCTCATAGCAATTATATATAAAACCTTATTCAGAAATTCAGAAAATATTCTTCGTTAATGAATTCTCCAAGTTTTTGTGTTGACGACGATAATATGGCAAAATTGCTTAAATAAATTGTCAATTTATTTTAATAAATATAAAATAGCCGTGGGGTCTGATTCAACGAGATTTTAATATTTTTTCACAAATGTTATATTATCAGTGAGAAAGTTTTTTTTCGAGAAATCGCTGAAAAAATCACAACCTTGTCACGAAAAATTAGGATCGTTGGATCGTCGCAACACTCTCGTAATGTATCTAAAGTGATCAAATAATACATTTTGACAAGATATGAAACTTGGGCTTACTTTTGGAAACTGGGCTGATAACAATTATGTTATAATAATAATAACAACTCTGGTATGGGATGGGAACACGTAACTCTAACAAAAATTTACACTGTTAAGCTTAAGAGTTTACGTAAACGAATCTGTTTATCGAAGAAGTGTTCAAGAATTCCACAAAATACTTTTGAGAGATCAATTAATGATAAAAACTTTTACGATATCTTAAGGTATTCGAATAAAAAATATTCAACCCCACTTAACATGGTGGAGGTGCATAAAAAATATTTTTTTTTTATTTCATATTTTTGAAATCCTTATAAACATCTAAATCCAAGGCAATTTTAACTATTGAGTATTACTTACCTGCAATTCAAACGACTGTATCATAAAGATGGTCATGGCAAAACTATATGGATTCCTATTTTATCTAATGCGGTAATTTTATCCGTGAAATGTGAGTCAAATGAATTTAAAAATCTAGCTAAATTTACTTATCTAGCTAAGTCTAGCTTATTTACTTATTATATATATATATATATATATATATATATATATATATATATATATATATATATATCAACATATCAACATTTATATATACTTTTATATGTCCGTTGGCTCTTTACCGGTCACTGTTTTATTCCGATTGGAATTAAATATTGGTATTTGAGGCATTTTTGGTATTTAATAGGTCAAGTTCGTTAATGAGTAAAATCGGGCAAGGAGAAAGTGGGGTTTAAAGGTGGGGGTAAAAAAATTTGGCGTATCTCCCTTAATATTAAATAAATCGAAAAGTTTATAAAAAATAAAGTTATAGACAATTACTTTTACTATAATTTTGTTTCGTATCATTTTTTCTGTTACTCTAATACTTACAGAAATATTTACAATTTTAGATTGAAAGTTAAAATTCTGAAATATATCTCTGTATACATTAGAGTTTGAAAAAAATGATAAGGTAATGAATTGTAGTAAATTTGATTTTCTACAACTTTACTACTTATACATTTTTCAATTTTTCTAATATTCAGAGAGTTATTTTGCATTTTGTATTTTCTTCTTTCTCTACACTCCCCGTTCCCCTTAACCTCTAAAATTTAATTAATAAAATTATCCTTGCAAATACCAAAATCATATCAGATACGACATTTCATTTTGATTACACTATAATTGTGTACGCTAGAGAGTAGTTTGTGTGTTCAAAGGAAATTCGCAAGTTGAGGCGGCTCCTGCGTAACAAATTTTTTATTCTCTTTAATAAAACTTTTGTAGTCGCCGCAATACTTTTATCAATTAATCACGAGAGTACTAAATCAAATATTTAAGGTGTTTTTTTTTTATTCAAATAGAATTATAAAATTTCACATTTCACCACTTTAAGTATTTCTTGTAGTATATTTCTGTTAATATAACATAATTTTGTAAACAAATTATATTGATTTCAAAATTTTTGTTTTTATGTTCAAATAAAAAACAAAGTTTTTTTTTGTTTTGTGAAAATAATAAATACGGCTACTTAAAATAATATTATTTATGATATTTATTCAAATAAAAAATTACTTTTCATAGTAAATGAACAACTGGTAAACATTTTATACATACATATTATACAGGGTGAGTGAGGAGAAACTTACGTACCAAGCTCCAGGATTGTTTTGAATACGCGAAATTAATGTAAAAAAATCTCATATGTTCTTGTCCGATTTTCATTTGTTTTCAAGTTATAGCGTAATAAAATACGCTATAACTTGCATAATAAAATAGCGTAATAAAGTTATAGCGTCAATAAAAAAATGTTATCTTGTGTTCTACAATATTCAAAATTGGTGATTTAAAACTTGTAATCAGTATGCTATGTTTAAGACTTACAAAATAATAGATAACATTGTTGTTCTGATAATATGTGTCATGGCATTGTCGTAGTTATTGAAGGTTAATGACAGGAAAAAAAATGAAAATCGCCTCAGAACATATGAATTTTTTTGCATTATTTTCACATGTGTAATACTCCTGATGTGTGGCCCATTCTTCCTGAATCACCCTGTTTATACAGTGTTTTACACTATTGAAAAGAACTGGTGTTATTTTTTGTTACTCTAATATTTTGTGTACCTTACATCGATAATATAGAAACCTTTATAAATATACAGCTTATGTTATGATATACACAAAAAAATATGGTGTAATTCATCATATTACTTCTGTAATACTCTGTGTATTATGTGGAAGTGTTGTAAATGTTTGCTTCTATTGCACGACAGTCCACTGAAGGCCAAGGCTTTCTAACGGTTTCAGTCAGACATAAAAAGGTTGTCCAACTATTTGTGATCTACTTCCACACAGTCAATCCATATAGTGTGAGTCTTTTTCCTTTTTCTGGTGTCATCTGCTTCAGCATAAATTATAATTTGAACAGATTTGCGTTCGCATCTAAAAATATGTCTAAGGCATCTAATTCGGTAAGATTCATTATGCCGAGCAAAATATCTAAAACGTTAAAATCTATGTTAAAAGTCTATCTTTTTGGTCTTTGTCAGTTAGCCCTAGCATTCACTGCAATACAATATGACAGGTCTGATCAATTTTTGTAGAATAACCTGTGTATTCTAATTTATAAGCTTACATTTAAGAAATTTTTTTAAATGACCGAATAATATGAACTGGTTAACGTTCTAAATATATAGGTTTTATCTGAAATGGCAGAGAGTCGTGAGTTCTACTTTTTATGCAAGAGTCATTTTTTCACGCGTGAACATTTATAACTGAGATATACCTCTAAAAGCTATTTATAATGGAATGTACTATATGTTATTTTAACATTTATAAGTACTATGCAATATTTGTATTTCTAGATAGTGACTATTCACAATTTGTCTATCGCAAATTGTCAGTTGCAGTTGCAAATTATCAGCGTTAAGTTCTACTACAAATTCGATGCATTCTTTAATTTATTTATAAAGTTCAACTTTATAAGATCTATATGTTTTTGAAAAAAATTTATAGAAATTTTTCCTGTTGCATAATAAAATAGGGTACCCGGGAAGCGTTTACCTATATCGAGCATCTTAAAAAAAAACTAAAAGACACTGAGGAACGTAATATTGTTGAAAAGTATTTACTATACTTCAATTTTGTAAAATTTTTCAGAAAATTAAGTTAACTATTGAACTATCTCTAGCATTTTTGAATTCATATTTTCATAAAACAAAATAATGGATGTAAACGTAAATTTATTTATACATATATATATATATATATATATATATATATACATATATATATATATATATATATATATATATATATATATATATATATATATATATATATATATATATATATATATATATATATATATATATATATGTATTATACATATTCTCATTATACAATATATTTCTGTATAAAATACATGATTAATGAATACAGTTTAACAAACCTGTCATTTTTAACGTGAAACCGTTATTTATTCTTTATTTATTTTGTTTATTTATTTATTTTTGGGTGAACATTGAATTGGATGAACAGTGGCGTATTTATTTATTACACAATTTAAAAATATATTATGCGTCATATTTATTTAATAATAATTTACGTTTAATTGTTAATACATTTGACCACCTTAGTTTTAAATGACAATTGAATTGAGTAGTAGAAAGTTGGAATTGAACTGAAGTATGTTATATGTTGTAAAAAAATATTTATCATATCAAAATCTTCATTATGATAAACGAAGATAACCCTCTTGAAGTGTATCTTCCTGGAAGGAGGATAAGTAAATACGGAAGTTGTTAAAGGTTATCCTTTATGAAATAATGGAATAATTTGAAGATTTCGATCAATATTTGGGACCAAACTTAATTTAATGGTCGTTAGCCCTATTTTTAGGGTATAATAATATCTAGTATGCTGGTGAGGACTTTGATAGCCGTTTTAATTCCCGGTATACAATGTATTCCAGGGTATACGAACTTTAGTCCCGACTTTGTATCGGTTGAAAATATTTATCACAGAAAATTTTGATATAGGTGTTTATAAAATGGCCCAATTAGTCCATTTCCGCGTTGTGCGTACGTCCGTAAACACGATAACTCAAACACGAAAAGAGATATCGAGTTGAAATTTTGTATGTGTGTTCTAGAGCTAAAAAGTAAGGTTAAGTTTGAATGAGCAAAATTGGTTTATGTTTGGACAAATTGGACGAAACTACCCAACTTTCAAAGCGTAAAAGATAGAACAAGTATGCAATGATAAAAATGGCCCTTTTTAAAAATAAACAACTTTTGTAATAATCGTTTTTACATTAATTCACTATATACCGGGTATTTTAGCAATTAACTCAGTTAGTTGTTATTTTCACTTGTTTTAAAATAATTTTTTTATCAAACATCAATATTATAATGCTATTGTTATATTTTGTATTGATTGGGTCATTACTCGACAAAAATCCATTATAATTATTAAATAAAACGAATACTTGAATTATTTGTAAAATCACTTTATTTAGAATAGTTCCTTCTTCAGAAATAAAAAATGAAATGATCATTTCATTCCGTTTCGTTTAATTTTTTATTTCTGAAGACTGCGTTCCGAAACTAAATAAACTAGTCTAAATAAAGTGATTTTATGAAAATTTCAAAATTTCAAATATTTGTTTTATTTACTATTGTTATATTATTTAAAAAATTGGATTTTTGTTATTCCGATTACAACATTCAGAGAGACAAGGCTATCGCATAGTACAGCTGTTATAAAATAATTTAAACTTTGATAATTAGTTTAGTGTGTTTCAATTATAAATTTCAATTGTTTTAAGAATATCAAAGCTTATTTATTGTTCTCAACTATTCTTGTCGATAAGATAAAGAAGAATTAAGATATTATGCTGAAGGAATTTTAATACAAAGATAGGAACACTGTACGTGCAGGAGGATTATCCATATTGACAAAAGTATTTCCAATTTTATGTAAATAAATTCGAAAATTTATTTTAATTCTCAGATAGTGTTTCACGAGGCACGAGACGAGGCGAGGTTTTGGTATCACCTCGACTTGCCTCGCTTTTTTACATACTTCGCCTTGGCCTCGGCCGAGGTATAATGTTGACTTGCCTCGCCTGGGTTGAGTTAGCTATCATCCTCGCCTCGGCCGAGTAAAATTTTTACTAACTTTGACTTATTTTTCATGAATGTATATAATATGGTAAAAAAAAACTTCTTCGAAAATAAAAGTTTATAAAACACGGTATATAAGTTGCTTATTCTCTAAATTTTTATGACTCCTCGAAAGAACAGTAAATTCAAAAAAAATTTGGGGTAAAAAAATAACGTAAAAAACTTTGTTCATAATTTTTTTTTCCGACCGCATAATTTTTTTTTCTCTAAAATAAAAGTATACAGTGGATCAACAAAATAAAAATAATACTTTTTTTATTTTCCTTATAAAATTAGCAAACCGGCGAAGAACAAATTTATGATTATTATTATAAAAAATAATCGCGGCATAAAATTTCTTTTCCCTTAAAAATGCATCTAATCTATCAATTGCTTCATGTTTTTTGTAAAAATACATGTTACTATATTATTTTATAAAAAAAATTAACTTTTTGTAAATTTGTCTCGGCCGACGCGAGGTTTTTGGGACAATATACCTTCCCTCGGCCCAGGTAGTAATGAGGATTAAAATTTTGAACCTCATCTCGCCTCGCTTCGTGCCGCGTAACCTAAGACCGAGGCGAGGTGGGGTTACCTCGTAGTCTCGGTGAAACACTATTTCTCAGATCCATACAATTTTTGTTGTCTTACGATTTTTACATTAAAATGAATTAAATTGATTTTCATTATAGGCGAATTTCTTGTAGGATTTAAATAGTTTTTTACTTACAATAATATGAAAATAACAACTAACTGAGTTAATTCCTTAAATATCCGGCATATACGGAGTTCGTTATCAATTTGCGAACTGTTTATTTTACGTTTTATACTCGCACAAGTAAGCACAACAACTGACAGAGTTAATTGCTTAAATGTCTGGTATATACTGAATTTAAGAAAACAGATTTCCATAAAAATTTTTAATTTTTAAAAAGGAACATTTTTTGTCTTTAACTTTTTGTTCTTACGGTTTCAAAGAAGGACATTTTTTTCGATTCTGTGGCTCATAGTTCATGGCACCTGCAATGTCCTATCTTAACAAGCTTAACAAGACCGACGATCGCCGACTGTAACATAGCCTATCCTTCAAAAAACTTGAATAATTTTAAATAACATTTCACTCCTCATAAAATATCTTATATAGTTTCGCTGTAGATGTTTTCACATCAAAAATAGCAAGAACACTGAGAAATAGAAAGTAGCAATCTGTTTTGTAAAAATTTTTTAATTCATTTGTCCCTTCATTCATTCAAAACTTCATTATAAATATACTAAAATCTTTTGTTCGAAACATTTTCACAAAAATGTAAAAGGCATAAATCAAGTAAAAAATTGTAAAAAAAGACCCCTACTTTTATGACGCATAGTACTTTGACTCACACAAGTTGATGTTACTTTTTAAAATTTTATGATTGATTTGTGCTTATTGATTCAGTTTTTGAAAAAAATTCTTCGGATAAAAGTTGTTCATTATAAATATAGTAACAACTTTTATTCGGAAATTTTTTTCGAAAACCAAATGAATTAAGGCTGAAATTAATTATAAAAATTTTAAAAACTGATAGCAATTTTTGTGACCAAGTGTACTAATAAGTATACATTATTATTTTACCCTTTAGGTCAATTCCGACCATAAGAGTGCAAAATTTTTGTCATTTGAATAACTATATAATCATATAAGTATCACGCGCGGTGTGTCACAGTCCTCACTCAACGCAATAAATTCTTTGATCCTTTAGCATCCTTTAGCATCCTTTAGAAATGAAATTTAGGATGTAGATGATAGATATGTAGCTACAACATCAAATCCCCGATTTTGTTATCCTCAGTTTTTTTAATTGCCTCCCACTATGAAAGCAAATTTAAAGACATATTCAAATGTTTGTTTTATTTAATAATTATAATGGATTTTTGTCAAGTAACGATCCATTTAATTATACAAAAACAACAACAAATGACAGACGATTTCCTTTCCTAGAAGACGCCACTGCAATTATATATCACCAAAAAAATATCATCCACGCAGAGTTAATTTCCGAAGAAAGTGGTAATATATTTATTTTTTATTATCATTTAGCCAGTAAATTGATTACATTTTGTAAAACAAGAAAAGTAGAATCCCTTCCACCCACAAAACTATTTAATTAAAGCTATATATATATATATATATATATATATATATATATATATATATATATATATATATATATATATATATATATATACATTTAACGAAATATAGTTTTAAGAATATTATTTATATGTATAAACATTATTTTACATAATCACATTTTTATTAATTTATGTAAACATTTAATAAAATTTATTTTTCAACCACCAAAAAGAAACGGCCACACACAAAAACATAAATAAATAATAAACCAAGAACATTCACGAAATAAATGATCCTGAAAAATCAAAATGAAAAAAAAATTATATTCAATGTACAGCTTTTCCTTATTTTCCATAAACTGAAAATATAAATTCATAAAAAAATGACTGTCTATTAACTTATAACGAAAATACTATGCGAGAAAAATCCAATGTAAACCGTCACTTAGCCTCTATATACAGACTAAGTCTGTATATAGACATCGATATTTTTGAAATTTCATCTATCACTTAGAAATTTCTTGGCAAGGATGTTGCGAATGTGAAATTTATATGTCAATTTTTTTTTAAAGAGATACTTAGTTTAAGTACATGAATATAATGGAAAACGATGGTAATAGTTTTTAATTATCTTTATAGTATAATTTTTAGTATGAAAATTTAAAATTTGGTGCATTATATTTATTAAAGAGTAATGTCGCTGCCTAAGGCTAGGTTGCTCTTGGTGCATCGATTTTAAATGATTCTTCAAGGATGTGGTCTCACGGCCCTTATGAGTGCATGTTTTATTGCATATTTTACACTACACAGATTTTTCTGAGATATGCTCATCTAGTTTAAAATTAAAATAAATCACACTTTATGCCGCTGGTGGCATTGTTTATTCACTTGTCAAATAGATTATTCAATGCAGTCAAACAATAATGTAATTTGTTGAAATAACAACCGCATCTGCAAAAGCTCCGTTAAAAGCATTGATGCTAAAATTAATGCGGATGTGAATATTTACAACATCCCTGTTTAAAGGTTAGCTTTTATAATTTAAGCATTTATAATTTTATCAACAGAGAGAGAATGACATAATTGAGATTGAAATCAACAAAACAGAAAAATAAGACTTTATTAAAGTATTTCTTTCGAAGGACTGCATGTAAACAGGTGATCAACGAGTGGTCAAATGCTAAACACCGTGATCACTGGGAAAAAGTACCGCGGCAGGAGTTCGGGAAAATACTGTTTCAGAGTGCAACCAAGAGGTACTCTTTCGATTCACTGAGGCTGAACAGGATGCAACTGCGGAAGGTGACCAGATTCATTACCGGGCATTATCCCCTGCTGAAGCATCTACACACAATGGGACTCCATAACGGGTCCATTGTGTGCAGATTGTGTAGCGAGGAGGAAGAAACATCCAGCCACATTATCTTTGACTGCAAACCTCTAGGTTACAGCAGATTCAAGATATTCGGTGCAACTCACCCCGAATATGTGAACATTCAGGAACACCTGATAAGCAAGCTCCTGGCTATTGCCAACACATGGAAAAAGCGAATCTCGGCGGACTGAAGTAGAAGGGGGAGCACAATGGACCATAAGGTCGAAGAGCAATACATTTTAGACCCCAAGATGTATCTATCTATCTAAAGGATTTCTCATATTTTCAGAAAAGTTAAAGCATCTGAGGACAGTGAATAAGTTAACTTGCTTATTTCTAAGTATATTAACTGTCTTTTTATGTCCTTTTTTTGGCTAAGATGTTTGTGTGTATGTACAGAGATAGTATTATTTTATGATTTGTTAATATAGTGCGGATAAATCGTCCTGATTTTATTTTATGACTAATGTGTATGCTTGTATATTCAGCATCGAAAGTCGAGGTATCATTTAAAAAGTTTATAATTGATTTGAGACTTATTTATTCGGATTTCGGGAAAATGTGCCAAATAAAAGTTGTTACTATAGATATAATGAACAAGCTTTTCCCGATGCCCTTTTCCAAAAACCGCATAAATAAGGCACAAATCAATTATAAATTTTTTAAATGATAGCTCGACTTTTGACGCTGTATGTAAACGTAGCCTCGAAAGTAGAGCTCATTTTCAAAATTGTATAATTGATTTGTCCCTTATACATTCGGTTTTTGACAAAATGCTTCGATTAAAAGCTCGTATTTACAACTTTTATTCGAAAAATTTCTCATTAAACCGTTGGAGCAAGGTATAAGTCAACTAATAGTATAAGAATAATGAGCACTACTTTTGGCATTATTTCTATTTTCAATATTATTATAACAACGTACATTGTTGTTATATCAATTTGTTCATAAGCAATCTAATATTTGATCTTTACTTTGATCTTCATAGATCGTGCAGTGTGCCTACTGATACTGGAGAAACCAACCGCGTCAAGTACACTCCTAGGTGGTGCGGAAATGTGTGCATATTATGCAGAAGTCGACTTTTGGAATCGCGATATCTTAGGAATGGTAATACGTAGAAAAAAAGTATCTGAACAATTTTTGTAGACAATTGCATGATCGCATATCGTTTGTTTGCGAAAAACCGATATATTTTATATCTTTGACCTTGAATAAAATTTTTAGCAGAAGTAGGATCGGTGGGAACTTCATGACTTCATATTTCACTCGTATTTAATTAAAGTTGTAAATGTTTTTTTGTTAATTTTGATATGTATAATATATACACATATGAACACTATACGATCAAAGGCACTTACACTTGGGCCGTTCGATCACACAAAAACATATTTTAGAAAACTGATAAAAGCAGAACAGTCCAAAAAAAATAACCACCAAAAGAACAAGAAAAACTACCGATCCCCTGGTGGCAGAGCGATTTTAGAAAAACATTTATGAAATTTAAATATTCAAGTGCTTTGTTCTCGAGAATTCCAGTTCACAGTCTAAGACACAGAACCTCTTTTTTGCATAGTAATATGCCCTAGGTATACAGAAGTGAAAATATTTTAGTAAAAAACAAAAACAAAAAACGAAAGAAAATATTTTTCATTAAAATTCTGAATGATTTGTTCTTAAATTCACTACGTTTGCTGTTTGTATGTATGTTAGTGTCGTTCACGTGATATTCCCAGTTTTATAGTCGTGTCGCGTCTTTTCGCGTTTTCTATAATGATATGCTATAAGTCAAAATGTTCATCTGTAGTATATCTTCTTCGTTCGGTTTGACTTACTTACGAATAGATATAGAAATTTTCCTTCGAGCTATCATATCGAATTAATGATATCATTTTAATACTTTCTACTTCATATATATATATATATATATATATATATATATATATATATATATATATATATATATATATCTATTTTATTAACTAGTAGAAATCTTACTGCGAATATATTCTAGATTACTTGGTTACAGTGTAATTGAAATTAAATCATAATAGCCTCAAATTAGGATTGTAAATTCTGTTGAAATGGGATGCATTACTATAAAGAAATTAAATTGCTCACCTACTATAAATATAAGCACTAAAAGTTACAAGTTTTTATGGTTTACAGGTTTATATAATATACTCGCTCTGCTCGCAACAAGGCTCCACCCCTTGACCCCCGGAGCAGCTATCGGCCTTGGCTCGGCGCTCTTAACATACAAAATTAAAGTTATCCGATTTTTCTAGCATGCCAAGAAGTAGGTTAGAATTTGTATACATGAATCAGTGAGTTACGCAATGGGCTCTGTTATAGGATACAGGTAAAATGGACCCTCAATTTGCTCTTTATTTAAATTAAGCCAATTTAAATGGTTTTTATTCGAAGAACTCCGTATAATTATTAAGGGAAACAGATTTTTTAAGACATCTCTGAAAGGATGTCCAGCATACTACGACTTTTCGACAGATTTTGTTCACTTTTTTCACAGGCCAAAAATAATGTTTTCTAATAAATCCCGAAGTTGCAGAATTTTTGACCATTTAGAATGCGAGATAATTAATACCAAAGTTATCACTCTCTCACTCTCTCTCATTAAAAGCATATAAAACTTCATGCCCGTCCAACTTTTATCTGTTGTATTAGAAAAATTAATCGACAGAATTTAAAACAAAACTAGGAGAGTAAAGCTAAATAGGTAAATTATTTAGCATGTAAAATTATTAAATATGTAAATATTATATAAATTTAAAAAAAAAATCGTGTGTCAATAAAACAAAGAGTGTTTAAAAAAAAGTTTAAATTTATTTATTTTCTTCAAATCAACATTATTTTGTATATATGAACTTTGTATTTGTCTATGTGTTGTATATGTGTGTTAATATATTTGTGCCTCACACCGGTTTGTTGTGCTGATTGCATAACACAGTGCTGGTACGTCCTTAATAGAAGAACCAAATACGTGCGGATACACTATTTTTTGTTGAGAGCCCCATGAGCTTATTAAATAAGACACCAGGTAAGTCCACTATTAGGCTTTAAATAAATCAGTAAACTTATTCGAATTTAGCTTTTAGTTATTCAACATTAAGTCCGCACATATCCGGCTTTTCCACAAACGGTTTAAAACACGACACGCGGTTTCTTTTGCCGTTGATGTAGCCTTTCCAAAACTATTTACCATATACGAGCGGATTGATGTAACATTTGCGCCCGGTTCTAGATAACAGCATGCAGAAAGAAATCCCAGAACATGAACAGTACATCCACAGCTGCCATGGAAGTCATACTGGCTATTGCCAACATATAGGAGAAGCGAATCTCACCGGGCTGAAGTAGAAAGGGGAACACAATGGACCATGAGGTCGAAGGACAATACTTTTTAGACCCCAAGATGTATCTATCAACCTATCTGTCTACTTAGACGTATGTGCAGCACGTCTTAAATAATTATGAGGAAATAAATTTCGTTCGAGCAAATGAAATCAGGTTTGATATACTTTTTAACCCGACTTCAAAAAGGAGGATGGTTCTCAATTCGTCTGTATTTTTAATTTTTATTTTTAATTTTTTTTTTTTATGTGTGTCAACTCCGTCATTTATGAACCGATTTTGAATTTTTTTTTTTTTTGGGTTTGGTTTCCCATTGGTCCCATTGGCACCAAATCCCATTCTGATGATGGGATCCCCGGAAAATCGAGGAAAACCCTCATTTTATATGTGATAACCGATTTCTGCGAAATTTTTTTTCTTTTTTTTGAAAGGATATACTCATTCATAATGGGAAAATAAAAAAATTTTTTTAAAAATCGACTTCAAAAAAATTTTTGACAAAAAAAACCGACCCCAAAAAAAAATTTTTTTCAAAAAAAAACCAAAATGCTTGTAAAAAAATTGAAAATCTGTTATGAAAAAATGCACTAAAAATTAAAAAAAAAAACGGATAAAAAAAATGTGTTATAAAAAAATGCACGAAAAATTAGTAGGTCGTTTAGTAGGTCTACCCATATTTAGACAAATAAAATCAGTTATAGAACTTCAAAGTCACTAAAAAGCAAGAAATAAACCATATTTTGACAAAATGGAAACCCGACTTCAAAAATCAAATATTCTATAACAAAAAATGCACTAAATAGTAAAAAAATAATTGCATATTCTTGTGCCAAGTTTAGTTCACCTAAGCAAAAATTTTTAAATATATATGTACAATTATTGTTATTTTTGAAGGCGGTGTCCAAAAGTTATGTGAATTTCTCTATGCTGACACCGACTCCAAAAATAACAATAATTGTACATATATATTTAAAATTTTGTGCTTAGGTGAACTAAAATTGGCACAAGAATATGCAATTATTTTTTTGTGCATTTTTTGTTATAGAATATTTGATTTTTGAAGTCGGGTTTCCATTTTGTCAAAATATGGTTTATGTTCACTAGCATTTAATTAAATGATTGTATTTTAAAGTCTAACCCATGACAGTCGTATTAAAAGGAATTAATAACCTTATACATTGGTCTAATGAATAGAAAATAATATACGTATGTATTATACGCTATGAAATTATTCTTTTGAGATAATTAGTTTTCTAACTAATAATATAAGAAGTCGTTTTACCAAAGGGGGACACGAACACATAGAAAAAAACTATAATGAATTCTCGATAAATTTTATTATATTCAAAGAATATTTTATATCACAAAATAAAAACTATTTTAATGACCTACATATATTTTAAACGTGAATATTTTATTAATAAAGGGTGGGTTATAATATTGGTTTGATGTGAAAAATTCTTTCCGCGCACCGTATAAACGATTTTTATAATGCTCAGTGAATGAGGGGAATTCTACGGTCATACGTGGCCCCGCGATCTAAAGTTCGGAATTTGAAGAAGAAAATTAGGAATAAAATTCTTCGATATCTCGTTTAGTTTTTTTGATATCGAAGTTTTGTAGTTTTTTACCAAAAATGATGATAAAATTATTTTTAAGGTGGAAAAAGGACATTCATTATTACAATATCCTTAAAACCATTTTTTACCATACTAAACGTATTTATTAATACGCAAATGAGATTTTTTATATTAAGGTCGATGATGTTAACTATTCCAACCGAATAATACAATCTTTCAATTCATCGGTCATACCCCGAGTTGGTCAGGTTGGCATGTGTTGGGGGCCCGCACTAAAATGCGTTCAGTATATTTCAGATTTTGTGAAGATTAACATTTTTATACTTTTGAAATTCGATATTTCGAAAACTAATCGAGATATTGAAAAAGTGTATTCAATATTTCCGTCGAATTTTGCTAAATTCTTTAAAAATCCACCGTCAAATCGTGGATCGGAAACCGTAGAACTGATTTAATGATTGAGACGCGATGAATGATTTAGACTGATTGAAAATTCATTGTTTGTTGAACACCGGCGTACAAATAAATGAGTGAGGAAAAGATCAAACTAAATGATAGCTAGAATGGTTGCAGAAAGTAGCTTGTTTAGAGTTTTGCAAACTAACTTAATTTTTTTTGGTTAACGAGGTTAAATAAAAATTGTGATAAAATTGATCACAATTTAAAAACAATTAATTTTAAATAATTCATAATCATTTTCATTTTATGAATGATTATTATTTGTTTACTAATTATCATTTTTGCATCCTTACGAGTTTATTAATACTGTTTTTGTTATATTCATTATTTCATTATAAAATTTTCGTAGATCCAACATGAATTTGTTTTATTCGATGTACTGAACGGTATAGTTTTATTAGCAATATTAAAAACTACCAACAAATGACCTATTCTGTATTTTGTATTTATTGGAATTTGTTAAAATAGTTTCAATATTACATTTATAAAATGTTATTATTATTGGCTATGTTACAAAAGCTTGTTAAGCAAAATATAATAAAACGTTGAAAAACGGGGTTAACCCGTTGAAAAATCAACGGTACCCTTTATCAAATATCGCTATGAAAAAAAAAACTTGTCGTTTTTTATATACAAGCAAAAAAAAATCTGTTATTTTTCCTATAAGACCTTCTTTTGCCTTCTATAAAATCAATTCAGTTTCTAAGGATATAAAATTTTATAAAATATTTAAAAACAGCGTAGAAGTTACGTAGAATAATTGAGTTTTCTAAGAGAAAGAAATTATAATGGATATCAATGAAGTAACGCATAGTAACGCTTATAATATTTATACTATATCAAGTATTAGAACTTATAAGTTACAGAAAATATGATCAGAAGATAAATTGATGTAATTTGACCTTTCAAATATCTCGCCACATAACAAATTTCATAAGGATCACATTTTCTTATAGGGTTTTTCTAGATTTAGTTTTTGAGATATTTTTGGACACCAAACATCGAATATTCAAGACATATATATATATATATATATATATATATGATTATATATATATATATATATATATATATATATATATGATTATATACTCTAATTTTTTTGTTTATAATTTGGTATGAAAATAAAAACAATAGGATATACATCTAGATCACATTTCCGCGATTATACTGTAGTAAGATTATTGTTTATTGATTTTCGAAACAATTTCGTAAATCTGCAGAGCATCGCAAACATAATAATGGATATTTTTATTTCAACTTTCATAAGATAGAAATATCCAATTTTATAGAATTCGTTTTTATGTCTTTTAGAAGTGTTTTGCGAAATATTCATGTATACATTAATTATTTATAGACCATTGGTTGACGTTAGTATAATTGCTGTTTAAACTATAACGTAGAACAATTTAATTTATAATAATCTTTCTTCTAGCCATGTTTTACAAAATCATTTTTCACATGTAGACTCGTTCCAGATATCAGTTTGATCAAATGAGCGATTTCCTAACCGCATTACAATTTACCACATAATATTGTAATAATATTTGGTTTTAATGATTCGAGTCATCGTCAAAATTACCTTGCCCTAAGAATTATTTGGGGATGTATGTTGTTTAATTGATTTTATCCCTCTTATTGAAACATAAGGCATCCACAATTGACTTTCTACCGATTTTGCTGACTCAGTCTATTTGAGTTATGAAGGTTTGAAGAGGTGTGATGGTTTCCGTAACTTTTCAAGTGTCATTGCCGTAAATTAAACCGATTTTACGTTGGCTCTGAAAAGCCGTATTTTCAAATTTTTTGAGAGGTTATTGTTTTTCTATATGCACAAACCTGGACAGAAACCCTGTTTGCTTTCTGGGAAAATATGCTATGTGTTGTTAATTTGGTCTCATCATACAAATAACTGTTTTATAAAGTTCTAAAGATCTAATAATTGAATTGCAAGTTAATTTTTACACTTCACAAGTCTAGAGAAGTCTTGGCTTATTTTTGGTAACTTTTATTTGAATATTTAAGGATTTTTCTTCTACAGTCAAAAGATCTGTTCAAATATTACGTAGGCAATGTTGTCTTTAATAGTTGTTGGAGGAAATCGACATGAGTAGGAAATTTTCGTCGAAAAATATTTTTCATTTTTCTGTAGCAAGCTTAGAAACTGAGTTACTTAGGAAAACTGAATTAACCAGCCAAATATTCGCGCTTGTAAAGGCATTGTGTGTACTTGGAACTGGGAGGTTATGGCTTCGAATTCCGACATCGGCAGTTTGTCAATTATAAAAAAAAAGGGGGCGGTTGATTGACTAAACTATAGGCGTATGGACGAGAACGAAGTAACCGGCTTGCTTGTGAAAGTTTTCTGCAGTTTCCTTCACGAACTCCAAATGAATATCGACATGGTTGATATCAAAGTCGACTGCAGCCCCACATCCTACCAATTCCTAGTCTAAACACAAAAAATTCCAAGTCCTCCAATGGGCTTTATGGTCCAAGTGTGTCCCGTCCAGGACAGCCTCTACAATCTATCTGTTTACTCAGGAAAACCTGATTTTAACCATTAAACCGGTTACCGGACACTTCAATTTCTCATATTTTACTTCTCAGTGACTTGTAAAGGCTTTGCCAAAGATATGTCAGATGTTAATTCGTTAAATCTGACACTTTTGCTTCCACATTTCCCATATTTTGCATCTCACTACATATTTGCTAGAAATATGTATCTCGTGGTGTGTTTTCTAATTTTATGGAAAAACTATTTATTTTCACATTCTCAAAACATACAGATTGTCATCAAGATCAGGTTATGAAAATCATCCAACAAGTTTTTGCAACATGTGAACATACATTTGAGGAAAGCGCAAAACCTAGTGTTTAAAGTCGATCAATAATATATTTGTCATTCTTCAATTGATTTTTATGTCGTTGGTTTCCATTTTCATAAAATGACAGAATTTACGATTGTAGTAAAAAAAATTATTGTAATCACATAGCTTGCAGAAAAAAGTACACTTCGATAATACCGTTACAATATTTTATGTCACGTTTCATGTGTCACACTCATCGACATATTGTGATATATGTTTTGCAAATCGACGTATCGGTATCGCATACTACATATACTATTACCTACTCTACAGAGTTACCTACCAATATATCTTAGAACTTAAATGTGTTATGTCCAATGAATAAATTATATATATGTATACAACAATTTTAAAGTTTTGAATATATCAAAATTTTGTATAAATAAATATGTCTCAATATTTCATAGATGTAGATATCTCACTATCTTTTATTGCTATTAAATCATAAAAAGAATTTTTCAATAGAAATATATGAATTCTTAACATATATACATGTATTATATTTCTTCCAAAACGCTTTTCAGTACACCGTATGTTTAAAGAAAAGTCGGGCTGATAGAAAACTCTGATAGAAGGATGTATTTTCTGATATGGTATCTGAATTGCGAAACTTATTACATTAGATAAAACGGAGAATTTATCTTACTCCGACATATCATATCCTATCACTTAATTTGAATGTCAATTTAAAATCGATTTGTGATGATTGCTAAGAAAATTTAATATTTGTTTACTCAAAGTTGTGTCTTTTTCCAGAGAGCTGAAAAAACTTTAGATACTTTTATATATTTAGGCCATTTTACATTAGAAGTTTGTGCTAATTTTGAACATTTAAATGGTTTGCAAGAAACTCATGAGCTTCTGTTTTACTGAAGTAGAAGATTTTAAACCAAAATCGAGTATATTCAATGAGCAACATATTAAGTCCAGAGAACATTTTAGCCTATAGCCTATAGCCTTCAAATACGAAAATCGCCAATGTTTGGAAAAAACTAAAATAACCTTTGTTAGCGCCATAATGAGGCTCGCATAAAAATTCACATGATTCTTAAGATAATCGGAAATTATTTAATGTGGTAGGTTTAGGGCAAATTTAATTATTTGAGCTACTTAAACCATTTCATAACCTTTAATTGTATATTATTTAAATTAACAACATTTTTATTGTTAAAAAAATCTTTATTTCATAAATATAATAAATAAAATCACCAATATTTCGATATCTGTAATGTCATTATCAAGGTTAACAATTGTATTTTGATACAAATCCACAATTATTTCTTCAAATAAAACCGGAATGAAACAAAAGTTTTTCTGTTACTTGCATTACATAAATAAGTAATTCTTATATTTAATTAAAATATTATTACCCAATGTGGACAACATTTTGGTCATTAAACTTTCTTTAACAAGAAAAAATGTGCTTAGCATCAACATGTTTAGGTTCCAGAACAAACATAGTAGTTAATAGACTCCTAATAGTTACTCCACCAAAAATTACTAATTGGTAAAATACCTGTGGACATGCGTATTTGCCTCTTTCTGTTTATCTGGACCTAAACATGTTGATGCTAAGTAAATTTTTTCTTGGTAAAGAAAGTTTCATTAATCACAAAAATGTTGTTCATATTGGGTAACAATATTTTAATTAAATATAAGAATTTATACATAATGTGACGATAAAAATATATATTTTTATAATAATTTTTAACAATTTAACATTTATTTATGTAACAGAAAATTTGTTTTAAATTTCGGTTTTATTTAAAAAAATATTGTGGATTTGTATATTTCATCAAAAAAGAATTTTTTATCCTTGATAATGACATCACAGATGTCGAAATATTGGAGATTTTATTTATTAAATTTATGAAGTTACAGAAATTTATGTTATCCTTACAGAAATATTGTCGATTAATCTTTAAATAAAAATAGTAATTTAATAAAAAATTAGATTAAGCGAAGGAGAACTGTGTGATAATGACTAAGATAACATGAATATTTTGATTCACTTGGGTGTGTCAATCGGCAATACATGCCATTGAATTGAATTGAATTGAATTGAATTGAAAATAATTTAGTGAATCATCAAATTTACAATGTAATACATGCATATTTTAAAAAATTATAGTACCTAGCCTAAGCTTTACCTATAATTCAACATCATTACCTTCAGACATGATCGTTACAAAATATAAATATGTATTGCTTGACCAGTCTACATATATATTCTTAGTGTATATACAATCAATTATAATCACTATCAAAAATATTAGTATTTCAGTCATACGAAAGTTGGTTGTGTGGACTTCATGGGTCTTACTTGGTAATATGACTAATAATTCATCTGTACAATAAATAGATCAAAGTAATAATAAGAATATTTATTACTTTAAAACAATTTACATTGTATATTAAATGTATAAGGTCGCCAACATAAACAATAATAATAATAAAACAGAAATTTCAACAATAAATAAATATAAAATATTTACTTTTTAAAAAGGTATGTCTCGTAAAAATTCTTCAACACTGTAAAAAGCTTTGTCCGTAAGACTATATTTTATAGAAGCTTTAAATTCTATAAGGGATAATTCCTGTAACCTGCTGGATCACTTATTATACATAATCAGGCAAAATGATTTCCAGGTTGTTGTATTCTTTGCAATCTATGAAACGGGACGTTTAATAAATTTTTACCACTGGCGTCGTAGTTATGATCGGGCGAATTCTCGCTTTTTGTAGTTTTTATGCACATGCACCAAACAGTGATAAATGAAAACGCAAGATAGTGTGAAAATTTCCAGTGCTTTAAAATGATATTTACATGAGTCACGATAGGATATCTTTACTAATTTTCGGAAAACTTTTTTTTGTTAAATAAATAGTTTTTCGCACCGTCTCGAATACCCCCACAGAATTTTACCATAAGAAATCAAATTGTAAAAATTACTGTAATATAAAGCAATGGCTGCTTCGATTATTGAAAACTTCATTAGCTTGTTAATTTGGAAGTAAACTAGGTTCAGTCAGGTAGTCAGGTAGTTTTTAGTCAGGTAGTCTACATGACTCTGCCAAGATTAGAATCAATCCTTATACCCAGGAAAGTAACTGTTTCGTTTATATGCTGTTTAGTCTCAAATATTATACTTTGAGTTTTGTCTGTATTCATCATTAGCTTATTTGAGGTAAATCAGTCGTTAGGACGTCAGTCTTAGGACGTTAGCTGTAGTTCATTCGTACTTGGATCGTGGATAAGCTATTTAAATATTTTGTTAGAAAACCATGCACTCTAAATTTTTCAATGGGTTTCATCTAGCGTATATATTGTATTTATATTGAAGTATATAAAATATCTCTTTAATCTAAATTACATCGTTTTTCCACCTTGACTGAAATAAAAATGTAAATTGAATCAAATTCATGTATACGTTGTATCATATGTAGGTATCTATAATATAACAACATCCATATAACATCTTTATAGATGCTGTTGTTATATTGAACTAAAGAAAAAGAGTTTACAAACTATTGAAGGTAGACTGGCATCTAATAACGAATGGGCGAACTAGCCATAGTTTAATATTTTAAGGTTCGTTTAGATTACGACACAATACACCATACACTCAGTGTATACACCGAGTGTCAATGTGTGCACACGGGTGTCTCTAATTGTGACATTCATTGCGACATTATGATTAGTGTCGAATCAGCGGCTATGTAAATACCTTGTGTCCAATTATCCAAGTGTCTCTTCAGGTTTTCACACTGGTTCGAAAATTTTTCATAGACTCCATACATTCCATATACATATTATATAGTAATAAATATAGCGTTTACATCGTTGTTTAATTACAAAATAACCAGCAATAATTTCTTGTGTGTGTAAACAGCTCGGACACATTATATTATCGAATGATAATTAGTGAGAACTCTAGGTTTTTGAAATAAAATTTCAAATTCGCCACCTTTGCCTAGATCAGTGTTTTTGTATTATAAATACGTATTTCGACTACAATGTAGTCATCATCAGTATAAATTAGCTAGTCGTAATTTACTTTTTGATAATTAGAAATAGATAGAAAGTCGAGATCAATAGACAAAAATAAAAATAAATAGAAAATTAACTAAATTAAAATATACTAAATTTAAAATATAATAAATTTTAAATTATATTGAAATTACTCTTGTTAATATTTCCTTCATTCACATTTATTCCGACAGGAACGAAGTTCCGAAAAATAAAACAAACGGAGCTATTTTATGCTAATTTATATAAATTGCGTATCAGCATACAACAAACTTCAAAATATTGAGTAGTGAAAAATAATTCAAATACAACCGTATATAATAGAAAGAGAGAAAGAGAAAGAGAGGGGAAGGCTGCGTGGAGGGGGCATAACGCTTTTTTCTTATTTGACGATTTCTGCCAGTTCACTCTATTGTAAGCCACATAAAAGAACTTCGTTCCATAAATATTTAATATTTGTTTAAGCAATTTTTGTAAAGTGTTATTTTTAAAATTTTCACATTCAATTATATAAAACTCACTGTAGGTATGTAGATAAAAATTTTATACAAATAAAATCAATATACTAAAAATAATTTTCGTTCGAGGTAACGATCGAATCTTAGAGATCGATATGAACATACACTCGAAAGCAATAAAATTGATCGAATTACTATAATAGAGCGTATAAATTCATATCATTTTTTTAAATTTTATAATTGATTTGTGCCTTATTGATTCGGTTTTCGAAAAAATGCTTCGGATAAAAGTTGTTCATTATAAATATAGTAACAACTTTTATTCGGAAATTTTTTCCGGAAACCGAATGCGTAAGGCACAAATCAATTATAAAAATTTAAAAAAATGACATTAACTTTTGTGGCTAAGTGTACACATAGGGTGTGACTTACTGTTTAAAATATATTGAATTTGAGCATACATATATAATAGATCGAATGTTATTACAAATATATATAACTATAAAATAACATATTTCTTTGTATGACATGTACTAGGAAAGTACCCCCCGAAAATGGAATAAAAAAATATTAAAAAATACTCAAGAATTTCCATACTGAAATTGTTTTCGTGTGAATATATGAATACGTTATATATTATCATAGATTAAACAATATTTATTTACTTTTTACATACATTGTGTGTTAAATTTGGTTATATAGATAATTTAAATTGTTTTATACATGGTATTTCATTGGAACCTTTTAAACTATAGTGCCCATTTCAATTTGTAAACAATTTTTAGTAAATAGTGAATACGTCAGTTACTGTGATTACTGGGTCCTGTTAATAATTTTTGGTAGCCAAAAATTTATTTAATAATTAATATCACAACTTATCTAACTATTCTTTTCACTGCTTTCATTCATAATAATGCCACTAAATCCATACTTTAAATATTTTTATAACACACCCAATTATTGTCAATAATAAGTATAATCACCTTGAATTATAATAGTTATTAATATTTTTAAACCTATATTGGAAATATTTAAAACTCAAATGAACATACAAAGGAAGAACTGCTGATGTCAACAGGCGCGGATCTAGAGGAACATTGGACGTATTATAACCATAACTAAAACTAATATTATAACTAAAACAGAAATAGAATATTCTACGAAAATTGAAAAGTACTGAGAGGATTAAACAAATTGAAAGACAATTATTATATACCTTAGAAAATAAAATAAATTTAAATAAACTGTATTTTATTTTAAATGACAATTTTTCTATTCTTTGTTTTTGCAACTGATGTCATAATGCCATCGAAATCAATGGCACTATCTCGATAGATAGCGAGTATTTGCAACATGACTTAAATCTTTGGATACAATTTTTTCATGAGTAATAACTTAGAATCCTGGTTTTTATTTACGCCATTCTTTCGTCTCAATGTAAAATTTGAAAAAAAGGAAATTTTACTAAATATTTTATTTTATTTGAGGGGGGGGGGGTTCATGGTCCGACTACCCTCCCCCTAGCCCACGAATGGATGGTAATTTCATAGATAGACTTACGAGTTTTGTATTTTATTCATTAACATAAAAAATTATTTTTTCATCTTGTAGCTAGTAGAACAATTGAGCTACTCTATTTATAACATTAGATTTTATCGAATGATATATATTCTTCTGTTACGGAAACGAAACTGAGAATTTTCCCCAATAGAGGCTGAAATTTCCTGACGTTTCTAAAATTCCCAGTAATTTTTAAGACTCTATAAAAAGTTCAAATAATACAAATGCTCGTGTATATTATAATGGAAAGTATGTAAAACACGATGTTAATACTGAGGATATTATTTGTCAAACTTCAATTTCTTTCTAAACATATCGGCATGAAGTATAAAATGAAGTATAAAACCTTCCCTAAAAATACTATTATGAGCTTTCTTGAAATTTTCATATCGGCCATGCAGATGCAGAGATTATCCCAAACAACTCACAAACTTTTCTTTCCTATGAGAAAATAGCATACGATAACTAATCTTTCCTCATAACTTATTTTCTAAATGATATATCGAAGAAATAACTTTATAGTCTTATTTTAAGTAGAAACAATCATGGTACCCAGCTTTCATCAGTATCTAGTCAATGGTTTTAAAGAAATCGCGTCGCAAAGATGGATCCTGTAGATTTGTTAATATATATATAAATGTACCCTTATTTACTTTCGTTTCCTTATCTAATTCATAGCTAATATGAATCATTAATGAGACATCCTGTATACAATGTCAGGTGTCGAGTGTATCATTTTTTACAATATTTTAAATTTATGTACATATAAGAATGAACAATTCAAGATATATATTCTTTTCGGGCAAGACATGTTTAAAGGAAATAAATTACTGACATAAAATGAGGCTACAGGATTGATTGGCATTGTGACATAGGTGTTTCTTGCATGTGCATAGTGTTTATACTTTACTTATATATGGAAGTTCTTAGTACAAAACTTTTTAAAATCCAAAGGTATTTTTCAAAAATCATCAAAAGATTTGTATATAATTTAACAAGTGATACAGCTGACGGCTCATTCATGAAAATATGAAAAAACATGTGAAAATAACCTCTATAACTGAGTTATTGCTTATAATAAATACCCGGTATATACTCTTTCAGTTTCAAAGATTGGTATTTTCCCTACTGACGGAGGATGATTGGTTTGATTTTGCCCATTCACGAACTTGATCTTATTAGCCCATTCACAAATTAGCTCGATATCTCTTTCGTTTTTATCGTGCCAACGGACTGGCGAAAAGATGTACAGACACGTAAAAATGAGCTAATTAGGTCATTTTAAGACCTAAACACACACAAAATTTTTGTGATCAATATTTTCAACCGTTACCAAGTCGGAACTAAACTTAACACCCTCGTATATATTATATGTAACATGTCTAGTAATTAACCGAAACTGCGGATATGTTGGCAGGCTAACCCCACACCCCCTAGTTGACCACTTGGAATAAGGGGTGCAAATTATAGTTTTTTTGTTATAGATTCAGAACGGATATGTTACACAACATTTGTTGAGAGATTTTAACAAATTTTTTTAAATTTGTTTAAAGTTTGTGACTCATTTTGACAAATTTAACCTTGACAAATTCCTTGTCGAGGATTTTAATACAAATAATTTTCACCTTTTATATTAACGTTACGAATATATAGCGCAAAAACCATACACACACTTTTTAGGTAAAATGGAAGGTGAGTCTAAGAACTGGAAAATTCAAATATAAAATCATACTGAGTTAACAACACCGCCTATACAATAAAAAATAAAATCGTGTCTTATCCAAAATACAATGTTGGGATAAAAACTTTTATGATTTTAATGGCCTGAATCTCATTCGTATAGCATCGCTTGTAAAGGCGTTGTGTGTACTTGAAACTTGGAGGTTATGGATTCGAATCCCGACATCGGCAGTTTGTCAATTATTAAACAAAGAAAGGGGCGGTTAATTGACTAAACTACTGTCGGCGTATGGACAAGCACGAAGTAACCAGCTATGCTTGTGAAGGTATTCTACAGTTTCCTTCACGAACTCCAGATGAGTATCTACAAAGTTCCTGTCAAAGTCGGCTGCAGCCGCACATCCTACAAATTCCTATCCTACACACAAAATTCCCTGTCCACTACTCACATCCTCACATCATGCCATTGTAATGACTTAGGCATCACAATGGACCTTATTAGGTCCCGTCCAGGACGCCTCTCCAATCTATCTATCTATCTATATGATTTTAATGGTCTAAATCGCATTCGTATACATCTGTAGATTTTAATTAATCTTGTTTTGAACTTTTTATGGTGTCTTATTAAGATTAATAGCATTAAATTTAATAAAACATAATATTATAACTTTTAATTTTACTTTTAGTAAATCATTTCGAAAACTTCGTACACGAGTAATTTTCTTTACCTACTTACCCAATGCAGTGTATATTTCTAAGAACAATTTAGTTATTTAAAAAGTTCGTCGAAAACATAATAGTTTTATGTATTTTAGTTTTGACTCTTTTTTTTATAGTTAGGAAGAATACATGCACGTATGTATGCATATGTGTGTAGTAAGTATGTTAGTAGGTATGTTCAATTTCTTTATAACTTTACTGATAGTTCTGTGAAACATAGGAGTATGGACGAACAAGACCGGCATGTTGAACGAAATGAATAATTGTTCGGTATATCATAAATTAGAATTATAAAAATAAATGTTTCCGCGAGAAACCAAAATCTCGAAACGTGATCATATTATCGAGAGTCGAATCTTGAAATAAAACTTTGAATCTTCATAAAAGTCTAGTCGAAAAGAGAAATACATTACTGGGAAATACTTGTCAAGAAACGAAAGGATAAATAAAACGGCGACACTTAAAAAATTTTAAAGTATAACAAATGAGTATAACAACCAACCAAATTAATTACTAAATACTCTGTATATAATGAGTTTATTATCAGTGCGTGATCTGTTAATTTTACTATTTACGCACGAACAAATGTATAAAAATATGACTTATATACACTCCCATTCAATATACTTGAAACAGTCACAGTATAAGCGTATATAATGCTGAATATAATATGTAATATATATATATATATATATATATATATATATATATATATATATATATATATATATATATATATGTATATATGTATATACGTATATATGTATAATATTACATACAGTTATACTTAGAACGTTTCAACTAGTTCATTTATTTTTAACGGGAGTGTACAATGGTACTGTTATCATATGCTGTATACTAATATTTAAGCGTTTGTAATCCACAAGAATTACATTTGTTTGAGCGGAAATTGTGACTAAAATTGCAGTTGATAAAAAAAGTTTCAAACAGTTGTGTATTTTTAGAAAATAACACTTTTTGTGTCAAAATTTTCTTCTGTAGTGGAGATTTTTAAGGTAAAGATTCAAATTGGAGACACTCCTTTGTGGGAGAACGCTTGGATTAATTTTGCCCATAAATTTGTTTTGTCGCGATATCTTGGCTCTCTGTAGCCTTTAAAAGGAGCGCTGTAGACCCTAAAACAGAATCCGATACTCGACACACAAAAAAAGAATCACAAATATTAGTAAAAGTTTACTAAATCTATGTCAATTGGACAACACGCACTTTAGAAAAATATCCAAACATGAATTGATTTGATTTGAGAAAAAAAAACAATTTGAATTTGAATTTTAAATTTCCACAATTTAAATGAGTCTCTATCTCTTTTGAATACAACAATGTACAACTGACTTTACTTGAACAAATTTTACTATTTAAACTGACTGTTAATCGAACAATAGTAATTTTGAACTGATGATAGTAACCGAACAAATGTCAATTTTAAACTGATTTGAAATTGGTAAATTCCTCTGTTTATATAGGGTCCTGGACTATTCTAGAAGAGTGCTTGTTTGTACCAAATAGAATATATTGATTTTGAAAACATATTTTTTATAAATTCTTCTAGAATATTCAGTTACGTTTCAGCCATGGTAGTATTCAAAGAGGTCAGCAATTGATAAAATTTATTAAAAATTATATAGGTTTAACCTGGCTACGAACTAATACAATACCCCACTTGTCTGACGCCTTAACGCACTGGCCCACCGGCTGTGTATATTAGATAGTACATATTTACCGATTTCAATTTACAAAAATACTTATTTACAAAATTTAATTCGTACTTTAAAACATTTTAAATACTCTTTTTTTGTAAATAAATCATATTTCATTTTTGATTTAAGAAAAAAAACTTTGTTTTAAAGATTAAGAAAAATAAATTAAAACTAGATATTATTATTTTCTGTTTGTAATTAGAATTGTGTGCTGAGGTCTTAAAAATTATTTAAATAATTTTAAACACAAAAGTTTATATCAAGGGAAAAATGATAAAGATAAGGGTTCTGTGACATTCCTGGAGTATAGATACTGCACAATGTTAATATAGTACAAAACAAAATAAAATACTCGGTGTTTTCTATTGCCGTGAACGAGACATGATCCCATCGATAGAGAACTGTATATGCCTTAATTGGACGTGGATCGATAAAGTGTGATCATCATGTACGTAGTGAGGTTACTACTTTTGTGACAATTGTGATTATTAGTTATAGATATTATTTCGTCACTGTATAGATCTCTGTTATGCCCGCCTTATGGTTATTCAGTATCATAATACTGGTAGAATTATACCAGATAATCTAATGTTTATTCTTAAAATTTATTGTATTAATTATTTTTACTGAAGCATTACCATCTTGCCTGCCCACACCGTATACTTTCCATAGTAGCCCAGGAAAATTAGGGTTTAATTTTTTACAAATTCATACTGAAGATTCTTGTACAGGACTTCATTTTATAACTGCGAATAGCAAATGTGACAACATTTTTGACGGCTTAAAAAGTTGTGCGGTGTCAGAAAGTTAACACAGATTGATATTTTGTAATTTTCTATAACTGCACTTGTCGTAGGACAGTTTATTCAGGGAATAAAATTATTGTTTGGAACTCCAACCACATTCGAGGGATGAAATCGGGAGTAAATATTCGGTACTCTACGTTCATTAATCATTTCCAATGAATTTTTATTTCTATTTCTCTTGGCTGCCCCTCAATCTCAATATCCTGGGTCATATACGAAATTTGAATTTAACATCCGATTTGCATTCCAAAGTATGCTCTATATATAGCATAATAATAATAATAAATTAATAATAACTAATTTATTGATATTTCCCACAATAAAAAGATCGTACAGAACTTAGTTTTATAAAAAAAAAGGAATGGGCAAAATGAAAATGACATGATGTCCATTAAGCTTGAAGAGCAACCTGTGCAGAACTCAATTATAAGTGTCTCATAATTAGACGCTAATTAAATGCTAATTAAATTCCCTAATGAAAAATTAACTGCTCTTTGTTGTATTGTATTACCGCATGCTCTGCTAGCTTAATATTAAGCTAGTTTTATTTTACATTCAAAATTATTATCATAAACTATTTTACACAGTGTATTATAGGTAAGTAAACAACTTTTAAATTTATCTTTTTCCTTGTGTGCCGACAAATTTTGAAATCGATAAAAGTATCCCGCGACAAACAAATAGTTGAGAATCACTGCTCTAAGAAGTAATTAAACGCTAGTCACCTACGTCATATACCTTAATCGTGCAGTCAACCATACTAACAATCGATGAATAGATGATGTAAGTTTACAAAAACTATTAAATATGTAAAAAAAAATACTGTATCGAAACATCACCATAGTAAAAACATAGAAGTGTAGCTGATATTTCACCTTATGTCACTGGGATACAATATACCCACACATATATCTCTGTATTTTATATAAAAAGTACATTTGTACTCTCTGAAAGCCATATGCTTGTTTCTCTTCTCTAAAGATACAAAGTATGGTACCAAACTTATATGTTCAGTAGAGTAATTTATTTCTTCAATATTATCTATAGTTCATGATTTAATGATATCAACTCAGAATAAAAATATCATTCTCCATTTAAAGTATCATATTTAGTTTTTAAAATATAGTAATCATTTTCATCCGAATCTATGTAATATAAAGCTGGGCAATGTCGAAATTCAATGTGTTACTCAATACAAATATCTAGGTTAGGTCTTATCTTTTGACAATCGGTGCGATATTGAAGTGTAGCAAAGAATGGCAGACGCGTGGCGGAAGGTTTGGTCCCTGAAATTCAAACTTAAGTCAGGCATCCCGTTAGTTTTCAAAATTAAAATCCTCAATACATGCGTCTTACCTGTCCTAACGTACGGTACCCAAACATTGACATTGACCCAAAAACATTACCATAAATTATGATCATGTCAAAGAACTATTGAGCAGAGCATCCTAAATATAAAAAGAATCCTCAAAATTAACAGCTCAAAGATTCGTGAAAGAACAAAAGTAATGGATGTAATTTCACTATAAAAAAATTAAAGTGGAGTTGGCCTGGTCATATTGCCAGGATTACAGATGATCGTTGGACGGTTCGTAGTACTGTAAGGACTCCATACAGAAACAAACGCCGTAGAGGGCACCCACTTAAAAGGTGGGGAGAAGAAATTGTACGGTTTGCAGGACGTCAATGGATGAGATTGGCAAATGATAGACCTGAATGGAAATCTCTTGGAAAGGCCTTTGCCCAGTAATTGGGATATTTTAAAGGCTCATTATTGTTATTATATATATATATATATACATATATATATATTTATATATTTATATATATATATATATATTTATATATATATATATATATATATATATATATATATATATATATATATATATATATATAATCAGGTTAGGGGATTATCAGGCTAACCATCGTGTCTGTCATCACGATAAAAAGTGAATTCACGTTTGTGAATAGGTAAAACGGCATGCTTTCTCTCGCTAGTGGGAAGGCGAATCTCAGCTTTAAATCTGTAAAAGAAAGTTAAAAACCAAAATATTTTGCTGACATTTCAGCTCAATCATTTGTCATTGCTATAGTAGAAGTTAAATAAATAATTCTTGCACTCATAATGAACTCAGTGTATACAGAGCATATACTCAAGGTGCTTGATTGTCTGCCTGCTGCAACAAAATCTTAAATATCGATTTAGAACTTAACGGCGTCCAATTTAGCAAGAATTTTAAATAAACGTGGATTGCTGATGAAAGTATCATAATATGGCATAATCTGGTATGCCCAACTTTTTTGTACCTGAGAGAACATTCTAGAATATCCGTTGGGGGGCATTTATATTTTCAAAAAACATTTTGAACATCATACATTTTATTGAAAACTTTTTAAATGAGGTCGTACATCGCCGAGCACACGTAAAGCTTTCGGTGCCCGCGAGCACCTCTTTAAAGGACTTCTTTTCTAGATGAATTTGGAATTCAAAAGTATTCACCGAAATAAAAATTAGATGGAGGCATTAATGATAGTAGAAGCGCTGATAAATTGATTTTACAGTCTTACAGTAAATACATTGGTTAGAGGAAAGAGGAAATACAATATGTAAAATACCTCTTCTTATATCAGTTAAATAGTAAAAATTATAATCATTAGAGAAAAAAAGTTTTAGAAAATATATTTTACTACAATTTATCTTCTTATCATATTTTATATAACTCTTATTATTAACGGAAATATCTACAACTTTCAAGTTGAAAAACTTTATAATAAATACAAGTATCACCATGGTTACTTAATTCCGTTACGATTCTTTCCACTGAACAAATTTGCTTAGTTAACGCTTCTCCAACGTGACGTTTTTTTTTTTAAATTAAATGATTTCATTCAATTTACAGTCATTTTCAAACAAAATTATAGCAATAGTGTGTCGTTAGGTTTATGGCAAACACACTCTGAAGTAAATTAAGAATAGACAAATCTTGAAAATATTCTCTATTTAGGTTGATAATAGCAAAATGGTTAGATTAGTTTTGTCATACATGGTTGGTCATAATTAATATGGGAAACTGATCTTATTACTTTCGTATAAATTAATTATTTTTTTTTCAAACAAAATTTATCTGTATACTAAATGAAAGTCATATCCAAAACGATTATAATGATAAATCAAAATTGTGAACATTTCTTTGTTTTAAGTGTAAGTCTTCAAAAGCGTATTGAATCTGATTTGTATTTATTGAAACATGTAATGTTCACAAAGAAATAATTAATTTATTAATTAGTCATCTGTGGGGTTTCCATATACAAATCTCATCAAGAGTAATATACATATATATATATATATATATATATATATATATATATATATATATATATATATATATATATATATATATATATATATATATATATATATATACTTCAGCGATCATATTGGTAAAAGCATTGTTCTGCTAAAAAAGGTCTGTGGTTCGACTTCTGGTAGTTTAGAAGATTTGTTGCTTCGTTTTATTACACCTCTGATGTAACTACATGATATATATGAATAATCCCGTTCATCAATATTTGTTTGTTTGTGTATACTTTCGTGTCCACATAACGTTGTTTGTTCAAATTCTTTTCGAATACGTATGACAAACTGTAGAAGACTATAGCGTATACTCCAACAAATTTCATTGTCATTGAATTTATTAATAAAATTAAATACTGATATGAAAAAATTAACTCGTCAACCAGGAATCGAACCTCGGACCTCTGGATATCTAGTCCAGTATGCTTCCGCAACATCAAAGACGACTGTGACGTAGCAGCCAACCTTTTCATATCATTCTTATTTTTATTTATTTAGACAGTATACTTCTGTCGAAGTTATTATTCATATATATTTATTTGTGTATACTTTCGTGTCCACATAATTTGTCGGAGTATACGCTATAGTCTTCTACAGTTTGACATACGTATTCGAAAAGAATTTGGACAAACAACGTTATGTGGACACGAAAGTATACACAAACAAACAAATATTAATAAACAAATCACTTCAGAAAGAAGTAAATACTAACTAATAAATAAAAAATTAGAATAATATGAAAAAGTTGGCTGTCACATCACAATCGTCTTTGGTGTAGAGGAAAGCACACTGGACTAGTTATCCAGAGGCCCGAGGTTCGATTCCTGGTTGACGAGTTAATTTTTTCATATAAGTATTTAATTTTATTAATAAATCCCGTTCATTAAAATTTAACTAGTCGAAACATTCTAAGTATTATTGTATATATATTTAGTAATATATACACTTAGAATGTAATTTACTGGTGGTTCAATTTTTATGAACTGGAGTACACTTAACTCTGTTAGCGTTTTTTTTTTAGCAAATTTTATAATTTAATAATGTCTCGATCTTGTTTAGTGTCTCTGTATTCGTTTATTAAAAGAAGAAACCCAGAAATTTCGTTTCATTATTTTCCAAACAAATCAAATTAATATTTACTAAATTATTAATATTTGCTAACTAACCTAAAATGTCGAATTTGTATACCGTTGCAATGTAATACTTTTGGCCACAGAACTAAATATCAAAATTAGATAAAGTATGTCGTACAAAAATTTTCTAAAATCACCACAGAGAAATAAAATATTCTATAGACACCTGTTACATTTATAAACATTGGCTATAGATCTAGTTTGTGTATTGGTCATCATGGCGCTACCATCTTAAAGTTTTTGTCGACAGTGAAAGATATCTATAGAGATGAAAGAATATCAATTTGTTGTTTTAAATATCCTTACAAATGTAATTATTTTTAATCATGAAATAAGTTAAAATTTTCGAAAAATTAATTCGCAAATTCTTTAATTCTCAAAAGTTTTTAATTCTCTCTACTATAAAAATAATTTTTTGTGTCATAACCCACGACATTATAGATGACTTTAACTGTATGATCGAAAAAGTTGTCAACACTGATATACATAAAATTGAAATATATCACCAAATGTATATATCAATATAAAAATTTCACCAGAGAAAACTGATGTCAATTAATAAATTGAAAACAGATATAGGTCATAGATTATTTATTTAAAAAAAAAACTTTTTAGTTAGCAGTGTAATATTATTATTAATGATACTCATAGATATATACAAAATGCTACAGTGAATATAAAATATCTTAAAATTATTGTATTAAATTACCGGAAACTGTATAAAAATTCAATTCTATAGTTTCAATGTTTTAATAACTTTTAAATTTAATCATATGTCTGAATCTGTAGTCTTTATTTTAATCTGAACAGCTTGATAATAAAATAAATCTACTCCGCTAAAAGTTTGGAATTTTACGTTTCAATAAACATAGAATCATAAAATTGACCAGCCGAAAATTTTCCCAAACTAATTTTCCGGTGCGTTTCTCACATTCTATTGATCTGAATTGGATGAAGTCTAAATGATTACATTTAGTTTGATCCTTTATACAATTTGGAATAATATACTTATAATACTTTCTTTTTTTGGAAATAATACCACGCCAAATGAAAAACTTTTAAACTAATGTATACATAATGAACTATTTCACCATATTCATAGATATATATAGATTGAAGTATTTCAAGTTGTTGATATTCAGTAATTAGAACATGTTATGAATACCTGTACTGTAGGCCACAATAGTAGGGATCATTTTACACAACTTTTCAGTTGTTTGTACATCATTAAAGAATAATAATAATAAAGCCTTTTTTATTCCTTAATAAAAATTACGTAATTTGATATTTAATACAATACGAGAATTTAAAATAAATTAAATTTAAATTACAATAATAAAAATCTACACGTATTAAAATTAATAAAATAAACACGTATTAAAATCAAAAAAAAAAAAAAAAAAAATTCATTATTACATGTAAAACAAATCACTATTATTAAGGACCTCTCTACAGAGAGATCCTTAATAACTTCCTTATGAGGTTTATAACTTTAGTTGTATTTCTCACATATACATTTGTCCATTTATGTTTCAATTTTATATTTAAAGTGCTCCGCTTCATGGCTCTTTGGGTGGTTTGTATCTTATTACTAGTGTGCCTGTTGAATATCCATGTTTGTGATGTATAAGAAAGAGAAGGCAATATACACGAGCCCAGGACTTTTTTCTTCAGTCTTACAGGTATCTTTGACTTAAGAACTTCTCTAAGACTTCAAAATTTGTTCCAGGCCATATTCACATGTCAAGTCAGTTCATCTCGGTGTCTAGATCTTTTGAAAGATATTTACTTGCCTAGATATATGTACTCTTCAACTTATTCCAGAGGACCGTTGTTGACGCTTATGGGGATTTTTTTTAATGTTTGTCATTATTTTTGATTTTGTTGTGTTCAGTTGCAAGCCAATTTTCTGGCTAACCGCATGTATGAATTTTTCCATAGCTTCTAGTTCTAGTTCTGATGCACTTTTTGCATAGAGTACATGCCTTTGTTTTCCCATTTCAGATTCTGCATAATGCTTTGCAGTATGGTTATAAATATTCTGGGTGACAAAGGGTCACCTTGCCGTACGCCCCTCCTATGTCAAATTCAGGCCCTGTTTTATCTAGTATTACTCTACTTTTACTGTTTTTGTATATATCTTGTATAAGATCTATGGTTGCAGATGGTATCTCGCATTCTTGTAAAGCTCTCCATATACTGTTGTTGGAAATGGAGTCGAACGCTTTGGCATAGTCTACAAACGCTAGGTAGAGGGGGTGGTTCATTTCCTCGAACTTCTCTATCATTAGTTCTAGAGAGTGAATGTGATCTACTGTTGAGTAGTTTCTTCTTGCTCCACCGGCTGACGTCTTTCCGTACACTCCGCGACACGCTCTTCCACGCACGAAGCAAAAAGCTTGTACAGATTTGATTGTAAGCTAATAGGTCTGTAATTGCCAATATCCATGGGTTTCCCTTTTTGCACACTCCGATCTCCATTTAAGTTTCTTCTTAAATATTGCCTTTTAATTGGATTTATTAAATTAAAATACTCCCGCTTATAGAACTAAAATTATTCATTAATTAAATACTGATATGAAAAAATCAACTCGTCAACCAGGAATCGAACCTCGGGCTTCTGGATATCTAGTCCAGTATGCTTCCGCTACACCAAAGACGACTGTGACGTAGCACCCAACCTTTTCATATCATTCTTATTTTTATTTATTTAGACAGTATACTTCTGTCGAAGTTATTATTCATATATATTTATTTGTGTATACTTAAGCGTCAACATTACGATGTTTGTCCAAATTCCTTTCGGTTACGTAAGACAAACTGTAGAAGACTTTAGCGTATACTATTTAGACAAATGTCATTGTCAATGAATTTTTAATTAAATACTGATATGAAAAAATTAACTCGTCAACCAGGAATCGAACCTCGGACCTCTGGATATCTAGTCCAGTATGCTTCCGCAACACCAAAGACGACTGTGACGTAGCAGCCAACCTTTTCATATCATTCTTATTTTTATTTATTTAGACAGTATACTTCTGTCGAAGTTATTATTCATATATATTTATTTGTGTATACTTAAGCGTCAACATTACGATGTTTGTCCAAATTCAAATTTTTGATGTGGCAGAGTTCTTTCTAAAGATTACAGATAGATCCATTACTCTCAGATGCGATTCCCGCGAACAATAATTTAACCTGAAGCTCCGTACGAATATGTAAAACTCTATTTTGACATATAATAAAAACTGTCATAAATACAAAAACCTATATATACAGTAAATGGTATATAATCAAACAGAAAGGTGAAATAAAAATATTAAACTTCCAAAACAAATTGATATATATATATATATATATATATATATATATATATATATATATATATATATATATGGATGCCGCTTATATAAATATATATATATATATATATATATATATATATATATATATATATATATATATGAGATGAACCATAATTCGTTTCTTGATGCACATATATTATTACTTGCGTTTGTAATTTTGACTATTAATTTAATCTAAGCAATATCTTCTGGTACTCGCTGTATGCCCTATTCCAATAATGTCAATAAATATACAGAATTTTTGTTGTTGATGATAGTTTTTAATTTTAGCTGATAAAAAAGTGTCAAAACTGTTTTCATGTAATGTATGTTCATATAAATATGTATGTTGAATATCAATATTTTTTTTTATATATGTATGAACTTTATTTTTTTAGAAGGATCAATCATTTTCGAATAGTGTTGATGATAAAATGTTGTAAAATACTTTTATTTCAAACGAAAATTCAATAAAAAGAAATAACAGCACTTTCAGCAGAAAATTTTCGTAAATAAAATTGTATGTCAACTTTGTCAATCAATTTTCATCAATCAATGAAAATAAACTTTTATTTAAATATGGATATTTTTATTTATTTCGTTTATTTATTTTATTCAAGAAATTTTATAGATTCATATTTTAAAATGTTTAAGCTTTACTTAAACAGTGATTTTATTTATGGTATAAAAAAAATTACTTTATAAAAGCTTCGTAATTACGTACATGGTTTTTTTTTAATTAAAAAAATATTCGATTATAAAAGCTCTACTACACACAAGTTTTTACGTTCACAATTGAACACTAATTGAATTAATAAACAACAACTAATACTAATTGATTTATAATTAAAAATATAAATTATTTTATATGAAGTTAATAATCAAGTTATTGATAAAATGTACACGTAGAACATTTTATCGAATATACAAAGTTATTTTTCAAAACAATTGAAAGTGATTGAATAAAATTTCTTTCGAATGTTGGGCTGGAAATTCTTTCTTTAAAACAAATAGGACCGGGAAATAGTATTGAAACAAGTAAAAATATTAACTAACAGAGTTAATTGCTTAAATACCCGGTATTTACTCAATTATTGAAAAAAAAAACTTAAAAAGTGTTTATTAAAAACAACAAATGTTTGAAAGGAAATGATGAAGGAACTGTGTTCCGAAACTAGTCATAATAAAGTAATTTTACGAAAATTTCAAATATTTGTTTTATTTAATAATTATTAAGGATTTTCGTCAAGTAACGACCTATTCAATATAATAGTTGTTTATTTTGCCCATTATGCTTAAACATGGTCCGATTTTGCGAACTTTATCTTACTTTTTAGCTCTAGAATACACTTACAAAATTTCAGCTGGTATTTTCTTTTCGTTTTTGAGTTATCGTTTGGACGGACAGACAGATTGACAGACACATTTGCAGAAATGTACTAATTAGGTTATTTTATGAACAACCAAACCAATTCTGCGATCAATATTTTCAACCGTTACAAAAACGGAACTCAACTTAATGTATCCTGGTATATATTATATATCGGGTATAAAATGACTTTAAATGTTTAGGATTGCTGGTATTTATTTAAATATGAAAAACGAAAATTTATACAATCTTATCAGAAAACAGACATTGTGACGTACTTCAATGGTCTGGGCGTACGAAGACGCGGACACAGCTAGATTAAAAATAAAATTTTTTTTCCAATTCTGTGGTGCCCGATTAAGCCAGCCACATGGACATAGTTAGGTTATGGAGGGCATTCCTCCTCAATTTCTGTAAGTTGTCCCGCCACTTCTGTCGTATCCACCGGATAGTTTGTTGTTTAATGTGCCTCTGTGTATGTATGTGTGTAGTAATATTTGTTTAGATATTTGTGTGTGTGTTGCTGTATTTGTTTATAGTGTTTTCGCCTTATTGTTTGTGTATTAGGTGTAGTGCTTTGTTTTTTTTTTGAGCCCGTGTGGGTGCTGATAAGTGTGCTATTTCGCCATGTATGAATTGTGTTATACATTATTAATAATATTATCCAGTTGTTGATACACATTACCTATTAGATTACGAAGGGCTTTCCCCCTCAATTTCTTTAAGTTGTCTCACCACTTCTGTCGTGTAGTAATTTGTTTAGCTGTATTTGTTTATAGTGTTTTCACCTTATTGCTTTGTTTGTTTTTGAGAGCCTGTGTGGGTGGTAATAAGTATGCTATTTCGCCATCTATGAATTGTGTTATACATTATTAATTATATTATCCAATTGTTGATATAGATTACCTATACTGTCAATGTATAAAATATCATATCAAATGCAAAAAAATAATTTATACTTAATTTGCCAAACACACATATCGAGTATATTTTAGAATTTGTAGAAAAACTATATATCGGCCAAGAATCGAATCATGAACCTGTCGCATACGCGGCAAGTTTCCTTAAGTTTAATCACTCTGTTTTTAAAGAATGCCAATTCAATAAATTCTGACTCAGATATAGGATCTGTACCACAGTTGAAGTTTTTATTCCCGACTTATGGATAAAAATACGTATGCATCAAAACTATGGTGAAGTTACTGATTACTTAATATGAAGTGGATGGCATCATTGTTTTTAAATTGTTTTCATTTTGTTTCATTTTACGTATAATATTTTTAAAATTTTGTTTAATGTAATAATAATTTTTATCAATAGAAATAACTTTATTAAATACGCTTTCAATATTTTTTTATATATAACTATAGGTAATTTAATGAATAAAATATAAATTACAAACGTATTGACCAAATACACCCATAATAAATATATTTATAAAATAATAATCGAACATAAAACATTTTAAATTTAATTTGTTTCAAATATAGACACACGGTGTGCATTAATGAAAACGTAGGCAGTTCGTTAAATGTTGGCGTAGGTTTTAGATGAAACATTTGAAAGGATATTACATTTCACATAAGATAAATTTCAACTTATTGATTTCGATGGGGTTTAGGAAATTTACTTTTTTGAAAATGGCAATTTGATATACTTCATTTCTTTGTGTCTGTGATAACTGATACGATATTTGATGAATCTGCAGGTTCTCGGTCCACTTTGAGAGGTGAAGAACCCGATTCGCAACAACATATTTTTATGATTAAATATATGTTCGCAAAATTAACCGCATTCACTAATTTATATTTAACGTTTGTCAAGAGTGATTTGTATTTAAGAAATACCAATATAATGAATATATCTTCCGTTCATGTTTCACCGTTTCATGAAGTGCACAAATGCACAATTTTGAGGTACTTGACCATTTCCTATTCATCATCATAATCAAATAATAACAGAGTTCAGCTAGACCATATTAAGATACTCCTTCCTCTTCATATAATGAAAAGTACATTCTTTTTCTTGAAATGCACGATTTCACTAAGAAAACATGAAATATATATAAATTTTTTTAAATATATAATATCAAATGATTTCATCCTAACATATTTGGTTGCTGTTAAGATCTGCAGATTCTTAGATACTCATAGAGCTATGTTAACTATGATTGTATAACCTTAAAATAAGGCCAACCAAAGAAAAATCTATACGAGTCATATGAAAACGTATTAAAGTATTCTTTCGTAACAAAATTATATTAAACTAGCGGCTCGCCACGGCTTCGCACGGGTATTTAACAAAAATTTTAAGAGACACAAACACACACATACACCCTTCTTTCTGCGTCGGGTTAAAAAAGAACAAAATTATAAAGAAAGTTTGGATATTATTATTTTAATGAATTTTTTTGTTATTATTTTTGTTGTTGTTATTTTTTAATATTTTATATTTATTTCTAATGTTTGTAAAAAGATCATATTTACAAAACAAAAGCCATTAAATTTATTAAGTCAGAGCTTCCCTGTAAACGAAATTTGATGTTCTTTTATTTTG
The DNA here is from genome assembly GCA_963920215.1 of Nineta flava. Taxonomy (NCBI): domain Eukaryota; kingdom Metazoa; phylum Arthropoda; class Insecta; order Neuroptera; family Chrysopidae; genus Nineta; species Nineta flava. Next base: position 63,214,499 of record OY986043.1, read on the forward strand.
TGGCAGCAAAATAAATTGATTTTCAGGAGCTCCGACCCGCGATAGGCCAACATATCCAGTAGTTTCGGAGCCTATTCAATGCAAACACACAAACAATCAAATCTTTCCTCTTTATAATATTAGTATACTCGTAGATACCCTCACAAGAATTGGAAGTTTAAATGGGTATTTCATGTACATGAAATACCAATAAAAAGACAATTGTATTATTTGAATTGGTGAGCTTCTACAACTCCATCTATATTACCGTAAACTATTTGACCGTCTGAATATTCTTGGAAAATATTCTGATATTTATTTTCTAATGTAATATTTTGCGGATTAGTCCATTTGACGAATATAATTTCATTGTCAACAGTTATGTAAATCTCTGTATAAAGCAAAAGTGCGTTCTTAAAACAATTGCATTTCGCGGTAATAATTAATACGCTTATACCATGTCCTGTTTAAACCATTAAACTATAAAATGGTCGATCCATTAATATATGCACTAGTTTAATTTAATTACTATAAATAATAATATTAAAATGTATAATAAATATATATTTTTATATATTATTTGACCCTTAATTTACAAATTATGACGACATGTAAATTGAATATCATTGTGCAATCATTGATGATATCGAAATTTTAATATATTTATTATTGTTGGACGTCAAACTTTTTTGAAATTTTCTTGACCAAGATCATGTTATTAGGATAAAAAGATTTTAAACAATATATTGACTTGGGAACAAACAAATATTTTTTTATATCTTGCCTATATTGAGAATTTATCAGTCCCTAGTCCCTACTGTTGAAAATATTGATCGTATAAGAAATTTTTTGGTACAGATGTTCCTGAGACAATCTAAGAGTAATTTTAATAAGAGTGAGGTTAACAAGAGGAAACTTGAATGAAAGTAATTTTAACAAGAGTAATTTCAATAAAATTTATTATATTTTAATTTATTTTGTTTAATTTTGTATTTATTTTTATTTTTGTTCATTGATTTCGATTTTCTATCTATTTCTAATTGTCAAAGAGTAAATTACGACTAGTTTATTTCTACTGATGATGATTACTTTGTAGTCGAAATACGTATTTATAATACAAAAACTGATCTAGGTATTGGGGCGAATTAGAAATTTTATATTTTTAATAGATATATCAATTTCAGTTTTCAGTAGAAATTCATCGTTTTGAATACGTAAATCGAGGGTTTTGTACTCGCATATAATATTCTATAGATACATGAATCTATTTTAGTTATTATGAATGCTAATTGTTGTACATAAATTTAATTTTTACATTTACAGAATACATTTTTAGGATAATGGAAATGTTTTACTAACTATTTTCATTATAAAGTTTAATCTAATTATTTTGAATAGTTTTAAATGATTGGAAGAGAAATTATATTACAATGTTACCTGATGCACATTTATTAATTATTTATTACCCGACTACGGAACCCCAAAAGGAAGGGTTAGGTTTTTAGCAGTCTATGTTTGTTTGTATTTATGTATGTTTCACCGTAGCGCCTAACGTCTTAGTGCTCCACGTGCCATAGGTTATGTGATGTCATATTAAATCCAACATGTCTGATATAAATTACATAATACGCTAGCATAAAATTTGACTAGAATTTAAATAAAACAATTCACAAATGTATCGATTTGGGTATAAAATGAAAGGTTTAAATTCACAAATTTCGAAAATGTGTAACTTATTTTTACCCGACTACAGAAGGATATGATTTTAGCAGCCCATATATGCATTTTAGAATGCTCGTGTGTTCCCGTGTAGCTCCTAAGCTACTACCAAAAGGAAGGTTTATGATTTTAGCAGTCTATATATGTATATATGTATGTATGTATATTTCTATTTATTGTAATAAATAATTTAAATCTTTATTGGTTAATTATTGGTTTATTATTATTATTATTATGTTTAGAAATATATTTCTTGTACATGTGGTACGAGAAGCTGCAATATTCAGATACTTTAAGTATACATCGAAATAGGTTACGATAAAAATCCACGAAATAATACCGATTTGGTCAAGTTTGGAGACCGTTAATAATTTTGTTTAAAAAAAATATTCCACAATTACAATTTGTAAATATATTTTTTAAACGCAATAAATAGTTTAAAAAAAGTTAATTTAAATTATTACTCCATTAAGAAATCTTCAAATAAACTCGTTAAAGTCATATTTTTTCCATAATATTACTTGATGAACAAAAAAACAGTAAAACCTCTAATAATTTATTATATCTTATCGTCAACCATGTTAAACATAATTAGTTTAAAATAAGCCGTGAATTCGGTAATGATACTGCTGCTTCATCACTGTACCGAAAGTGAATGCAAAAATGATTGTGAATTCAGTTTCGGAGACTTTAAGGCTACTTATGTCAACTATACAAATACCTTATTAGTCAAGTAAATTAAGCAAAATTTAAAAATTAATACGAAAAACTAGAGAATAAATCAATAAAAGGAAATCATTTTTATGAGTAGCATTAGGAAAAAAAACATGATATGCATTCGCTAGTAACTAAAAAGACACTTCGGCAAAGTTATGCCAAAGTATTAGGGTATTTTATCATAAAATGGTAATGAGGTACTGACTTTATTTAAATCTTTCAATATTTCTTAAGCAATGATGAAAAAAAAATAAACATCGAAATAATATTTGATACAATTAGTCGTAAATAACCACACAAATTGTCTCTTATACGAATAAAATTAGGTAAAACATTTAGGTTGTATTATTTACACCATATGGTGTTTATGTATTTTTAACTCATATTTCGAGTTATCCAGACTCAAAAACCATCATCCACATATTGCCATCTTCATCAAGATTTGAAAATTCTTCATATCCCCAGATTCTTGACAACATTGACCCCATTCTCCTTTTTCTTTTCAATTTACGTAAAAGTCACTCAAGATAAGAGTTCCGTCACATCTCCGTTCAACCTGTCTACAGTGAGCCGGCGTATTGCAAATCAGACCCGTCAGTCAGACCCTCTTCGCCAAACCATGACAATCAGATTTATTCTGAACACTATTTTTTGTTTTTGGCAGACGTGTTTTTAAACTTTTTGATAAAGTTTATACTATGTTTTTTACATTTATAGTGGAACCCGACGGATAGATGTTAATACAGCCATCATTAGACTAGGTGGCGACGGTTCTGATTCAGAACGGTGGCTGAAATGTGACATGGGTGATGTGTGTCAATCGACCTTAACTATCTCGTTCAAAATTTCCAGATGTATAAACGTCTCAATTATTATAAGCCTGCAAGCATTCTCACTGTGGTAAAACCTATTCTTCTAAGATGATTCCAGTGCCTAGTAATTATCCCAGTCATAAAGTTCTTTCTATTTTTTCTATGAGCCAAGCTGCTGCCCTTACCATGTTTTGGATATCATTCATTTCTTTTCTTTCGGCCAGCTGTACATCTATATAATACTTGGTCATAGATTTATCGAATCATCGAGGACGAACGACTAGTCCTTGACAAGGCACATTCTCATCTCGTTATTGAAACAGTCGTTATAATCTATTCTACAGTTTTTTACCGGATAATAAAATTCAACTTCCATCGTTACCATGATGTATGGGATCAATATCGTGCTATGCGCCTTTTTGTGAGATTTTCTCTACTTTATATTATCAAGTTTTACTGTAATACGATGTTTAAGAGTTACAATTTAATTTATGCAATTAACTAAAAAATTTATTAAATATTTAATACGAATGGATTTGTAGAAAGAAAATATTATATACATTATTTAAATATCTTACTTAAATACTTAGTGACTTTTTATCCTATAACTATAATTCGCTTATATTATTATTGTATAAAAATCGGGGATGTTGCAAATGGAAGGCAACCTCCCGTTTCCAGTACCACATAAAACCATGGTAATAAGCATCAAGCAAGTTTTACAGTTTAATCTATATTTGCTTGAGATCTTGTTTTTTAGTTGAATACGACGAACATGAGCTCTGCAAAAACTGTGATCTTAAATACTTCAGTAAGCAAGCTCTTTGATCGAAATGTGTAATCATCGGCTTATCATCTTTTTTTTTTTAAATAAAAAATTCGACACGTAAGATGTTCGTAGATTAAGCGAATTTTCTCAGACAAAGAAATAATAAACGATATCATATTAATTGGATGACATTGTAGTCGCACGCTTCTGTACATTACCCACATATCTCCCTAAAATATAGGGGAGAGTTGCCTAATGCGTACTGGCCACCTAAATCGTACTGGCTCATTTTTTTACCAATTAATGTTGGCAACTTCAAGTGGTAAAAATTTAAAGCGTTTATGGAGCCGGTAGTATAGGACACAAATTGTGTTATCCTGATTAATTTCACACAAATATGTAGAAGCCGGAAGATTTCAAGTAAATTTGATGTAAATCTTAACCAATTATTTTAAGGCAAATTTCAAATAAATATTATAAACGATTAATAAATTTTGTGTTTTCTTTGAATTATATTTAATATAACATCTTTATAGTAAGTTTATAATATAATTTATATAATCTTTTGGGTTCAATATATAATATCAGTTCGCTTAGTTTCCTAAATCGTACCGGAATTTAAACTCTTAAATCGTTCCAGTATATTATATAAGAAATCACACTGAAATTTCATCTAGGTCAAAGCAAATAATAACATTAATAAGCAACATTAATAAGCAAAGATCAAAGTACAATATTTTTGTAAAAAATGTCAATCTTTAATTGTAAATATTTCTGTAAATATTCGTGTAACAGAAAAATAATAAGAAACAAAATTACAGTAAAACTTAGTACCTACAACTTAACTTCTGATAAATTTTTAGATTTTTCAAATATTAAAGGAGCTAGTCAAATTTTGTGTTTCTCCCTCCCTCTAAACCCACCACCCACCCACCCTTTCCCCTCGTCTGATTTTACCCATTAACGAACTTGACCTTTAGAATACCAAAAACGCCACAAATTTCATTCCAATCGGAATAAAACTATGACCGCTAGAGAGTCCACAATTATTTTAAACAATCCTTAATTGTAAACATTTCTGTAAATATTAGTGTAACAGAAAAATGATAAGAAACAAAATTACAGTAAAACTTAGTACCTACAACTTAACTCCTGATACATTTTTCGATTTTTCAAATATTAAGGGAGATAGTAAAATTTTGTGTTTTCCCCTCCCTCTAAACCCTCTTTCCCCTCGTCCGATTATTCCCATTAACGAACTTGACCTTTAGAATACCAAAAGCGACTCAAATACCTAATTTTATTCCAATCGGAATAAAACTGTGACCGCTAGAGAGTCCACAGTCATTTTAAAAAAGTACATATATATATATATATATATATATATATATATATATATACATATATACAAATTTTAGCGATAGTAATTTTTAACATCTAACAGGTAGGATCGATGGACATTTGAAGAAATTTTTACGAAATTCCAACATTGGTGCATAATCAATAGCTGCATTTCTTTTGTAGGAAATTCGCTAAAAATATACTAATCACAAAAAAGCAAGTCATTTTGGGTACTAAAGGTTTAATTTGTTTTAGTCTTTATTTTTTTAATTAAAATATAAAAAACTAAATAAATTAGAAAAGTATGCAACTTATATGAAGAGAAAAAAGATTTTACTCACGTGTAAAAAATGATTATTTAAGCTGTATTTTTTCAAGAAAATCTTCAACTTTAAAAACAAAACGAGTCGATAGAAAACTTTTACAAGTTAATAGAATTCAAGAGACATGCTACTCTTATCTTGTCTCATGGTATCACTATCAAGTCTAGTCGTAAATTGTCGAGGAGCGGTTGTCCTGATGTATACGCCCATGTGTGTAATATTTTATGCGTGAGACTTATGTACTCCGTATTATTATTATTATCTATTTGATACATACGTATTATTGTGCGAATTATAATAAATGCGAGTAGTGAATTATTTTCTAAGTTTCCACATTAAATATATCTATCTCCTTTTAATTTTTCACTGTTTTCCGTCTCCTCGCTTTAATATTATCTTTCACATACAAATAACAATAATAGAATGGAAATTAACACAAATTCACATTAATCGTAATAATGTTGAAAATGTTCGTTTTTTTCACTGAAAAAGGAAAAACTTTCTCATTTTACTTTTTGTACGGTTTTCATTCGGTATGCGTGTGTATGTGTGTGTGTGTGAATTTGTTTGTGTTATTTAAAAAGTACATGAGTTTTAGAAAATTTTATAAACTTTATTATCATTCTCTGTCTGTGCTAAGGAAACAAAAGGGTTTGTTTTTTGTTTTTTGCACTTGTTATTATTTCAACTATGTATTTAATTATACATATATACTTTATTTTCGGGTTCCGTAGCAATAGAAATATAGTACGAATGGTGTAATGGTCAAAGAACCTCGGGATTTTCTAACTTTTTTGGTTTTGTGCCTATAACTTCTATATGGTGCAGACTATGACGCGATTTTCACCAAACGGTTCAGAATTTAGCTGAGAGTAACATTTGCTATAAAATTATTTTGTTATATGCATCCGTTCTGCGGGGTCAAATCTATCTTTTGAACGGTGCAAAATAGGGAAAATCTTTCACTGCACAAAATCTTGATCTCTAGAAAACAAACAACTTTTGTTTGAAACTCGAGTAAATTAACGCCCCATTTGTGGCTCGTTTTTACACCAAAACAATGGGGTGTATGAAAAAATGTTTCAAACAAGAGTTGTTTCTTTTTATGATATAGTCATTAGTTTAATTAAAAATTTACTCTATCTCGCACCATTTAGAAGATAGGCCATAACAGAGATGTATGGAACAAAACATTTACACGTGTGATCATATGAAAAGCCAACACTTAAATATATTTCCAGGTTGCAGTCACGAATATAGTACTAATCTCAGTTTTTAACAAAATCTCGTTTTTTGACCATTCTACTTAACCGAATATACTACTTTTTTGACTATATAACTTAACCGAATTGTTAAGTTGTGGTGCTTATTCGACGCATAATTCAATGTTCTTTAATTGAATACACCATGATTTTTTCGCCAGAATGCACCATATAGAAGTTATAGGCACAAAACCAAAATAAGGTGGATAATTCAAAGGTACTTCTTCTGCCAAAAGTTGTCCCCGTGTTATAATTTTTGTATCTTTACAAGTTTGTACCCATCTATAATAAAAAAATAAAAAGTACTACATCATTTTTTGCATTATACCCCGTGGTTTTGCTTGCTCCTCTACTGATTGTCATACATTTTTCTGGTGGCTAAAACGTGTAACCTAGCGACATGTTTATTGCACTTAGGTGGCTATTGAAGTGTATAATCTAGTATGAGTGCACTACATACCTCCCCCTACCACCTTAAAAAAAGGCAAAAATATGATAAACAACTCAATTAGCAAAAAAGATTATCCTTGAAAATGATGTGGGGGGGTTTCTTTTTACAAGCTTTTATTTAACTTGCAATGTATGTATGTATGTATGTATGTTCGGGTCAAATCTTGCAAGCTGAATTAGAACCACTTCCTCTTATCCTACGGAATTGAATTTTTACATGTTGGTGCAGTTAAGATGACAATGCATTTTTATGGTAAGCATGACAAGGAAGGAGGGGGAAACACAAAATTTGGTATATCTCTCTTAATATTGAAAAAATCGAAAAACACATAAGAAGTAAAGTTAGTTAATAAGTTAGAAAATTAGTTTTACTATAAAACGCTTCTTTTTAAAAATGTTTTTTAATAGAAACTTATTTAAGTATCTACATATCCTTAATAATAATAAAATCTACGCGATATCATATCGAAAATAAAAACTAATCCTGAAGGTGATCGCCACCAACTTAAATGAATACAAATGTCAGACCCAAATTATAGGAATGTACCAAGATATCCTGGTATATGCAACCTAAAAACTATACTAAGAAAAGTGAATTAAAAGATATTTTATTAGACTGTAAACCAAACTATTTCTTATTTTTGGAAGAAGATAAGTGTAAATTGGTTATTCTTAACTCTTAATACCGAGTAGCGTATCCCGAAGTCTACACGGACAGTTTTCACATCGTGTGGCAAATAATATATTATTGCAGAGATCATACAGAGAATGTTTTGAATTTTTCCATATTTTTGTTTGTTAATAAAAAAAATATCAAAATTTTTTAAATTTTCCAACGGGGGTTTTTTTTTAAATCATTCAAAAAATAGCTCCGAGAAGTATAAAAAAATTCCAGACTTTTATTTTAAAAATTATCGGGGTTATCCAGTAAGTACCCGAATTTTCCCTTTCCTTAATATTCATATTTAATGGGTTAAAAAAATTTTTTGTTCAAGTGTCGGAATCATGCGGAGCCAAATCACCCGTTTTCAAGCCCTATTTTCATTTCTCAATAAAAATTATAAATATAAGTTGCACAGTTCCTCTTTAAGAATCTTTTTTTCGATTTCCGATATCTGCAATAGCTTCTGAGATATTTGCAAAAAACAACGCCCTTTTTTTTTAAATAAATTTTGCACATTTTTCTAACACGGCATAGCGAGTTCAACGAGCTGGCGCACGTATTTAATTTGCAGTAGCAAGAATTAACACGTTTTTTTAAATTTTGACTAGACTAGGAAGTTAAAATACTTCCTCCAACATATTCAATACATAAAGCGAATTTGGAACTCACAAGCCACACAATGTACTCGTCTCGATTAATACTTAATCGTTTATTTATTTATTTATTTTTTCATATCTTCATCAAAGGCATAACCTTGCAAGTTTAAAATTTATATATTTGCATAGCAGTGTAAACACAGTCTTAAACCTTTATATTTTAAATGTTGTTTTAAAGAATTATTTCCCTAAAGAGAAAAACTTTTCATCTTAAGACTCCTCGTACTCACAACGTAGCACAACGGAACACTAATGCACAAATCCAAATCAACACTTAATTTACTTTCTTCCTTTTTTTTATTTTACTTTCTTTTAACATTCACTTCTTATGTCTCTTTTTCAGTATACACATACATTCTGTTTTACACAAGTTTTCACAAGTGCCATCATCATCGTTTGGTTGACTTTCTTGTCGCATTGTCTGTTTTTATTATATATTTTATTAAATAAATTTACAGTTTATAACCAAACGCGAAACATGCTATTAAGGATGTTAGGGAGGTATATCAAAAATAGTAGAATGTTCATCAGTTAATGCTAAAGCGTCCGTGAAAATTTCAAAATGATTTACTAAGCCGTTTAAAAATTATTGCAATTGAAAAAAAATTCGTTTCGCAGGAGCTGCGTCAACTTAGCGAATTTCCTTAGAATACATGTATCACTCTCTAGTGGTCATAATTTTAGTGTGATCAAAATGAAACATAATATCTGATATGACTTTAGTATTTGCATCAATAGCGGCATTTCCTTTGGAGGAAATTGGCCAAAATAAATCGATGTATAACGATTATAGTTTATAGTTACTATGGAAACGACAATCAAAATTTTTTACAATAAAATATATTTCATGTATTTGTGTCAAACTAACACAAAATATTTAATATCTCTCTTAATATTAGAATAATCGAAAAATGTTTAAGGAGTAAAGTTGTAGAAAATTAAGTTTGCTACAATTCAATACTTGATCATTTTTCTCAAACTCTAATGTGAACAGAGATATTTAAAATTTTAACTTTCAATCTTTAATTGTAAATATTTCTGTAAATATTAGTGTAACAGAAAAATGATAAGAAACAAAATTAGTAAAACTTAGTACCTATAACTTAACTCTGATAAATTTTTCGATTTTTCGAATATTAAGGGAGATTGTCAAATTTTGCTTTTTCCCCTCCCTCTTAATCCCATTTCCCCTCGTCCGATTTTACCCATTAACGAACTTGACCTTTAGAATACCAAAAGCAACCCACATACCAAATTTCATTCCAATCGGAATAAAACTGTGACCGCTAGAAAGTCCACAGACATTTTAAAAAGTACATATGTGGGTATATATATGTATATATGTATATATGTATATATGTATATATGTATATATATATATATATATATATATATATATATATATATATATATATATATATATCTATATATATATATATATATATATCTATATATACATATATATATATATATATACAAATTTTATCGTTAGTGATTTTTAACATCTAATAGGTTGGATCAATGGACATTTGAAGAAAGTTTTACGAAATTCCAACATTGGTGCAAAAACAATAGCTGCATGTCCTTTGGAGGAAATTCGCTAAAAAACGTAATTTAACATGTAACTGTAAGGAGATTTGTTCACTCAATAGATTCAATTCCATTGAAAAAGCTACGAAACATCCCAAATTTTCAAATTAGATAACTTGAAATTACAATTCAAATTTTGCCCCAATTTCTATAACATTTATTTGTATTTTATTAATGCGTATTTCGACTACAATGTAGTCCTCATCAGTATGAATTAGCTAATCGTAACTATCTTTGGGGTATGGATTCTGAGATATGTAGCCTGTTGCTTGTTGCTAATTTGGTGCAAGTCTCACAATGATATTAAAAAAGTTCTGTCTTTTATATGATTTGACTAAGGGTATGATCTGACCTGAGGATTATTTGAGTTGACTGACTAAAGGATTAGGTGTGTGAAGAACTCCTCCTATTTATTGACGGTATCCTTTTGTGACTATGCGGGGTTGCTTTTGTCACTAAAGTGAAGGTATCGAAAGTAATTTTTCTTGGACAGTGGGACTTTCAGGAGCTTGTTTACCAAAAAATTGAAAACACTCATTTTGTATTGAGTTGGGCTGTTCGAATCGGCTGTATTATCGTTCAGTGTGTGTAGGTTTTCTGTAGATATCTACAGATATCTACAGCTGTCCAAGAAAAATTGCTTTAAAGACATAACTTTTTAAATATTATTGTGAGACACTATGAGCTAATTCATACTGATGATGACTACATTGTAGTCGAAATACGTATTTATAAATACAAATAAATATTCTAGGAATTAGGGCAAAATTTGAAATGTATTTTCAAAAAACCTAGAGTTCTCTTTGATTATTTTAATAATCTTTACATAACTTGAAGTCTTGGACCATAAGGTCGAAGTGCAATAGTTTTTAGACCCCTATATAATCAATCAATCAATCAACTTGAAGTGTATAGAAACAATTTTGCACAGTTTTATTAACATTCACTAAACGATTGTTGAGAAAAAATTATAAATAGAAATACAAAAAAGTCGTTACGCAGGAGCTGCATCAACTTAGCGAATTTCCTTAGAATTTATAAATCACTCTCTAGTGGTCATAATTTTAGTGTGATCAAAATGAAATATAATATCTGATATGACTTTTGTATTTGCAAAAATTAAATTTATTAATAGCCAAAAAAAAAAAACGGTATAACAATTATTGTTTATAGTTACTATGGAAACGACAATCAAAATTTTTACAATTAAATATATTTTATGTATTCGTGTCAAACAAACACAAAATATCACTATTGCTAAAAAATATGTCTTTGTCACTTACACTGATATGAAATACGAAGAAAATGAATATATGTTTTTGTTTAAATTAAATTTGTGTTTAAAAGTATATTCACTGCCAAAAGTTTTTCATATTATTTATTATTATTTATTTAAAATACGGTTGCTTCCGATTGTCTCTTCCAAATATCCTTAATGTTTTTCATTTCAAGAATAAATAATATCACTTTTAATTGACTTTCAACGAACGGATAAGATCTCAATTCGTCTGACGTCTATATCTTGTCGCACGGTAATGTGTTGGATCAAGTTTGTGAGCTTATACGTGCGTATATGTATTTATAATATTCTGAGGTTCTTTAATTTACCCTAGAAACTTTATATTTGGTAGATATGTAAGGCTTAGAAAATAAGTGAGGGAAAATACCGGAAAATCTGAAATTTTTCTTGCAAAAAGAAAATATTTAATGATAAAATTAGCATTGTTAATTAAAAATGGACTATTGTGTCACATTGTCACTAAATGTGTCAAATAAAATAAGTTTGTTTTATCAAATCTAATCCGTGGCTGCTGATAGCTATTTACAAAATCTATATTTTAAATTCTGCAAAATAGTTTTACAACCCAACAATTTCTGGTTTAAATACGAACAAAAACACAGAGCGGATAGTAAAAAGAAGAAAATAAGCTTTAAATTGTATCAAACCTATTAATGGGTTTGATTCACTTTAAAGTTAATTTTCTTCTTTTTAACCCGACTTCAAAAAGGAGGATGGTTCTCAATTCGTCTGTATTTTTTCTTGTTTTTTATGAACTCCGTTATTTATGAACCGTTGCCTATTGGTCCCATTATTACCAAATCGCATTCTGATGAGGGGATCCCCGGGAAATGGAGGAAAATCCCCATTTTATATGTGATAACCGATTTCTGCGAATTTTTTTTTTTTTTGATAGGGTATACTCATTCATAATAGGAAAATAAGAAAATTTTTTTTAAAACCGACCCCAAAAAAAAAAAATTTTTACAAAAAAAAAACAAAATGCTCGTAAAGAAAACTGAAAATCTGTTATAAAAAAATGCACTAAAAATTAAAAAAAAAAAAAAAAAAACGGATAAAAAAAAAGTGTTATAAGTGGGTCATTTAGTAGGTCTACCCATATTTAGACAAATAAAATCAGGTAAAGAACTTCAAAGTCACTAAAAAGCGAGAAATAAAACTTATTTTGACAAAATGGAAACCCGACTTCAAAAATCAAATATTCTATAACAAAAAATGCATTAAAAAGTAAAAAAATAATTGCATATTCTTGTGCCAATTTTAGTTCACCTTGTTATTTTTGGAGGCGGTGTCCAAAAGTTATGTGAATTTCGCTATGCTGACACCGCCTCCGAAATTAACAATAATTGTACATATATATTTAAAAATTTTTGCTTAGGCGAACTAAAATTGGCACAAGAATATGCAATTATTTTTTTACTTTTTACTGCATTTTTTGTTATAGAATATTTGATTTTTGAAGTCGGGTTTCCATTTTGTCAAAATAGGTTTTATTAGAGCATTTAAATAAAAGTTTGTTTTTAAAAATGTTTTTTTACATTAATTTAAGTATAAATTTAAATTATTTGTTAACACTTTTTATAGTGAAATCGGATTAAATATTTACTGGGCAATAAATGTAGTCCATTACATACTGAATGGTTTTAGTTGAAATCAATGTCTGCTGAAATGAACTTACGAAACGTTTACTGCAAATTGAATATCTACTTACAATTTTGTGTAAATAAATTTTGTCAGCGAGCATTTGATCCAAAATTTGTCGATTTGAATCAGAGTGGATTCTCTTTTCAGGGCATCTTTACGACATCGTGTTTTTAATTTCATTTGATTTTTTTAAAGTCAGATTTTTTAGACGATAATATTGATACAATAGTTATACATAGAACGTTAACATCCCATGGGAATTACAATATAGATTGCATTTTATGTATTTGATGTATGATGAATGATGAATGAATGTCTGGAGGTGTTAATTAACAATTGCAATTTTCGATTGAGACGTTTGAAAATATTAGAAATAGAATTTTGATTTACATAAGATATAGTGAATAGATGTATTTATTTATAATCACAGAATGTTTCAAATATTTTAGTTTAGTTTATATAGATTTTTCCGTCTGTCTATCTGTCAACATTGAAATATTTTTGATTACAATGCAGATACTCACTTCTGATTAATTCAGGCCGCTAAATTCTAGGAAATAGTAAAAAACGTTATAATGACCCTACCTTAAATTGACCTCCTCACGTCGGCACACATTCTGTTTTAGAGAATAGGGTTCAGTAAACATATGTACAAATTTTCATCGCTTGAACCAAAAAAACATGGAATCATTTCAATTTGTCGTTAGCGTTCGTAATGACAGTGTATTTGGCTGTGACATCGTTGCTCCCAGATGGATATACGGATTGGAATGCTTTTTTTGGAGGGCAGTTTAATCGGACAGGTTTTTAGCTATGTTTGATAAAAATCTATTCGGCCGTTTAAAAATTATTAACTCTTTTCCTAGTTGGTTGACTAAAGGACTGTGGAAGCGCTGGGAAATCACATGTAATATAATTGTGTATATATATTTAATTTATAACTTTCAGCGCTTCCATTCTGTAAAAATCACTAAGCAAAATAGGAAAAGAGCTAGTGATTTTTAAACAGCTCAATAGATTTTCTTATCATCTACCAATATACCTAAGAACCATTCCGATGGAATTACCTTCAAAGAAAAAAACAGCATTGAAATCGGTATATCCGTTTGGGAAATAACCGGTTTGATTAGTAAGTTGAGGGGATAATTAAAGTTTTAATAATATAAAATTTCACTTGTTATGAAGATTTATTGTTTTCATTGAATAATTTCGATGGGTGTAATAGATTGATTTTGGATTAAGGCCTTATGATTTTGGAAGATGCTGTAATTACGTAATAATATATCGTATACTGTGTACAGTATAAAATTACATTTATGTAACAAAGTAAATACTTTCTGTGTACTGTGATAGTATATTGAATTTTCTTAAGTATAAAATATATGTACGTTCCTCCTCAAACTTCTTACATCCCCCACCTTGCACCAAATTCATTCATATAAATAGTAATAGGTTGTTACGTAGAATATGACGGCTAAGTTGTATATGTTATCTCAGAATTATTATACACCAAAATATTATTAGGATCCCAAACCAGAGTTGAGAAAAATTAATAATAACAACAATATTTATTAGTAAACAAAGCGATAAAAAATAAATCAATTTTTACAAATTAGGAAACGAAAACTCAACAACATTTCTGTAAATATAAAGGTTATAAAAACAATAGTCAGATAACTTAGCTTATCATAAATTTGGCCATTTAACTTGTTTAATAGAAGCTCTCCTTTATCTCCTTGGTGAATTAGATAAATATTCTTTCAGATCATATTAACATTAATACGCTTCGATTGCTATCTTTAAAATGCACATCTTTTACAAAATGGTGTTAATATGACTCTGGTGACCTCAAAACGAAGATATATGGTGAAAATTTGGTTTTTGATTTTCGGATCGATTACGACAATTTTCCTATACTGGAAAGTTAACAATAAATAGAGCTACTCGAGTTAGTTTTGTAAATACTCTATGAACATTGATTACTTTTTATTATATACCAAAGTATATGAAATCCATAGTGTAAATACTCATAAGGTATTTCCAAACTATATCAGCTGATGTGTAAGAAAAACATGTTGGTACTCCTGCGCGTTGTTGAAAACAGCTGTCCCTTGTCACCTGTGTTCCCATTCGTCACATAACATATCATACTTATACTAGTCATCATACATATACTAGTAAATAATTTCAAACAACTTTCAAACAGCGCGCTGGTACTAATGATGCCAACTGAACCATAAAAAATAACCTTCTGTTGCGGACATGAATAAAATGCACTTTTTTACGCATATTTTATCAAATATGCAACAACCCGGAACATATTTCTAAGGAATTGAGGAAAGTATGTCTCGAATTTCAGAACAACCGTGACTATATTGAGAGAGTTCGAAGTAAAAACAGTCGGAATCGTGCATTTTATTTCACCATGTTCATGAAGATGCATGAAAAATTTCTAAAACTTACATAACGATTTTCTCAAAAACGCCATAGTGATAAATTCTCAAAAAAATTCAGCTGATTTCTGAGGATTCATTTTACTAATATTGTGAATTTCGTGAAGTTCTTAAGAACCTGATATTTGTTTGGAAATCCCTTAATATTCGCATGTTTACTTCTGCCATCTACTTGTTGATGGTAGAAGTATTGCCAGACGTTTGAGTTGCAATTGTGGCAAACTATTGGATAAATGAAAAATAAGTTTGAAAAAAGGCTTGTTTATTTTAAATAAAAAAACATCTACCTGTTAAGATTTAAAACTTTTGTGAATTCATGAACTTGAAGGTAGCTCTGAGCTGTAGAACCCGTTTAGGAGTATCAGCTCATTATCGTTTTACGTTTTGTTTTGTCATGTTGACGGGCAGGAAGACAGGCGGGTATTGGAAAATGGAGTAGTTTGAATATTTTATAAGCATATCTATATCAAAGTATTTTAAAAGAAGTGAAAATAACATCTACCTGAGTTTAAATAGCCGGCAGAAGTTGAGTTAATGAAAAAAGTTTCAAACAAAAGTTGTTTATTTAAAAAAAAAAAGGAACATTTTTTGCGACTAATTTTTGTTCTATACTCTTACGGTTTCAAATATATACAGTTTTGCCCATTTTGGCCAAACATGGTCCGATTTTGCCCATTTAAACTTGACGTTACATTTAAGCTCTAGAACTCATATATGAAATTTCAGCTCACTATCTCTTTGCGGAAATGGACAAATTAGCTTATGATATGAACAAATAAACCAAAATTATTTTTCTGCGATCAATATTTTCAACCGTTACAAAGTCGGAACTAAACCTAATATACCCTGCTATATATTATATACCAGGTATAAAAAGAGGGAAAAAACTAATTTCTTAATCCCTCGTTAGTATGGTAAAAAAGGCCGTAAAAGGCCTATTGTCATGCTTTCACCTCATCTCCAGTACAAGTACTACTTGCTATGCATATTTTGGATCGAAATTCCAGTCCACTATTATTTCAAGAAAACAACCCGAATGCATTTAAGGACGTGCATGCGCTACGCTCGAGTCAAATGAGTACTATCTTTAATAAAATTTATTAAGGTTTTAAAAACAAGTATTTTTTGTAAAATATCAGTAAATGTCAATTAGAAATTGATTTGACTTGATTTGACATTTTTTTTACTGTACGCTGTCGCAAGTTTTCAAAATATGGTGGCAAAAACAAACCTAACAAAACAGTTTTAAGTTTATTAAATAATTAATTCGTCAACACCATTTTTTTAATGCAATTATATAAACTGCAAATTTCAAGGACTATTTATAAACATTATTTATTAAGGTGCCTACTTTAATAATATAGCTAATATAATTTTAAGTACAAAACATTATGTTCTCCACATGACGATGTGTTTAACGTTTGATAATTACTCTTTTGAGGGAGGATAACTACATAATTGAGCTATTCAATTCACTAAACGAAAATTTGTATTTACGATCAAGTCTCATGCATGTACATCCTTAAATAACCATTGTTTGTGAAACACATGTATCACACATGTGAAACACTCTTGCATCTATTAATTATACCATTCAAAGACACAATAAATTCATGTTTGAATACACAAAGCAGAGAAGAACACTTAATATCCGATCTTGATTCACACTTGACTCAATTTTCCCTATATTATAAAGGCGATGAAAATGACTTTTCATCGTCATAGTCAAATAGCTTGTACTAGCTTCCTACTAACAGAGAACTCTAACTCTGTAGTATATTAGATAATCCTTATTTGTACCATCATTTCATCAGTGTTGGTAGCAGCGGCATAAGTTGCTTTCATGCAGAGAAAACAAACTGACTACTTGCAAGTACTGTTGTGTTGTACACTCTCGTTCAAAAAAAATGAACAGACCTGAAATGTTAATTTTCTTACATTTCATAAAACTCCTCACTCTTGCAACTCTCTGTATAATGTATAATTTAATTTATTTATAAACAAAGATAAGTAGTCAGTTTTTGAAGTGTATAAAAAAGAAATGGAAGTATAAACTGAATTTATATTTTTTATTTGTATACAGTGTAAGATGACAAGCTTTTCCAATAGAGAATCAATGTTAAATATTATTTATTACTGACTGTCCGTGTGATTACTGTATGAAGTCAGTCAGTACACATGTAATGAGAGTCATTACATGTACAGTCATCAATTATGCACATGTATTCGTATGGTTGTTTGTTTGTCATTTAAAAGTAGGGATTTTGTGATGCACATACTAAAGTTAAGAATTCAATGAACATATTTAACCATTACATGTGTACTGACTGACTCCATACAGTAACCACACGGACAGCTAGTAATAAATAATATTTAACATTGACTCTCTATTGGAAAAGCTTGCCAACACACACGGTAAACGGTGTCAGTAATAGAGTGAGAATGTAAAGAATATATGTATTGTTAATACATGTTAAGTGTTATATCTTACTCTTACGTGTAAAAATTAAATAAAATGTTGTATCTGCTACTACAAGAATAATCAAAATTGTGAGAGACTGGTTCGGTTCAGGTCTGTTCATTTTTTTGAACGGGAGTGTACATTCGACAGTATTACATTTTGCTTTTACCTCACATCTCACACGTTGTAAGCAAATAATATTAACACTGGTATATTGTGTATAGCTTTTATGAACATCGAAAATGTTATTACGCGATACAAACAGTGGTAACTTCTACACAGTTTCTACAAAATCAATTCTACTCATCAATAATTAAGGTATGCCAGTATGAAATCCCTTTTCGACGTTTTTTGCTCATCTTGTTTTCACAGTCTAAACGTTATCTAATAAATCCCGAAGTTTCAGAATTTTTGACCATTTAAGAACAAAAGATAATTAATAACAACGTTCGCAATTTTGAGGGTGCTCATCATTAGAAGCATGTGAAACATCATACCCGCCCAACTATTATCAGTTGTATTAAAAAAACAGAATTGACAAAAAAAACTCGACAGAATTGAAAGGAGAGTAAAGATAAATATTTCTTAAATAAATTTTTTTTTAAAAGTCGTGTTTTACCGTTTAGTTTTCGAAATATAATAATTATAAACTTTCTTTTCTTTCCAAATTACATTAATATATATATATATATAAATATATGTACAATCCCGTTCAATAAAATTGAACAGACCTGAAATATTAATTGTCTTACATTTCATAAAACTCCTCACTTTTGTAACTCTATGTATAATAATTCATTCATAAACAAAGGTAAGTAGTATATATTTTGTCGCGGTATCTTGGCTCTCTTTTATTACTCAAAGGAGCGCCACCCGAACCTATAATTGTCTGTGGACTCTCTAGTGATCACAGTTTCATTCCGATTGGAATGAAATTTGGTATTTGAGCCGCTTTTGGTATTCAAAAGGTCAACTTTGATATGGGGAAAATAGGACGACGGAAAAGGGGGCTTAGAGTCAGGGGGAAACACAAAATTAGACATCTCCTATAATATTTGAAAAATCGAAAAATTGATCAGGAGTTAAGTTGTAGGTACTAAGTTTTCTGTAATTTTGTTTCTTATCATTTTTCTGTTACACTAATATTTACAGAAATAATGATGGTTTGAGATTGAAAATTAAGTTCCTTCATATCTCTGTACACATTAGAGCAAATTGCAGCAAACTTTAATGCTTACGCATTTTTTGATCGTTCTAATATTAAGAATGTTATTTTATATTTTGGGTTTTCTTCCTTCTCTATGCTCTCCTTTCCCCTTGATCAAATTTCCCTTTAGCGAATTTAATGATAGGAAATATTAGCAAATTTTCTGAATGGAAATAGAGAGCTATTAAACAAGAGAGCTAATGGTCTCGTACCGACTTCAAAATTTTGTAAAAATTTCTTCAAATGTCCATTTGAGTTTGAGAATTGTTCTAATATTAAGAGAGACATTTTATATTTTGTGTTTTTTCTTTCTTTAAGCCCCCCTTTCCCCTTCACGTATGTCATTTATTAATAAAATTAGCCTTGCAAATACTAAAATCATATCAGATACGACATTTCATTTTGATCAGACTAAAATTGTGACCGCTAGAAAGTGATTAATGTATTCTAAGGAAATTCGCTAAGTTGAAGCAGCTCCTGCGTAACGAATTTTTTTAGTTCATATTAAAGTCACTTTGCACGTAAAAGTATCGAAATGATCAATTATTCAATATAATGCTGAAAAATGAAATCATTTGAGCAATCAAGTGTTACAAAAATAAAAAAAATACCAACACAACAAACTAAAACTAAAAAGGCACTTTTAATTTATTCCACTTAAAAATAATGTCACCAATATAATAAGCCCTGGCAGGCAGTACTTAATCTATGTTGTATTGTTATGATTGTTTGAGTAGTTTTATAATAAACTATACACAAAAGAATGTTACTGGAATGTTAAAAGGATGCTACTGTATGTATTATATAGATAGCTAGTAGCTAGATAGAGCTGTATCTCTCTAAAGTAACTGTTTCAAATGATGCAAAACATTTTACTGCGTATTTATATACTACATGTATTCGCTTGTTTTCCTTTATGGAAATAATTCATCCAAAAAGGATTTTTGAATAGGGAAATATTAAACAACAACAACAAAAACAATAAGTTCAGAGTTGTAGTCATATAATATATATGTTACGGTAAAATTAAATAATATTGTAATAATGAATTATAATCGATTATCATTAATAATATTAGCTAGCTCCTTTAGGTAAATGTTTGTAATTTATATTTACCGGTAAGTATTTATAATCACAAATATAATGTAACAATATCAAATCGGTACAAATTATATTTACTATCCACTTTGATACCAGTCCAAGTGGCCGAGCGGTCTAAGGCGTTATGTCTGCGCAGTATGCCTATTTGGAAATTGGGAGGTTATGGGGTCGAATCTCGACATTGGCAGTTTTTCAATTCTTAAGAAAAAAAAGGGCGGTAAATTGAATAAATAGTCGGCATATGGACAGGAACGATGTAACTGGCTATGCTTGAGAAGGTGTTCTGCAGTTTCCTTCACGAACTCCAGATGAATATCGGCATAGATCCTATCATAGTCAGCTGCAGCCGCATATCCTACCAATTTCTAGTCTATACACAAAAATTCCTTCCACTCCACTCACCTCTTCACATCCGTAGGCATCACAATGGACCTTATAGCCGAAGTTTAGCCCGTCCAGGGAAGCCTCTACAATCTATCTATCTTGATTCACGTCCGACCTAATAAAGAAATGGAACCTTTTTGTTTAAATCAAAACGGTTACTAAATATTGATTAATCTTACCAGTTTTTCGTAAAGATAGTTGAATTACAGTAGCACTAACTACGGCACTGGATATTTCGGAATAATGTCTATTGGCGGTTTCCGAAAATATGTTAATTATCTCCATTGTCGATCCAAAGCATCAATAAAATGATATTGCCAACAATAACAGAGGTCTCTTCATGGTAAATAATGCCTCAACAACACTCTCTTGTATTAAATCAGCCAACAACGACGTATTTAAAATTGGTTACGGATTCGAAGAATCGTTTAAAATTCAATAATCGAATCCAGTAAATAACTATTATTATATGTTTTTGTATTTATTTATTAAAAATGTGGTAATTATTGTTTTTTTTGTATATTTGTAAATTCGTGGAACATTATTTAAAATATTGTTTATAATTAACGTTAATTATTTTAAAACATAGGTACACTTATTTTATTATTAAAAATTACAGACTTTGATTCATTAATTTTCTTTGACAAGAACATTTATTATTTTTGACAATTAGTTTGTAAACAAATGTGTTAAAACATGCTCAACTTAGTTTAAATAAAAATTACTAAATTGGTTACAAAATAAGTGAGATTACTAGGCGCGAAAAATTCTATATATCTAGATAAATAGATCTATATAAATAGATCCTATACTAATGATTAAAAATTAATGAACAATATTATATTGAAACATTTCAAGACCAACTTTGTTTCAGTAGGTTGCTTGGTACATTTAATAAACAAGACATTAATAAACAATTTTATTCACATATTATTATTTGTGTATACTTAAGCGTCACAATTTTTTCATATCAATATTTAATTATAAAATTCAATGGAATGTTTGTCTATTTAGTATACGCCAGTTCTTTCATACAATGTATTAAGTAACCGTAATGGAGTTTGACATAATCATTGCATTGTGATGCTTAAGTATACACAATTTATTTTTTCATATCAATATTTTATTAACAATTTTATTGTTTTACCCGATATATATATATATATATATATATATATATATATATATATATATATATATAATATATACAGGAATATATTAAGTATAGTCCCCATTTTGTAACGGTTATAATTAGTCGATTTCCGCAATATCAGTTTATCTGTCTGTTGATAGAAAGGATAATTCAAGAACGAAAAGAGATAACGAATTGTAATTTTATGTATTCTTGAGGGAAAGCGAGAGTTTGGGACTAAGCAAAATTGAACTGTGAACTCCCATTTCTTATACCCGGTATATATAATATATACAAGGGTATATTAGTTCAGTTCCAACTTTGTAACGGTTGAGAATATTGATCGTAGAAACAATTTTTAGTAAAGGTGTTCATAAAATGACCTAATTAGTTCATTTCTCACAAACATGATAACTGAAAAACGAAAAGAGAAAACAAGCTGAAATTTACTATATGTGTTCTAGACCTAAAAAGTAAGGTCAAGTTTGTAATGGTAAAGTAGGGCCATGTTTGGGAAAAATAGGCAAAATTGTCTATCTTTAAAACCGTTAGAAAGAGATACAACAAAACTTTGAAAACAAATAATGTTACTTCTTTCTTAAAATAAGCAAATTTTTTTTCATAAACTAAAGATAACCTTTTTTAAGCAATTAACAGTTAGTTGTTATTTTCACTTGTTTTCGTAAGTTTCTCCATTACGCCTTAGGGGTAATGATGCCACATTACCTCCCCCCCCTGTCTGATGGACCGATCACAATGAAGATTTTTATTTGAACGTTGGTTTTATCGGGATGATTTAAAGCTATGTTGGATGCAATTCTACTCAGCCTATTAATGATAATCACCTCTTTTTCTACTTTATGTCTGGCTATTTTAAGAAGTGGAAGCGCCGGGAAGTTATTTTTTATATAATTTTATATAGAATTTATATCAAATTTATTTAGATTACATGCGCACTCGATTATCATAATTTGTGACTTGGCTACAATGTACTATAGGTCACAAAAGTCATATTCTTTCGTTCTCATTCCTTTGGTTTTTGGAAAAATGCTTTGAACAAATGTTTAACATTTGCTTTGAACATTTTCCCAAAAGTCGAATGAATAAGGCACAAAATGACTATATAATTTTGAAAAATGAACACTACCTTTGTGGCCCGTAGTACATCAGTATACATCTTGAAGCGTCTAGTGACTTATTTCTTAATCCACGGGCCATATGCATGCTCTTTTTGTTGCAGTTACCTCAAATGATTGTGCATTATTCAAAATTAACGGTTTCAATGGACATTTTTTTAAATATTATTCCCTTTACCCGTAACACACACACATACACATATATATATATATATATATATATATATATATATATATATATATATATATATATATATATATATATATTGTTGTCTATTATAAATACACACTACCATCATTTTACCCTTTTGTTACTAATTACCAATTCAAAGAAAATTTTTGGTATGCCAAATATTATAATTATTATTAAATCTGAATTTAGTTATGGTTCGTTGGTGTAAATAATATGGATATAGTTTTAACTTATAGTTTCATAAAGTTTTATCATATCTTTTAATACTTTTCTACACTATTTATTTCCCCTGTGTGTGTGTGGTTTCTCGTAGATATGTAATGTAAATATAACAATAGAATTACTAGAAAATGAAAAAAATTATGTATTAATGTCTGACAGTCCCTATAAACAGACTACAGTCTAAAATTTAATTCAAAAAATTGGAACAGTTACCTTTAAAATTTATATTTTTATTTACTTTATTTTAAGTATTTTTGTCCTTTGCCGATTTTATTCGGGTTCGATTCTATAAGAATTTTTGTAAGAATTTTGGGTTCTATTATAGTGCTTCGAAGTGCTTTGAAGCTCAATTTATCAAATCAAAGTAAATGTTATGCGGTTGAATTGATGATTGAATATTGTAAAGTTGACCATTAAAGTTGACGTCATATTTTTTAAATTTTATCATTGATTTGTGCCTTGTTTGATTAGTTTTCGAAAAGGAAACTTCGAATAAAAGTTGTTACTATATATATATATATATTGAACAACTTTTATTCGAAGCCTTTTTTCGAAAAACAAAGCAATAAGGCACAAATCAATTGTAAAATTTTCAAAAAGATGACATCAATTTTTGTGGTCCATAGTATAATAATATTTCCATAGTTCTTTTATAGAAATTGGAAAATATTTAAAAAAATGTTTATTTTTTTCACTTTCGGGACTAAAATGACAACTTTACTCCCTCCAAATAGGTACCAAAGTAGTTCTTTTTCTCCCATGAGAGGAAAAGTGGATTTGTTTTCCCATGAGAGAAAAAGTAAATTTAATACGTATCACAGCAACAAAATCAAACTGACATTACTATTTAATTGGAAAAAATATGCAATAAAACAAATTTGTTAAATAGAGATGTCGTTTGGATTTTATTGCTAGGATACGTATTAAATTTACTTTTTCTCCCATGGGGAAAAAAATTGGGAAAAATATACTACTTTAGTACCTATTTTGAGGCAGTAAAGTTGTCATTTTAGTCCCGAAAGTGCCAAAAATAGTATATTTACCATGGTACTAAAGTGCCTTAAATCCCTTTAGTGGTTGTTCCTTTGGTCCCATTCGCGGGATTAAAAGAGTCACTTTATTCCCATGGTTAATAATATACTATTATATAGTTTTATTTAATTGCTGATTTGATGATACTCACACGTCTGCTGGACTACCTCAAATCATCTTTCTTTTGCCGTAACAGCAAAAATTTATTTCATAGACAATCTGTATATAAGTGTACATAAAATTGTCCTACATACCTATGATACATAAAAAATATAATTTATATTGGTCAAATATTTAAATTAGTTTGTTAATTTACAATAAATTTGCTGACTAATAAATTATTAATAGTACTTATATGTATATAATATTATTATTTTATAGAACGTTTATACGCAATTTTAGATTATATACACAATGTAACAATAAACGGGGTGTGTGGACTTGTGTACTCTCGTTAGAAGTTATACTTCAATGGCGACCAAAATTGAACGTTCATACTAATAATTTATACAAGTAAATCAACATATAATACGAATGACGAATATTATTCAATGGTTTTTTTAATTCAGTCGAAAAAAAATACTAAATTATATTTCACACGAAATTGTTTGTCGTTGGTTATAATCATTGTTAAACCTAAAATAAAATTATAATAATAATACTATTAATTTGTATAAATCCAATTGACCATTAAAAACATACCAAATCTTATATAATAATTCTACAGTATAAACATGCTATCTTATACCCGCAGCCTCGCTGCGTTTTATTGTTATATCCCCGGCTCCCATTATTTTAAGACTAAAACCTTGGGGTAATTTGCCACCGATTCCACTATTTCAAATATTTATCGTACCCACCGCTTCCACTACTTTAAATATTTATCGACACTTCCACCAATTTTGTATTTCAGTGAATATTGAGCGAATGCATAACAGTTTTTCAGTCTTAATAATAAGATTTTAAACAAAATAAGTTCCGCATTCCTAAATTCGGATGAAAATAAAAAATTTAATTGGACAAAAATGTAAAACGTGCCTTAAAAAGTATAACATCAAAAAGCCTTCTGAGATGTTGAACTCTGTATAATAATGCATGCTATCTGAAAAACAACCTAATTTTCCCATTGCTTGAGTATTTTAACCAAAGCGTTTTCTAGGCACATTTGAACGCTCACAAAGCATCAAGTTAATTATATTTTACATTATAGCGAGGCAATGTAATGTCCTACCCAGAGGTTCCCCTACCGATTATTGCCCAATAATTTATTCAATCAATTTAGAATTAGTTTTATAAAATATTTATTGTTTAAAAAATATATTTTACAATATGGAGAGATACACCAAAAAACATAATACTAATACTAATAATAACAATAATAATAACAATAATAACAACAGTAATGATGATTGCAATAACAATAATTACAACAACAACAACAACAACAACAACAACAACAACAACAACAACAACAATTAGTATCAAAATTACCAACCATACCCCCCCCCACCACCCAGCTTTATCATTGGCATCTTTTTTGTACCCGTACTAAGAAAAAATAATTAAATCAGGTAAATAATTGTTTATTAGTTCTGCGATATGAATAGTTTAGGCAATTTATTCGGAATTTCCTAAAATCTTATTCTAAAATCTAAACTAAAGCAAAATCATCAAAAAATTTACAAGGTAAATGTAAAAGATCAAAAGATTTATATTTTATAATTTATATAACATTTATATTTTATTCATACCCAAATATATTAAAAAGGTACATTTTATGCCGCAAATTACCAGCCCAAAATTCCAGAGTATGTATTCAATGTATTGTATGTATTGTATACTTTGAATAATAGTGACCATAAAAAATAGTTGGTATTATTATATTTTTTTCAGAAAATCTGTTAATTAAAAAAAGAAAATAATAATAATTGGTAGGTACCCAATATTTACTCTATCTCTCTTCCTACCTCTCACTCAGAGCTGAGTGCAGTCAAAGTCTACCCACCTATGTCCTACACTATGTTGTACTATTAACTATATTGTACTATTAAGGCCACAAAGATGGCGTTCTTTTTACTGTCAATTAGTGCCAAACTCATTTGGTTTTCGAAAAATGGGTCGAATAAAAGTTGTTCGTCATTAAAATCGAAACAACTTTTGTTAAAAATCAAGTTTTCTTCAATTCAACACAAATAGACTGCAAAATTTAAAAAAATAAGTGAATGTACAATCGTAGCCCTATACTGGCGAGTAAGATGGTGGTCAAAATTTTATTATCATGATTATAAAAGGAGTTAGATAGATAGACTACAGAGGCTGTCCTGGACGGGCTACACTTCGACCATAAGATCCAGTGTGATGCCTAAGGATGTGAGGATGTGAGTGGAGTGGAAGGAATTTTTGTGTATAGAACAGGAGTTGATAGGTTATGCGGCTGCAGCCAACTATGATAAGAACTATACCGATATTCATCTGCAACTCGTGAAAGAAACTGCAGAAAACCTTCTCAAGCATAGCCGGTTATTTTGTTCTTGTCCATACGCCGACAGTTTAGTCATTTAACCGCCCCTTTTTTTCTTAACAATTCGAATCCATAACCTCCCAGTTTCCAAGTAAGTATACTGCGCAGACAGAATGCCTTAGACCGCTCGGCCACTTGGACTGGTATAAAAGAGGTTGGTATAAATTCAAATTTAAAATAGTAATCTAATAAGAATTTTAGGGCCACATAATTATAAACCAGTAAGGCATATTATTGATTATTGGAAATGAGACCACGGCTTACTGGTTTATGGCTCTGTGGTCATAATAATTCTCATTCGATAACTATTTGAATATGTACCAACTTCTGTTATGATCATGATATAAAAATTGTGCCCGCCATCTTGCTCACCACTATAGAGCTATGATTGTAGTACATTACATGTACATTATTCAAATAGGTTGTTTGCTAGTATCATGCAATCTACCCACACGATTCTGTTTTACGGTTTTGTACGGTTTTGTATTAATAATATAATACAATATAAATAAATATTTAATTTTTGCTTCAATTTATAGCAATATTTACATTTTCATATAAATATTGTTTACATTGTGAAAATGTTTAACGAAGCACAAAACACGAAATTTATAAATTAATGTATAGCTGAAGCCGTTAAGTAGATAACATATGTGCATCTTCAAAACAACTTGCAATATTTACAACCTTAGAATTCTTCGCTATTTGAGAATGTGGCGAATCTTAGCCTAGGTTAGAGGTAACAATTTTCATACAATAAATATTACTTTGCTTAAAATCGGTGTTTGATTATGAATTTACAGGTATGTCTTGTATACATACAATATGGTTCCAATATTCTAAGAGCTCAATGTATTGTAAAAATCCTTAGCTTTATAACTAGCAGCTTGTTTAATGGTTGAGGCTTACTGCTGCTAAAGAATCCAGATTTCGGCAACAAGTTCACTGTTGTAAATACGGTTGCATGAATACCTGTTGTCGGTATGCCATAACAAAGACAAAATAATAGTATAATGTAAACGTTGCGTCTCAATATTGTGATTAACCTGAATAGAAAATACGTCAGGTAAATCTAAAATTTTATTAGGATCCAATCAGGAACACAAGTCAGGTAAATCCATAAAGGAATATCACAAGGGCGTGATCAGTAACTAATCAGAATAACCTTATTGGAAAAAAATTTGAGTAACATTAGGACAAACAAATCAAGACATGGCCAAGACTGGATAGAATTAACCTTACCGAAAAAAATTCAAGTAACTTTAAGATTAAAATATCAGGGTTGGATCAGGATATCCACTTTTCAAAAAATTAATGAACACATATAAGTTTTAACTAATATGGATTATCAGGATATGGATAGCTTCTACCCTTTAATATGCATGGAAGTGATAATAAACCGTTCCAACTATGATGACTTCAATGTGCATAATTTAACGACTTTGTTTGTGCACAATTAAAATTTTTTTTTAAATCAACATTTTTGTAGGTGAAACACCTCTTGGAAAGCGGTTTTGGATTGGCCATTCGGTTTTTCGTTTCTTTTTCATTTGTTTGTGAATTGTTGGAGTCATATCAATCTCTTCCCAAAGAAATCATATTGTAGTCGAAGTTGAGTGCTGTACAAAATATCAGCAGAAGCAAGTAAATACTCTCCTTTTCCGAGGAGCAATAATTTAAAAGTATCTATATAAAATATAAATTTAAAAGTATCTAAAACTATAAATTTAAATGCATCTACAAGTTTAAATTTAAAAATATCTAGTAAAATATTACGCCAACTCTTCTTTTTAACACGCTTTTATTAACTTGATAGAGGTAAATTGTAAAGGCTGTCCTGGACGGGCTACACATCGACAATAAGGTCCATTGTGATGTCTTAGGATGTGAGGATATGAGTGGAGTGGAAGGAATTTGTGAGTAGACTAGGAATTTGTAGGATATGCGGCTGCAGCTGACTATGATAGGAACTATGCCGATATTCATCTGGAGTTCGTGAAGGAAACTGCAGAAAACTTTCTCAAGCATAGCCAGTTACTTCGTTCTTGTCCATACGCCGACAGTTCAGTCAATTAACCGCCCCTTTTTTTTATTTTTATAATTGACAAACTGCCGATGTCGGGATTCGAACCCATAACCTCCCAGTTTCAAAGTACTGCATACTGCACAGACATAACGCCTTAGACCGCTCGGCTACTTGGACATGTATTAACTTGGAATGTATGATACTATGTATCTATGTATGAAACGGAATCTTTGAACGTGATTTTCACTCACTTTAAAACGCCCACTTTAAATTGAAACTTTGTATATATATCTGGTTTGGATGACAATCCATTTTTATGGTGTGCAGAATTTGGTATTTCTCTTAATATTGGAAACATCGGAAAACATGAAAAAATTAAAGTTGTAGAAACTTAGTTTTACTATAATTAAGTTTCTTATCATTTTAAGATTGAAAATTTAAATCCTAAATATCTCTGTACACATTCGAGTTGTAAAAACAATGATGAGGTAATGAATTGTAGTTAACATCATGATTTTCTACAACTTATTTCCATACACATTTTTCAATTTATAACACGCTTTTATTAGCTTCGTCTGTACGTATCTATGTATGTAACGGTAGAGAAAATATAGTAACAATAACGGTTAATATTATCCGAAGGCATGTGAGTCTCTTTAGTATTTCACGATAGAACTTTTTAGTCTTTATCAACTTAAAAATCCGTGTTTTTTAGTTTTTTTAAACTATTATTTATTAACTTGTAACAATAAAATGAACCATTTATATAGCTTACATTAGTATAATGTTAATCTATTTTGTATATTAAAATAAGTTTGGATATAATATTAAGTATATTCATAACTGAATAATTAGACAAATATATGACAAATGAATAACACTCACTGCACTTCAAAGCTTCTAATATATTATATATATAGAAAATAGTTTAATTAAATCATATACTACTGTGTGTTTGTTACTTCTTATACTGTTTTCCAACCGAATATACAACTGTTGATGGCTGCCATTTATATATAATGTAAAACTTTGAAATTTGAAACTGAATACATACAGGTGGTCTTCCACAAATACTACACGTGAGGTGATTCAATAATTTGAGTTTATTTGACTATCTCTAACTGTTTCAAAATTAAATTTGGATATATTGTAGGTAGGGATGGGAGAATAAAGTTTATTTAACTAGTTTCATTGTGAAATGGTCACCAAATTAGCAACAATTAACATATCCTGAGACAATATAAGAGTAATTTTAATAAGAGTAAAGTTAACAGGAATAAATGTGAAGAAAAAAATTTTAACAAGAGTAATTTCAACATATTTTAAAATTTATTATATTTTAAATCTAATATATTGAATTTAGTTAATTTTCTATTCATTTTTATTTTTGTCTATTGATCTCAACTTTCTATCTATTTCTAATTGTCAAAGAGTAAAGTAATGAAATACGTATTTATAATTCAAAAAACTGATTTAGGTAAAGAAGGCGAATTTGAAATTTTATATTATATCGTTGTATATATGAGATATATGTAAAGTATATTCCAAAATGGAATATTTGGTCCTTTTTTAGTTGAATCTTTATATTAAATTTAAAAATTGAGGGAATTCATTTAGCTTTGATATTAGTAGTGGCATTCTGCATCCACCCCTCAGCGTCACACATTGTCATATCCATTGATGTGTACGTATAACTTTCCCTTTCTTGGATACGAAAATTAGGTTTCAGCTAAAAACCGTTCGATCCTACATATCTAAAAAAACTGAAATTGAATTGAATTGTAATCTATGCTATCAGAAAGAATAAAAATTTGAGCCACCGTACAAATTTTTAGATATATATCGGATAATTTTCTATATGCATAAAAACACCATATTCGGTAAATCACCCTATGTTTGACGAACTTTCTTTGAAGTTTGTATATGCCATTTAAACCACATATGTGTATGCTTTTACACTGTCATAAAGTTGCTCATTATAATTATGCATAGCATCACATAGTTATATTAGAAGCTTGTTTATTTGATGAGTTTTGAATAGAGTTATAAATAATATAATCAACAGTGAACATTAAAAACAAAACATTCGTTACGCAGGAGTTGTGCCAACTTAGCGAATTTCCACAGAATAAATACATCGCTTCTCTTTTTTAGCGACGAAAGAAGGAGGTACTCAATTCAACCTGTATATTTTTTTTAATGTATGAGCACCCATTACTTTTTACAGAGTAGTCCGATTAAAAAAAATTTTTATTGGATAGGATATACTTCAAAGTTGGTCCCATAAAAATTTGAAAAAAAAAGTTTTAGCTACAAAAAAGTCAAAAATAAAAACTTTTTAAAAATCTTTTATTTTATGAAAGGAATCGCTGGTTACTGTTTAAATATTACTTTTTTAAACACTATTGAAAGCACTCAATTGTACAAAATGTACGAAAAAGGAAAGGCGAAAACTGAAAAGCGAAAATTAAAAACTTTTTAACAAAAACTAGAACCGAAGAAAAGAGAAAGGAACTGAAAAGTGAGAAATAAAAAATTTTTAACAAAATATTAAACCTGCGAAAAAAGATAGGAACTTTTTAGTCTAATTAAATCTTACACTAATGTAAATACCTAAACTGTGTGTGTAAATGTGTACAGTAAATGTGTGTGTGTCTGTAATCGCTCTAGCGGTCACCAGAAAACATTTATTTTCTAACAAGTTTTTTTTATTTTTACCATATAATGTATATTAATGCAAAATAAGTAAAAGTTTTGACTTATGATAGCTAGCCCAACCGAGCCGAGACTAGTCAAACGAGGCCAGGCTAAGGTGACGCCAAAGTGATATTTAAAAAAGCGAGGCGAGTTAAGGTGATGTAAAAACCTCGCCTCGCCTCGTGCCTCGTGAAACACTATACAAACACCTACACACTAATTACATCGTAACATCAAAGTAATTATGATAATTATTCAATTGTGTGGAATAATCTGATTTTATCATATTGATAGTTAATTTTTTCATCCATATAATATGTTACCAACACCGCATAAACCATACAGGGTGAGTCGGGATGAACGGGCCAATGAATGCATTATTTACGTGAAAATAATGCAAAAAACCTATAAGCTTGTATGCGTTTGTAATTTTTTGTCATAAACGTTAAATAACTGTCACAATGTTCACATTCTAACCGGCACATGATTAGAACAATCAATTTATCAATTGTTTCTTAGTCTCGAACATATGATACTGATTCCAAGTGTTTTAAATAACCAATTTTAAATACTGTTGAACACAAGGCAAAACATTTTAACTCGCTATAACTTGAAAACAAATGAAAATCGGATAAGAACATACACGTTTTTTTACACTAATTTTACGTGTACAATACACTCCTGGTCCAAGTTTGATCCGTTCGTCCCGACTCACCCTCTGTACTCACACTCTACGTTCGTTGTGTAAAATTCAAAATTAGTTTACAGTTTTTATTATCTTGTTTTCATTGATTCTAATGTACAGAAATAAATATATATTTTATTACAGTTGAATTGCAAATGTTTATTGATTTACATTAGTGTTTCACGAGGCACGAGGCGAGGCGAGATTTTAGTATCACCTCGACTCGCTTCGCTTTTTTAAATATCATCCTCGCAGAATGTTGACTAGCCTCGCCTCGGTTGGGTTAGCGATCATCCTCGCCTCGCCTCGCCTCGCCTGGGGTCCCCCGACCGCACAATTTTTTTTTTGTCTATAAAATAAGAATATGAAGTCGATCAACAAAATAAAAATAATACATTTACTTTTCTCTATAAAATTTGCAAACCGGCGATGAACAAATTTATGATTATTATTATAAAAAGCAATTATGGCATAAAATTTCTTTTTTCTTTAAAATGCATCTATTGCTTCATGTTTTTTGTAAAAATACATGTTACTATATTATTTTATAAAAAAAATTTACTTTTTGTAAATTTGCCTCGGCCGAGGCGAGGTTTTTGGGACAATATACCTCGCCTCGCATGGGATAGTAACCAGGATTAAAATTTTTAACCTCGCCTCGCCTCGTGCCTCGTAACCCAGGACCGATAAGGGGCGGGGTTTTCCCGTAGCCTCGGTGAAACACTAATTTACATTCGTTAGCATCAATGTTTGATAGGAAGAATCAGGCCTACACATTTTGAACGCGAATCGTTTGTTCGATCGCTAGTATTCCGAAGCAATGCTCTGCCGACTAAGTGAGGCTAAATATTTGGGATGCATATAATTCTTCACTATCTTAATTTACTATGGGTCACAAAAGTACAGCCTATTTTATCAAATTTGTATAGCTTATTCATTCGGTTTTTGGAAAAACGTTTCGATTAAAAGTTGTTAGTTTATTTACAACAAATGACTCTTATCCAAGGAATTTTTTCGAAAACCAAATGAACAAGAGAAACAAAACGACAACCAAATGAGGGGAAAATCAATTATAATTGAAAAATGTGCGGTACATTTGTGGTCATTTGTAATGTATTATTATTACTCGTTTTGATTTTGATTATTTATTTAATAATAGTAATAATAATAATAATCATAGGGTTTTATCTCCGTTTCTGAGACTCCATGGTCTATAACAGAGGACCACATCATTATTTTCCAACCTTTATTAATTTTTAACAATAAATTTTTGTCTTGTGAGCAAAGGCCGAAGAATTTGTACGCAGACTTGGAATTTCATATTCATCTGGAGATCGTGAAGGGAAACTGCAGAAAACCTCACAAACATAGCCGGTAACTTTGATCATGTACATACGTCAACAGCTTAGTTAATTAACCGCCCCATTAATTTTAATTGACAAACTGCCGACTCAGGGATTCAAACCCGAAACTTCCCAGTTTAAAATAGGCAGAGTGCGTTAGTCCGCTCGGCTACTTGGGCTGCTTTGATTAATTAATTACATGTTTTAATTATTTTTGAAACACATACTAAGAATGGTTGGACAGACGCTAAGTTTACAATTATGAGAAGTTAGTAATATTGTAGAATAATAGTAAAAAAATCGTCGTCTGAAAATAGAAAAAGAAGAAGTTTAATTGTATTTCGATGGAACCACTTACATAATATAGTATTGTTTATACCACTATGACATGAAGATTCGGGCTAATCATTGTGTCCGGGCAATATCGATCACGCTCAACTATAAATTTTTACATTGGTATACATGTAGGTGTTAGAATATTTATTATTATGAATACAACAATAGATTGTATAGAATAGTAGTATAAGCGTACACCTAGCCACAAAAGTAGCGCCCATTTTTCAAAATTAAAAAATTTGATTTGTGACTTTATTCATTCGAATTTCTAGGAAATACTTCGGATAAATACTTGTTCGTTATAAACACACTAAAAACTTTCATTCAAAAAAAGAGTTTCCCAAAAATTGAATCAATAAGATCCTTACATAAGATAAGTTTGAAAAATGACAGCTACTTTTGTGGGCCATAGTACAAAAAATTGAAAAATAATAATATTTATGTTCATTCAAATAAAAAATAATGCATGGGTACAGTATATTTTTTTAAAACCATGCCTAGAATAATATTTAAAAAAATTTCATTTTAAATAAATAGATAAATATAAATAAATAAATATAAATATAAAATTATGTATATATATATATATATATATACATATATATATATATATATATATATATATATATATATATATATATATATATATATATATATATATATATATATATAAATACGGGTAAAGCCCGAATTCTGGATAATGCTAAGTTTAGCCGGATGAAGGGTGTATCCAATGTTTTTGAAGTTAATTTGAAACACAAACAATCTCCTTCGCCCATTTCGATGGAGTTTTTTTGGCGCCGACTCAAAATTATTTAGGTATTAGTAAGAGATAATTAGACTAAAAGGTTCTGTTTTATTTTCCACGTTTCAATTCCTTTCTCTTTTAGTCGGTTCTATTTTTTATTTTTCGCTTTTTAGTTTTCGTCTTTCTTTTTTCTTACATTTCGTATATGTTAAAGTGTTTCGTATATATTGGAGCTACATAAGTGTGCCAAGTTTCAACAGAATCAGTTCACAGATGAAAATTCAGTGGTGGAAACAATTAATTTTTCCCTTTTTTTCTACCCTTAGATATATAAGTATATATGGTATCAGGTTAATATATATATATATATATATATATATATATATATATATATATATATATATATATATATATATATATATATATATATTGAGTACCTCCTTCTTTCGTCGGGAAATATGATTAATTTCGGGCTTTATCCGTCTAAACTTAGCATTATCCAAATCTCTTTGGATAAAGTTGGTGTTGTAGTTGTAGTAATTTTAATTTTAATAATTTTTTATAGTATATGTCAAATATATAGAACGCCTTTAGTGCAGGGTCCAAAATCACGCAAACCCGACCAACTCGGGGTATGACCGATGTATAATAGTAACTGCTGAAAAGTATGAGTCATTGTTTATATTTTCTAATCGCCAAATCTCTTTCAAGAGATATATTATAGAGATATATTATATTATTATCTCATTTACTCTATCCATCGGTGTTTGTCAATTTTTTCCAGCTGTTTTGGATACAATTAAGTTTAGCCCTTTACGCCTAGGTTTAGCCATTATTGGGCTTTACCCGTAACATAGTTATATATATTTTATTATTTATTGTCAAATAATTGATAAAATTTTATATAAATTATATCGCATCATACAAATGGTAAATAAATAAAATTCAATTAATATAAAAATGTGTGTATAATCATATAATGCCTGTTACTGTTGTTACAAAAGCTGAAACATTATGTTAAAGCCGCTTTGTTATAATAACTCTAACAAAATCAAAAAATGATTTATTTGTCAATCAACATTTACTTCTTTTCACTCAAAACTGCTTTAACATTTATCAATGGACAGCATGTTGCAAATCATATACAAACAAGTAGTTATTCTTTAAGAAATTTAAAGAGGATTTACTTTTTTAATATTTTTTCGAATTTTCTTCCTCCAATGTCGTCATCAACGATAGAGACGTTTAAAAACTATTATATTTTTTCAAATAGTATATCGTTTCAGTAAGAATAATAAAATGAAATATCAAGAAAAATTATTAAGAATTAGTCTGCTGTTTGAGACAAAATGGAATAATTTTTATCACGAGCGTATATACAAGGTAAATTATTGTCGAAATTTCTACAATTATTGATGAAATTAGGTTTCTTGTTTCTTTTGCCATGAAACTATGACACGTTAACTCTCTCTTAACTACCAGTCCAAGTGGCCGAGCGGTCTAAGGAATTATGTCTGCGCAGTATCCTTACTTGGAAACTGGGAGGTTATGGGTTCGAATTCCGACATTGGCAGTTTCTCAATTATTAAGAAAAAAAGGGGGTTGGTGGTTAATTGACTAAACTGTCGGCGTATGGACAAGAACGAAGTAAACGGCTATGCTTGAGAAGGTTTTCTACAGTTTCCTTCACAAACTCCAGATGAATATCGGCATAGTTCCTATCATAGTCGGCTGCAGCCACTCAAAAATTCCTTCCACTCCACTCACATCCTCACATCCTTAGGCATCACAATGGACCTTATGGTCGAAGTGTAGCACGTCCAGGGCAGCCTCTACTTTTTATCTCTATCTCTACAAGCAAACATTTATTAAAACATTACCCGATAAAGGTAGGTAACATAAGTTTAAGGATGTACAAGCACTAAAGCTTCAAGAAGATTAAGGCTTGATTTTTTGTTTAAATGTAGTTGAAGTGCATATAAATCAATTATAAAAGTTTCAGTGTCAGAATCAAGCGCAGCCGAATCACGTGTTTTAAGCCCTACTTTCATCTCTCAATTAAATTTATAAATATCAGTGGTACAGTTCCGTGAGGTGGGACTTTTATTTAAGAAATTTCCTGCTCTTTAAGAATCTTTTTCGATTTCCGATATCTGCAATAGTTACTGAGATATTTGCAAAAAACAAAACCCCCTCTTTTTTCTTTTAAATACATTGTTTATAACTTTTATAACTTTTGCAATTGTTTATAACTTTCGCAGTAGCAAAAATTAACACGTTTTTCAACTTGTTAACCAGACTATTGTAGAGCATAAAATTCTCTTTCACTTTTCACTTTCCCGGTCTTTCTTTTGAGATATCACGCGGAGAGTGGGAATTTATTGAAATGTTTATCGAGGATATGTAAACTACAAGTTATAGAAATATATGAAAAACATTTTAATTTTTCTGATTTGTGCCAAATCCATTCGGTTTTCGAAAAAAATACTGCTAATCAAAACTGAAGTATTTTATTAATGAATACCTTTTAGATTAAGAAAAAAGCTAATGGATAAGGTTTAAATTAATTATAAAAGTTTGAAACATTTCTCTCCTTAGGGGCTGATTTTCGAAATGCGATGAAACATGTATATAAATGGCTGATTTTATAAATGCGATAAACGTGTAAAAATGTCTTCAAATGTCCATCGATCCTACCTACTAGATGTTAAAAATTACTATCGTTAAAATTTATATATATATATATATACTTTTATGTGTCTGTGGACTCCCTAGTGGCCACAGTTTTATTCTGATTGGAATAAAATTTGGTATTTGAGGTGCTTTTGGTATTCAAATGGTCAAGTTCGTTAATGGGTAAAATCGGACAAGGGGAAAGGGGGGTGGGGGAAACACAAAATTAGACATATTTCCCTTAAGATTTGCAAAACCGAAAAATTTTTTTAGGAGTATAGTTCTAGGTACTTAATTTTACTATAATTTTGTTTCTAATCATTTTTCTGTTACACTAATATTTACAGAAATATTTACAATTAGAGATTGAAAGTTAAAATTCTAAATATCTCTATACAAACTTACCCCCCTTTCCCCTTGCCAATGTTATTTTATTAATAAAATTGAGCTTGCAAATACCAAAATCACATCTGAATCGACATTTTATTTTAATTAAACTATAATTGTAGCCGTTAGAGAGTATTTTACGTATTATAAGGAAATTCGCTAAGTTGACGCGGCTCCTGCATAACGAATTTTTTTTTACGTATAGATTGGCAATATTTCAATTCATCAATTTTCATTTCGATTTTTGTTTTCCAATAAAACAGCTTTGACAATATGACTACAATACAGACACATAATGCATAAAAAATAATATTTTTACGTATTGAATTTTAAAAAATATTAAATTAAAAAAATAGATAAAAATTCACCACCCAAACGATAGAATAGGTCAGAAGAGGTGTGTAGTGTTAGTAGGGAGTAGATTTACAAACTAGGTCATTTAAATGAATCTCACACAAATTCTATTTTATCAATATATATATGGAGAGATATGTGACGCTATTTTTTTTTTAAATAATTGCAATATTCAGACAATGCGAATAATTTTATTAAAAAATAACTTTAATTCTTTCATATCAAAATTATTATGATAATAAATTTCAGGATTAAAATTGAACAAGTAATGTAACAACTAACTGAGTTAATTATTTGAATACCCAGTATATACTGTGTTGTATATCAATGATTGTTGAATTGTTAACAATTCGCTTTCTTAGAAACATTTAATCACAAATTACGAGAAGATTAAAAGTTGTTTATTTTAAAAAGAAGATGATTTTTTGTTAACAAATTTTTTTTCTATCTCTTACGGTTTCAAAGATAGGCTGTTTTGCCCAAACATGGCCGATGGCCCAAACATAGTCCAAGCAACAATAGATTCATTATCCTCCGTTTAGACCAGCCAAGAAGCCGCACTTGTAAAGGCGTTGTGTGTACTTGAAAGTGGGAGGCTATGGGTTCGACTCCTGACATCGACAGTTTGTCAATTATTAAAAATAGAGGGGCGGTAAATTGACTAGACTTTCGGCGTGTGCACAAGAACAAAGTAACCGGCTATGCTTATGGAGATTTTCTGCAGTTTCCTTCACGAACTCCAGATGAATATCGGCATAGTTCTTATCAAAGTCGCCTGCAGCCACACAATCTACAAATTGCTAGTCTACACACAAAATTTCTGTCACTCCACTCACATCCTCACATCCTGAGACATCCTTAGACAATGGTCCTTAAGGTCGAAGTGTATCCCGTCCATGACAGCCATTAAATCTATCTATCTATCTATATCAGATTCTGTTACGGTTACGGTTGTTTCGATTACGTCCACGAAGTTCCATATCATACCTTTTGAGTGCAATGAGAGTTTAATATGTGACACCCATAGTGTACACTAAAATTTTCTCTTGATGTATAAAGATTACATATTTCGAATGAACATTTAGATATGACTATGTTGATTACAAACCTTCAATGACACTCATCAAATAATTCATACAATTCAACCGTTTCGTTGATATCACATTGTTAAAATTGTTCTTTGGCAAAATTATATAAAAGTGCAACAATATGAAGGAAATGAGATGTGTTGGCTATTTCACAGTATAAATTTTAATTAAATCGTAACATATGAAAAATGGTATCAATACCCCATAAAATATGTTCGAGAGTTTCTGATCAAACTGTACAAATGGAAACGTACTCGTATACAGGTCAAATTGGTATTCTCTTGTTTTCTTCAAATGTTAGAATTGGAAGTAATCAAAATACTTGATATAAATAAATAAACTTTATGCCAAAATCAAATCGATTTGTGTCACACAAGAAACTTGAGTAAATATTTATACATGCTAGACATCTGAATGGTAAACTCTTGAGAAAATGGAAACAAACACATGGAATATGTAGAAAGTTTTTTTATTTCAGTTTTTTTTTTGTTATAAAATAACACAATACACACCAGCTAGTTTCTACAGGATGTCCTATTACATTCAAATACTCCAATGTTTATAACATTAAAAATTTTCTGAAGTCTGTGTTCATACAGGATGAATTGGAAACGAAGCTTCTAACGTATGTATTTTCAAGTTAACGAGTCATATTAAATTTGTTTATATTTTAGTAGTTATTATTATTATTTTATTATTATTCCATATAGCGTATATTTAATGAAATTTACGATTAACCGATTTCAAAATTAGCAATTAACTGTATTTATCACCGGAATAATCGCTTTAGAGAAACGAGGTATCAATAAAATAAAAACATTATTCTGATTTCATAGGTTCTATACTACCATAATAAAAATTCGTTACGTAGGAACTGCTTCAACTTAACGAATTTCTCTAGAATACTTACATCACTCTCTTGCAGTCATAATTTTAGTGTGATCAAAATGAAATATCATGTCCGATATGATTTTGTTATTTGCAATGCCAATTTTATTAATAAATAAATTCAAACTACACATCACAGCATTTCCAAACTTACCAATTTTTGGTACTTAACGTAATGAATTTTGAAATACTGATATATAACGCTTTATAGTGTGCTAGTATAGTTTATAGTTTCTATGGAAATGACATTTCAAGATATCCTTCTTGATATTAGAACAATTGAAAATATATAAGGAGTAAAGTTGTAGAAAATCAAATTTGCTACAATTCATTACCTTATCGTTTTTTCCAAAATATAATGTGACGTTTTGAATACCAAAAGCGCCTCAAATACCAAATTTCATTTCAACATATGTTTATTTATATATATATATATATATATATATATATATATATATATATATATATATATATAAATTTTTACGAAATTCCATCATCGGTACAAAAACAATAACTGCATTTCCTTTGGAGGAAATTCGCTAAAACTAAAATAGCGCCTGTAGTTATACATTTTCCAAATTATTAAGACGTTTTTTATCGCTTGACAACATTATTCAAGACCGTTTATAAAATTTAAAGTTTTGGTATACTAATATAAACAGAGATAAAATGAGTTTGTTTGTTTTTTGGTTAGTTTGTTTTTTCCAGGTAATCACAGGAACTACTAAACAGACTCTAAAAATTATTTTACTGATAGGAAGCTACATTATTCCCGAGTGACATAGGCTATGGAAATTTTTTGTCTTATGCCTCCGTGCAGCTTCTATATCCGTGTTCGCATCGCAAGCGTGGCACATTTAAACGATGCGCGATAGAGAAAATCTTGAAATTATAGAAATGTTTTTCTATTAAAAACAAACAAATTTTTACGAAATATTTTTTCATACAACCAATAGTTAAGCCACAATTTCAGTATGAAGCTGTGCGGGTCGACTATAATTAATAAAGAAATACGCAATTTACCGTTTTTCGAAAATTAAACCTTAACGGGGTAGAATAGAAAGTCAGAGTTTCGGTTTTTTTTGAAGTTAGAGACATGAAAATTTCTATTTGTGTTATGCATCATAAAATATGTACTTTCCAGCTTTTGGAAAATGGATTCTCGAGTGGGTGAAACACGGAGTGATAGTTTGTATGGAAGGTCAATATTTTAAAATTAGAGACATGATAATTGATATTTAGCCCATTAATTATAAATAAACAAATTAATTAAACAAAGTGTTAGAACATTCTAAGACAATTAGTCCTTGACGGGGAGAAATATTATACTACTCAAATACTCGTATAAGGGATTTACAAAGTTTGGCGGATGAAACCGCAACGGTTAATGGCGCTAGTAGTATAAATGTTATTACCGACATGCATCCTTGAGAATGCTCGATGATTGGCGAAAATAATGTCTAAAAATTTATATTTTTCTAATAAATTATTCATTATTTATCGGATTTAATTTTTGAACAAAAAATTATCTATATTGGACGTCTTCCTTAATAACCTTAATGATATAGTTATCTGACATAATATGATGTGAAATTATTAACCATAGAAATTTTTTATGATTTTGTCAATATCAATTTGAAATGGTTGAGATATCTCTGATTTCAATTTAAAAATATCATATAAATGTTATCAACTGAACAGTTTCTAGCCGATATTGTCATTGGTTTTGTGTTCCACTACAAATATTGTAGTACAGAATGTACCTGAATCTATTGAACCAGTTCCGCTATTCTAAGTGGTAATAAATGTACTATTACACTACACTAATGCCTCTGCTTATAATAAGACTAACTGGTTCAACTTTATCTCAAAACCTTTCACTGTAGTCTGTGATAGAGATATGTGGATGGAAGGAGAACCACCCTATCTCACGAAAAGAATCGTCTGGTATACAGACGGATCCAAAACTGAAGAAGGAACCGGGGCCGGAATCTACGGTGAGAAACCTAAAGCAATCATAAGCCTCATCTTGGGGAAATATGCCACGGTCTTTCAAGCAGATGTCTACGCCATACTGCCTTGCGTACGTGAGAACCTACGTAGAGGCTACATAAACCAGAACGTATATACTCTCCCGAAAGTCAAGCTCCTCTACAAGCTTGCCTGGGACTAAGGTCACCCCAAGGGTAGTCCAGGATTGTCTGGAGGAACTGCTGAAGCTGGCAAAACGGAACAATATTAAATTGATGTGGGTGCCGGGTCACAGTGGTTTCAATGGAAACAAATAAGCAGATGTCTTGGCAAAGAAGGGAGTCGGAATGTCCTTCAGGCCCAGAGCTTTTTTTAGGAATTCCAAGGACTGCATGTAAACAGGTGATCAACGAGTGGTCAAATGCCAAACACCGTGATAACTGGGAAAAAGTACCGCGGCAGGAGCTCCGGAAAATACTGCTTCAGAGTGCAACCAAGAGGCTATCTCTCGATGTACTGAAGATGAACAGGATGCAACTGCGGAAGGTTACTGGATTCATTACCGGACATTAATGAATCATCTACCTTATATAGACTGTTACTCAAAAAGTTGCATTCCATTTTCAAGCAACCACAAATTGGCGAAAATGCATAAATACTCATGATCAAATGCACTTTAGCAGCAAAGTTATGGATTTTATGGAGAGACTTGATCATCGAAGTATCAGCAAGTCGACTATAATTATTATGTTTTCACTATTCAAAATTTGCCGACTTTG
Organism: Nineta flava; assembly: GCA_963920215.1. Classification (NCBI taxonomy): domain Eukaryota; kingdom Metazoa; phylum Arthropoda; class Insecta; order Neuroptera; family Chrysopidae; genus Nineta; species Nineta flava. The sequence goes on from OY986043.1 coordinate 63,257,542, forward strand.
TAGGAATTTTTGAACTTTGGAACACACTGCCATGACTTAAACTAACAAATAGAACTGACTGAGTGACTGCTTAAGTCACCAAAATCAGGATAATTTTAGTATCGTATTGTTTAAAATTCCTGTTTAAATTTTATCTAGATTTAATTTTTACCTCTGCCCACAGGCTATAACGTAGTTTGTACTTAATAATTATGTTTGACCTGGAAAATTGATGTTGAATTTTCACCGGATGTTTACGGTTTTTGGTCGATGCGAGGCCTGTATATATACAATCACTGTCATTGTCAGTTTATGCACACGATACCTCCAGATCGGTAAGAAATTTTTTCGACTTTTGGATCGTTTAAGAAATTTAGGTATATAAATATATATATATATATATATATATATATATATATATATATACCTAAATTTCTTAAACGATCCAAAAGTCGAAAAAATTTCTTCGACCAATTTTTTCATTACCAATAATTTTTTTTCATTACCGATCTTCGAGAATCACTATGTCCAAATGCGGGAATCTTCATTTATATATATATATATATATATATATATATATATATATATATAAAATATATATATATATATATATATAAAATATATATATATATTTTTTTCATTACCGATCTTCGAGAATCACTATGTCCAAATGCGGGAATCTTCATTTATATATATATATATATATATATATATATATATATATATATATATATATATATATATATATATATATATATATATATATATATATATATATATATATATATATATATATATATATATATATATATATATATATAAATGAAGATTCCCGCATTTGGACATAGTGATTCTCGAAGATCGGTAATGAAAAAAAATTATTGGTAATGAAAAAATTGGTCGGTGAAATTTTCTGCGAATATATATAAATATATATATATATATATATATATATATATATATATATATATATCCTTTTTCCTTTCCGTTTCTTTTTTTGTGAAATATTTACTTAAGTAAATATTATAATCAGAGAAAAAATGATAAGGAACCGATCTGTGATTTAAGATTGAAAATTAAAATCCTTAATATCAAATATTAGAAAAAATGATCAGATTATGAATTGAAGTAGTAAAGTTGATACCTACTTTACTACTTACACATTTTGCGATTTATATTAAAACAGATATTCTATATTTTGTGTTTTCTTCGTTCTCTAAGCCCCTCTTTATCCTTGCCCGATTCTAATCATTAGAGAGTATCCGAATACACGAAAAGTAAATTTATTTTTATTTATGTGCCATTTTTATGAAAAATTTTGAATATTTTCAGAATTTGATGACATTGACAGCTTAACTAAGATTGATTCCTAAGAAATGATGTATTTATTCTGAGGTGATACGCGAAGTTGACAAAACTGCTGCGCAACGAATTAAAAAAAATTATTTTTTTTTATTTGCCTATCTCGTATAATAGATCTGGTACATATACAGCCTGCAGTCTATACAGCTTCTATTTAAAATACACCTAATATATATGCAGTGTACTACGTTATGGTGTCTTTGTTACACTTAAAGTGCATTAAAATCAGTATTGTATAACATATCACTATTATACTTATCACTCTCTAACTACAAACATTTATATATAGTTGCATCTTACTCGTGCATATATACATATTCTTTACTGTCCGTTGTCCGTTATGTGAGTGTGTCTACATATATACGTAACAAAGACACCATACCATAGTCACTGCATCTAGACAGATACACTAGACATTGTTTCTAGATTGACTGTATTTTGAAATAAAATCAGTATACAGAAAAAATTGTTTGGCATTCCAATCAAATTTCTATCTACACATTCTGTACTTGGAACAATTTTAAATAGAGTCATAGGCCCACCACTTACAATCTGTCGGTCAAAACATTAGCGGCATGCATTCAAACAAACACGAACCGCACACAAAATACGAAATAGATGATACGACGTATAACGCGATAGATACACTCTAAAAATACGTTGTATTCGGTTGGTTCAATATCTATGTATCGATAGATATGTTTTTAAATAAATAAATAGAAATAAAATTTTATTGGATTCCACTATATTCTTAGTTTGTTGTTGTTCTACTTCGTCGGAGTATTCTCTTTTTTGTATGGCAAAAAAATACAATGGAAAAGAATAAAAACACAAATAAAAATATACACCTTACGACTTGAACGTGTCTTTTAATATTTCTAAATTATCTCTTATTATCCAAAGTTGAGATTTTTTTATTCGAATAATAACAGTTTAACATAAGGGTTCGAGGTATTAGGATGTTAGATATATTAAAATTTTATTCAAATTTCAATTTGAATAAAACTAAAGGGTTGTTTGTTGCATGCTATTTTATAGCTTAGCATTGTAGTGTACTTGCTCCTAAATCTCAATTTATTTTCATATTTAGATACTTTTTCGTATATACTACATGTTTCCTGAGCTACTACGGTAACTACTTGCGAACTGATATTTATTCATTATTTATTAAGCAACATAAACAATTAGAGTAAGAGCTGACTACATAAAAATGAATTGATCGAACATAGTCGTGATTTTTTTCTCAAAAGTTCCCAATGATATCGTCAACGTGTAAGACTACACCAATCAAAATTTTATTTTGTTTTTGTTTAAAACTCTACACGATTTACCCCTCCCCCCCACCCACACTCTCCGCCTCCAATAAAACTTCTACAAAATGCGGCTCTTGCTTTGACGATATCATTGGAAACTTATGAGAAAAAATCATGACTATGTTCAACCAGTTCACTTTTATGCTGCCAGCGCTTAGACCAAGTAGTTTAAATCCCAATTTTCGTCTTGTCTTTTATTATTAACCCGACTTCAATGAGGAGGATGGTTCTCAATTCTGGTCTGTATTTTTAAAAAGTAAAAAAATAATTGCATATTCTTGTGCCAATTTTAGTTCACCTAAGCAAAAAATTTTAAATTTATATGTACAATTATTGTTAATTGGAGTCGGTGTCAGCATAGAGAAATTCACATAACTTTTGGACACCGCCTCCAATGATAACAATAATTGTACATATATATTTAAAAATTTTTGTTTAGGTGAACTAAAATTGGCACATAAATATGCAATTATTTTTTTACTTTTTAGTGCATTTTTTGTTTTAGAATATTTGATTTTTGAAGTCCGGTTTCCATTTTCTCAAAATAGGTTTTTGTATTGAGTAGGTTTTAGATTTCTTGGAACCTTCACGCCTTACTGCATAAACAAAATTTTTACTTTAGAATCTAAAATTTTCATCTAAAACTGAAACTAACATTATGGCCATGTTCCGAAATGGAACGCATTTGAACGTTCCAAAATTACTCATGATCAATCAGTGATAAAAAAGATATTTGATAGATATAATGAAATACCTCCTTAGGTACAGGCTTTTTCCTGTCCATTTGGTCTCCTCTTCTATTGGTCGTAGAGCCATTGGTTTTCTACCGATATGGAGAATTTTGCAAACATTTCTTCAAATATGTATCAATCTAACCTAAAAGATGTCGAAAATTACAATGTTTAAAATTGCATGGAGCAGTAGCCTATATATAATAAGGCCTATATATAATAAAGCGTCTGAAAGTCATAGTTTCGGTCTGATCGGAATGACATTTGAACTTTGATAATATAGGGTTCAGAGTGGTGGGAGTGAGGCGAGCACCAAATTTAATATCTCTCTCTTTATAATGAAAAATTAAAAAATTTTATATGGAAAAAAATTATAAAATTTTGCTGGACTTTGGTCTCATTTTTTTACGGAGATACGGAGATACGGAAATGGACTAATTAGGTTATTTTAATACCGAAAATTTTTTTCTACGATCATTATTTTCAAACGGTACAAAGTCGGGACTAAATTTAATATACCCTTGTATACTTCATATAAGATTTTAAGGCTTTATTATACCGCGTACAATAAAGTTTTTTTTAAAGATTGTATAGGGTGCTAATAACAATCATTTGGAGTGTCAATAGGGAATATGCATGAAAATTTTTTTCACATTTATTTTCAGAATATGAAAATACTGTTAATACTGTAATAATATTTAAAAACGAAATTAAAATCCGACAAATATCAAGGAAGCTATAAGCTTTTAAAGATTATTATCTGTCTCTTTCTTGCAAAAATACTAAAAACGGAGTTTTATGTGTATTTTAAATGGTGAAAGTGTAATATGACGTCACATAACATATCAAGAGGGCTATCACCCTCTTTGTCTAATCGGGAATTTCAATCATTCATATCTCACTTATTTTTAAAGTTATTTAAAAAGTAATTTTACTTTGATATTTGTCAAGTAAACATGCTTCAATTCAAGTAAAAAAAAATTTTCATGCATATTCCAAGGTTCTAAAATTGTACTTTTCTGAACATTAATAATTTATTGCACAGAACACTAATTTTACAAACAGAGCTTGTACCGATTATTTTTTTAAATGTTTATTTTAAACACTTCCGTAAATAATCCCGTGATAGACACCAACTACACCAATCGTTATACAGTCTTGTGCTTCGATAAGCTCCCAACCACACTGTAATGTCAATAATAATGTTCTTTCAATTTAATTCGATATTCAAATTCCATCGCATATCCATATCCATGTTTGTATTTTTTATTTATTGAAATACTCTGTATATAGGAACCTTTGTTCCAATCAATACCTACATTATTTATGGCCTAGTTCCATATTGTTATGCAGAACAAAAAAACAAAAATAACCAAAAAAAAAAACAAATCGTAAATATTATGAAAAACTCATAAATATTTCGGTAATAAATTATTGTATAACACACATTACCTGGGAGACATACGAGTCAATAACAATACTTCATAAAAAAAATATAAAAAACATTGTTGTTTTTCGTTAATAATGCATAAATATTATTGAAAATCCTTGCACAATGGTCAACTAAAACCGAAAAATTTAGTAATAGTCCGAGAGGTGAAAGTAAATCGATAAAAAAGATTCGTAAAAATTCGTTACGCAGGAGCTGCTTCAACTTAGCTAATTTCCTTAGAATATATATCTTTCACATATATTTATTATTTATTTAAATAATAATTATTTAATATAACAATTATTTACCTTTACAAATTGGCGCCCGAGCAGGGACATGAAATCTTCATTAAATTATTATTATAATTTTGTTCATCATTTTTATCTGTTGCATAAGAACTATAACTTCCTTCTATTATCACGGTTGCTTTGAATGTTAACAACCATGGTAATTTACATATAAATATATATAATATTTCATAAATCAAATCAATAAAGATCAATTATATCTTTCACATATATTTATTATTTATTTAAATAATAATTATTTAATATAACAATTATTTACCTTTACAAATACATAAATCACTCTCTAGCTGTCATAATTTTAGTGTGATCAAAATAAAATGTCATATCTAATATGATCATATTATTTGCAAGGCTAATTTTATTAATAAATGGCATTGGTCAAGGGGAAAGGGGGGGGGGCAGAGAAAGAAAGAAACACAAATTATAAAATACCTCTCTTAATATTAGAAAAATCGGAAAATGTATAAGGAGTAAATATTGTAGATCAATATTATCTTATTGATCTACTTCAAAAATGCTTAAGATAATACGGTCGATGGGTCAAGTTTTATGGCAACTGCAGTCGATTCTAAGTTATATATTTATGAACGTGTTGTGCTCAAAAGTTTCCATTTCAACAGCCATTAAAACGTATAAAGAAAGTTGTGATTATCGTACATTAAAAATAAAGAATATAATAACAGCTTAAATCAATGATTCATACAAAATTTCAAAATAATACGTATTGTATACGAATAAATCAATATAAGGCCAATGTACGTTGTAATAATAGTATAATAATGAAAAATCGAAAATTCAATCACAAAACAAATAACAATGAATTCGAGAACAATAGTGGACGTTATTTTTTTATTAATATTTAAAACAGAACTGACACAATGGAGTGATTATCATCAAAAATTGCTAAGATTCATCCCGAGTAAGCCAGCTTTCACACAAAGAAAAAGACATATTGAAATTAGTTTATGCGTTTGAAAGAAATAGATTGTTTAAAGTTATTTATTTGTTTGTTCGTTAATTGACTGATTTCAATTTGTTTGAAGGCTGCTTGATCGAGATGTTTGTTGAAAATTTGTTCAGCCTTTTAAAGATCGTCAGCTCTTTTCCTAGTTGCTGTTGAGATATTGTATGTATACCTTACCATCGTTTTCACTCTTAAAAATCCCCACATCATCTAAAAAAACTGATGAACCAAAATGTTTCGAAAACTAAAACCGAGCTACGAAAAATGCACCAAACAAGTTTGAAGAGCCTTGTAAATATTTCTAGTAGTTGAAGGTAGCCGGACAAATTTTTACAGTTTTGCTTTGTCATTGCATTTGGACCTTCGACTACGAGAAATATTTACAAAGCTCTTCAAATTATTACTTGTGTATACATAGGTATCATAATACAATACTGCCAATTTTCATTGAGATTACGTAAGGCAAAGTATGAAGGAACTAGTGTATACTAAATAGACAAAAATGTCATTGCATTTTTTAATGAAATATTGATGTGAGAAAATTAACTCATTCATCAGGTATCGAAACATGGACCTCTGAATTTCTAACCCTGTGTGCTTACCATTACACTCCGAATTATTCTGAGAAATGAATCAATTTTTTCATATCATTGACAGTATTACTTTGTATAGTCAACAATAACTTATTCTTACATATGATTATCTTCAAACTTGGTTCGTGCTTTTCCGTAATCAGGTTTAAGTTTTTTAAACTTGCCTATATAAGACAGTTAATGTTTACTTTAAATTTTATAGTAGTTGGGGCAAAAAATAACTATAAAGTAATTGTTTTCAAATCTGTTTCAAACTTTTCTTTTATCGGTTTTTTTATGCATAAACCACCCCCTTAAGTGAGAAGATATAAAGGTTTTGTTAAACATGGTGACTTACTTTTTGTATTTGAGATAAAAGCACGAACGAGGAATTTTATCAAGTACCTAATTTTGCGTTCTCAATATCCTCAATTAAAAAGCTTGTTTCATAGTATTGGTTTAATACACAATTTAGCTTTTAGTATTTGAAACGGTTGTGATTATACACATAACATAATATTCAACGCGTAGATCATTTCGGATATAAATTTGAAACAAAATTGGATACTATCTACTATTTGATAATATTATATAACATTGTTTATGCACTTTATGCAATATCGATAGTAAATTTGTGATATATTACATTCTCTATGAATTGAATGAAAGCTTTCAAGTATTAACTCTATACAGGGACAATTCACAGTGGCGAATACAATGTTTTGGTGCCTCCAAGCTATATAGACGAACTTTGCTATTTAACATAGTGAATTTATGACGTTAAAATCCTTCATCCACTGAAATGCAAAATTATTAGAAATCAATTTTATTTAAGGATGTACGGGCACTGCAGTTTCAAAATAATTAAGGCTTGATTTTTTGTTCACATGTTGTTTAAATGAATATAAATCAATTATAAAGTTTCAGGGGGGGGGGCGGTTACGGGGGTCTTGAATTAATTATTTAATGTTAAAATTCGAGTTTTAATGCACTGTTCTTATGGAGAAACCCATATTTTTACACATATTTTTCCAAATTTCACATGCGCCAGATTTGGGAGATTTAGAAAAGTCATGTATAGCTGCGCACGTTATTGAGAACAGAATTGACAAATCTATTTTAAAACTACTGAAATCGGTACAAAACCCCACAGAATTAGATGCATACGAAAGTATATAAATTTACAAATTGAGAAAATAGACAATGATTTAGACAATGTCCTAGTGGCCCAATTCCAAATTCTGATTTAATAAAATTAAATATTTTTCAAAAAATCTACTACCTGATGTCAAGGTTAGCTTCGATCAACACCCTCACTTGAGTGACAAAAACAACGCCGCATAGTCACAAAAGGATACCGTCAATAAATGGGTGGGGTTCTTCACACACCTAATCCTTTATTCAGTCAACTCAAATAATCCTTCAGGTCTGATCACATCCTCCGTCAAATCATATAAAAGAAAAAACTTGTTTAATATCATTGTGAGACACGCACCAAATTAGCAACCAGCAACATATCTCTGAATCCATACCCCAGAGATATTTACGATTAGCTAATTCATACTGATGATGACTACACTGTAGTCGAAATACGTATTTATAAAATACAAATAAATGTTCTAGGAATTGGGGCAAAATTTGAAATATAATTTCAAAAAACCTAGAGTTCTCTTTGATTATTTTAATAATCTTTAAAAAAAAAACTACGCAATAGAAAACAGAAATATTAATAAAGAGATTGATCCAATAAAATTCCGGAATGATGGGCCATAAAAAAGATATTTAAGAAAACCACTGAGATTTCGAGTATATTTTATTTCTGTTGGCGGTAGCTAATGACCCGAAATCTAAGTTTTTTTTCTTAAATATATTTTTTGTTAGGCCCTGTGTGACGGGCCTAAATTAAATTTTACATATTAAATATTTTTGTGGACTTTTATAAATGTACTATATAAGATTTTGTACATGGACTATACATCAGCGCTCGTACATCCTTAAAGTTTAATTTAGTACATTATTGTCGAAAAACCAACCGACTAGATTGTATAATAAACCTATTATTAGTACTGTATATACCGCCACAGTATAGAATTTTAGCTTGCTTGAATTATTGATGATACTGATTTTTCTGACCAAAAATGTGTACATTGTAATGAAATGTGGTACTAATGTGCATCACTTTGATCTGCAATGTGAGGGTGAAGATCCAAAAAAAAAAATTTTTTATGAACAGAAACACACGGTTCTAGATATAATTTTGAAATTTTTATTATTTAATGCAAATTTTTAAAATGTTAACAGTCGGCTAACTTGTTTATTTATGGTGGTTGACGCGACTGTCCTGTTTTATTTATTGCTAAACAAATTTTGAGTGATAGTAATAATGTTCGGTAATACGGAAAATTTTAATACTGCTCGGTGAGTAAAAAATGGGAGTGCCCAACTACAGATGTCAATTATCGAACTTTTACATATATTGTAGTAAATCAGACATAAAAGCAAGTTAAAATCTAATTTTCCGGTCTCATTCAGCGATTTTGAAAATAATGTTTAAATTTTTCTGTTTAACACTACCTACTCAAGGAAAAAGATTTTTTCATCAAGAGGAGGAAATCGGAATTCACATTTTGTGTATATGCGAAAACCTGTCGCTCAAAAGACGCTATTATCTGAGAAGAGCGGACCTCCAACCAGATTTCATGAAGTGTCACCAAGAGCACCTAGAACATCTTAAAAGGAAAGTAGGTACAATAAACTAGGTACTTAAACCGTCAATATCTCTGTAAATATTAAAGAAACAGAAAAGAAAATTATAAGAAACTTAATTATAGTAGAACTAATTTTCTACAACTTTACTTCTTATGTGTTTTTCGATTTTTTCAATATTAAGAGAGATCATGCTTACCATAAAAGTGTATTGTCATCGAAACTGAACCAACATGTAAAAATCCAAGTCCATAGGATAAGAGGAAGTGGTTCTAATTCAGCTTGCAAGATTTGACCCGAACATACATACATACATACATACATACATTCATACATACATACATTGCAAATAAAGCTTGTAAAATTATGAATTTTCAAATATTAGAAAATTGTAGTGACGTATGAACAAATGATAGCTTTTGTTAGTGAAAAATGGAATATTATTGAATATAATTGCAAAAATAAATATAAATTTTCGTATATTCGTTGTATATGAACTTATCTTTTCAAAACAGTTATGTGCCGCGTAAATTGTGTCATCTCGCATACATTCATTTATTTTTCTCAGTTAAATCGCATGATGATGAATCCAGTTTAGCTTCATTCAAATAGCACTGCAAATATATTAATATGTACTTTACTAAAAGGAACAATAAACGTTTGTTTTATACCCGGTGTCCTAAAATAACTATATTCTTACCTTTCAGAATTAACTGGAACCTTTAAATTCAAGAATCTAATTAACTCGTAACATAAACGTGTAAAATATCACTAGAATATTTTTGGTTCCGCACGTTCAAAATATAGTTTGTTGAGCTAGATTATGCTTTAAAAAAAATAAAATTAACGGCACTGCGCTCGCCGCGCGGAACCATATTTTCAACATTAAATAAAAAGTATTAACAATAGAGACCAAGTTCCGGGAGTCGACATTTTTTTTACCTCTTTAAGAATCTGTTTGTAAAATTCCTCTAGCACCAATAGTTTTTGAGTAATTTTCCAAAAAGTAGACCCCTTTTCTTTGGAATCTTTAATTGTTTATAAATTTTACAATTGTTTATGTGCGGGTTTGATATTTTTGCACATTTTTCTGGATGTCATAACGAATTCAACGACCTATCGCACGTATTTTAATTCGCAGTAGCAAGAATTATCACGTTTTTTTACTTGTTGACTAGACTAATATAGTTTCACAAACACTGTTAACAAGAATTGCACACGCATTATTACATATTTAGTTCAATAAAATGATGTTCCAAAATGGCTTGAACTGGAAAGTTTTGGTGTTATTGTTTATAGTAGCTAACTTTATGCTTTTTGGAGTACTGAACACGAATCTGTAGTTGTCCAACAAAATTTTCTTTGGCAAATATGATAAATCATAGAAAACCACGAAAAATCACAGTTATTTTTAGTTTTCGGCTTATAATTTCCAAAGTATAATTTTAGCGCAAATTCTATATTTAAAATAAGGACAAGAAAATTTCCTGCAATTTATGTTCTTATAATTATTTTGTACAACAACGGTTTCCGCGCAAAGAGCCGTAGGAAAAGGAGTATTTCTTGTAAAGTAGTAAAAAACATATTTTTTAGAGACTTTCTATTCATAACACGAAAAGTAAGCAATTCACTGTAAACATGAACCTGTCCTTTGAAAAAGCCGACACAATTCTCAATAGTTTATGTGTAAAAAATATTTTCGGGCCTTGAATTGTTATGAGAAAACCAAGGACGAATGCACGAAGTAGTCAACTGCCTCCATATTCAAATTCCTAGGCAATATGAAAACAAGAAAAAGAGGATGCAGATAAACTTATTGTCGCCACCACAGCAATGGATCTTGCTCAAAACAATCACTCTGTAGTTGACGTGGGTGAAGACGTAGATGTGCATTCCAATGTTTATTTTCTACTGCCAAGCACACACAGTTTCTTCACTCATTTTTTAACCTGACTGCAAAATTGATAAATCAATTGCTAACAAAATATTGTTTTAGCGAATTTCCTGAAAGGAAATAGAGCTATTGGTCTCGCACCAAAGTCAAAATTTTGCATAAATTTCTTCAAATGTCCATTGATCCTACCTAGTTGATGTCGAAAATCACCGTCTCTAATATATATATATATATATATATATATATATATATATATATATATATATATATATATATAGGGTGAATTGAACCTGCCGCATATTAGCACACGACAACATCCAATAGAATCGATAAATTGAAGCAAAATGAAAACCACTCAAAGACATGGTAAACACCAAAGCACTCAAAACAATGTGCGCATAAATAATCAAATCCCGGAACCAGGGTACCGATGGAAAACAAATATATGATATTGTGAAGTACCAAGGCAACATGTATTAAGCAACAAAAATTCATTATTATTCTTGCATAGTTTTCTTCAAATTTATTTATAATTTTAATATTTATTATTATCGTATAGTCCAGTCCAGTAGGAGGTTCATTATATACATTTGGAAATGCAAGTTAACCGAGAAAGCTGATTGTTGTAATATATATATTTATATATATATATATATATATATATATATATATATATATATATATATATATATATATATATATGTATATATATGTGTGTGTGTCTCTGTAATCGCTCTAGTGGTCACAGTTTTAATCCGATTGGAATAAAATTGGGTATGTGTAGCGCTTTTGATATTTGAATGGTCGATGTCGTCGAGAAAATCGGGGTTGAAAGGGAGGTCAATACACAAAATTTGGTACTGTCTTAATGTTGGAAAAATCGAAAAATATCGAAGAAGCAAAGTTATAGATAATTAATTTTACTATAATTTTAGTTCAAATCATTATTTCTGTTACCCTAATATGGATAGAAATATTTACTAAAAAATTGCTAATTAAAATTCCAAAATATCTTTGTACACATTAGATTTTAAGAAAAAATGATCAGGTAATGAATTGTAGCAAACATGATTTTCTACAACTTTATCCGTTATACATTTTTCGATTTTTTTAATAATAGGAGAGATATTTTATGTTTTGTGTTCTCTATGTCCCGCTTCTTCCTTGACCTATGTCATTTATTTAAAAACTTTCAAATACCACAATCATGTCAGATACGACATTTCATTTTGATCAGACTAAAAGTATGCCCCTAGATAGTGATTTTTGTATTCTAAGGAAATTCGCTAAGTTGATGCACCTCCTGGGTAACGAATTTTTTACATGCCATGGGAGGCTGTGATGATACTACTTTTGCCTCGTTCAAAATAAGAAAGATGAGGTTTCTTCATACTTTCAAGAAGTTAATTATTTTGTACTTGTGAAGAAGTGCATTGAGCAAAAAAACTCAGAGTGTTACATACAGAATGTTTTGACAATTATTTCTTTTAGTTCTTTCTATTTTTAACAATGTGTAACTCGTCATGATATCCATAAAGATTAAAAATTTCAACTTCTCGTCCCGAAATTATCGTTTTTCGTAGAAATAAATACAGATATTACGATCTCATTTACCACTTCAATTTTCATGCAAAATATGTATGAGTCCTTGTCACATTAATAGACTCCCGTTCATAAAGTTTGAACCAGTTGAAACATTGTAAGTGTTACTGTATGTAATATTACACATATATTTAATAATAAAATCGCTTAGAATACGATTTAACGGTTCAATTTTTATGAACGGTAGTGGAGATATTGGCAACGTTTCATTTCGTCATATCTCTACACCTGAAGCTCGCTATACCAATTTATGTATTCTAGAAAATCTATTTAGTCCTGAGCGGTATAAGAATAAATATTCTATAACACCCAGTATATAATATACCTCTATTTTAGATACTTATTTATTCAACCAAGTGAATAATTTGACGATGAAATGCCAGTGAATGTCGACATTAACTTTTCTTCGTACTGTAATATGTGACAATGATTCTGTGATTTCACTATGTATATCTTTAATAAGAATGGATTTGTTTATTTTCAAGTTGCAACAAATCCATTTTCGCTATTAACACTTTTTAAAGAGTAATATATAGGTTACGACAAATATGAAGTATTCATAAGACCTGTTTTACAGGTTAAGATAAATATGAAGTATTCATAAGCCCTGTTTTACACGTGCAAGTTTTGATAAATTTTTTAATGGCAATAATCAATCATATATGATATTACAAAAATTACAATGGTTTTCACACGGATGCAATTTACTTGAAAAGTGTCAATCGCATGTTTGTTAACAGCTATAACTCTCGTCTTGTTTACTATTTCTTTCTTTGTTAACCACTTCAGTCCCATGATCAGAGTATACCAATCACAAGGAAGTAGCATATAAACATATCGTACACCCCATTCCTAGGGCTATTTGACACATGTAACTTTTCAAGTAACTATTCATGCAACTCATTTGTTGAGCAAGCGTAGTAGTATTTTTTTGATGCATGTTTTAAGTTTGATGAAATAGAGAACAGTTCTATTTTGAAGAAATGTTATATGTTACTTAATGTGTAATTGTAGTGTATATGATGTGTTGATATTGTAGTTCCTTGTGATTGGTATGAAGTAGATTGTAAAGGCTGCCCTGACGGGCTACACTTCGACTATAAGTTCCATTGTGATGCCTTAGGATGTGAGGATGTGAGTGAAGTGGAAAGAATTTGTGAGTAGACTAGGAATTGGTAGGATATGCGGCTGCAGCCGACTATGATAGGAACTATGCCGATATTCATCTGGAGTTCGTCAAGGAAACTGCAGAAAACCTTCTCAAGCATAGCCACTTACTTCGTTCTTGTCCATACGCCGACAGTTTAGTCAATTAACCGCCCCTTTTTTTATTTTTATAATTGACAAACTGCCGATGTCGGGATTCGAACCCATAACCTCCCAGTTTCCAAGTACTGCATACTGCACAGGCATAACGCCTTAGACCGCTAGGCCACTTGGACTAGTTTGTGATTGGTATACTATGATCATGTGACTGAAGTGGTTGACAAAGAAAGCAATATTTAACAAGACGAGAGTTATAGCTGTTAACAAAACATGCGATTGATATATTTCTGCATGTGCATAGCGAAGTAAGTTTAGTTATATCAAATACTTTTATTGCAATTGAAAACTTGCATCAAAACTACATGTAAAAACGGGCTTACATCCGAAGTTATATATAATATTTCATCAAAATAGAAGCGAGATCTATTGTGATATTACTACATAGATTCATCGAAAAATACTACTGCGATTTCTGACCAAATTATGCGTTATGAGTAGTTACATGAAAAGTTACATGTGTAAAATAGCCCTATCACATTCATTTATAATATTTGCATTACTTATGCTTGTTGGGCTGTTAGAGCAAAATAAAGATAACAGTTTAAAATTTTAATATGTTGTCAATCACTAGTAAATACTTGTTTAGTGTCTACAAATGTGTCATTTAAATAGCACTAAATTAATACTATCAAAAGTATTAATTGGTTGGAAGGTTGCATAAGTAATAAGACTTGATTGGAAAAGACACAGAGAGTGGGCATGTCGTTTTTTTTTAATTTTAATAAGCAACTTTCATTACACTTGAGCAACTTTTGATTACACAATCTTTTACCATAATGATCAAATTAATTTAAAAATAATAATTTAAGTACAGAGTTCTACTACTGGATTACTGGATTAATTGGGATCGGATCAGATCCGCATATTCAAATATTCGGATAATTGGATCGATCATGAAAAAAAATTTTCTTTAAATAAAAATATTTCTAGAAAAAAAGCAAAATTTGTATACGAGTTTACTGAAAAAAGTTTTGAGTTTTCGCTAATAATCGGCCCCCAGCCACATCATCCTTAACTGCGAACCTCTAGGTTACAGCAGTTACAAGATATTCGCTGCATATATATATATATATATATATATATATATATATATATATATGTACCTTTATGTATCAGTGGACTCTCTAGCGGTCACAGAGGTCACAATCGGGCACAGGAGAAGGGAGTTTAGATGAAGGGGGAAACACAGAATTTGGCATATATCCGTGACTATTCGAAAAATTGAAAAATTTATAACAAGTAAAGTTGTGGGTAATTAGTTTTACGATAATTTTGTTTCTTGTCAATTTTCTATTGCACTAATATTTACAGAAATATTTACAATTTAAGATTGAAAGTTAAAAATCTTAATATCTCTGTTCACATTAGAGTTTGAGAAAAATTATAAGGCACCGAATTGTATCAAACTTGATTGTCTACAACTTTACTTTTTATACATTTTTCGATTGTTCTAATATTAAGAGAGATATTTTTTATTTTGTGTCTTCTTTCTCTATGCCCCTCTTGCTCCCTGACCTATGCCATTTAGTAATAAAATTGACCTTTGATTTGATACTAAAATCAAATCAGATACTATATGTGATCACAATAAAATTATGACCGTTAGAGATTGATTAATGTATTCTATGGAAATTCGGTAAGTTGAAACACCTCCTGTGTAACGAATTTTTTTGTCATATTTAGATGAATATTATCGATCCTAGAGATTTAATAAATTTATATCCACGAAATAGTATGTTTTTGTATAGACTACTTTTACAAAAACATTTTAATTTTGGAACCATTCTGATTTGTTGTGTCATATAAAATTTAATTGTTGAACGTCCTGTAAAATATGTTTATACAAATATCGTATCTTATATGTAATACAAACAATAATAAATTTACATTTTATAGGATCAATCTTACATATATCACTAGAGATATCTATAGTTTTACCTTTTCAACATACAACAACAACAACAACAAAACAGCACAAAAAACATCCCATCTAACACAAGAAGTAGATTTTGTAAATTGAAGAATATAATGTACTATTCTCTAACTCAATACCTTGTGTGGATACAGTGAAAACCATTTACATCGTTTACTATGAACTGGCATTTAACGGCAAATTATTAAAGTTCTGAAATACCTAAAATCACTTATCTCTATGTAACTGGATAGACTATACAATGTTATGCCATTAGCCATAGTTGACATCATCGAGATTACACAAGAAGACCGAACTCAAACGGGAAAATTGACAGAATATGGCAACGTAATGGTTGAAGTTATATTTACTTTTTGTGCCACTAGCGTCGCTAGTTGTCCATCCGTACCGAAGTGAATATAGTATAATAAATAGAAGTGAAGTATATATTTGTCATTTTGTTAGACTTTATTAATAAATTCAGTTTAATTTAATATCTGATTTAGTAATCTTTAAATTGCTTTTTAATAATTTTAATATAATTTATTTTTACTTAATTTATTTTCATTTTTACAATTCCAACTTTACAGATTACTATTTAATTATTCGATGTTTTATAATTATTTTGTTTTTTATTGTTATGTGATTATTTTGCAAATTTTAAACTATCAGTTACTTCAACTAATTACTTTATTTCATTTATTAAAAAATGTATTTTATTGGAAAAATACTTTGGCTGCAAATAATTTTTATAATACTACATAAATGCGTCTTGTTTTTCAATTCAAACTCGCGCCTTATACTCGCTTCACTGTTTCCGGGTTAGAAGGAACACTACTGATATCTTATTTTTGTCACTTATTTGTTTACATGGAGCTCGATCTCCTTATGGTAGTCTCCATGGTTGACGTGCGCCTGCACAGAGCTTATGTGTAATAAGTATTGTGACGATTTAAAAAAAGAAAGAACTTAGAAAAGTAAATAAAATAATAAGTATTATTGTTTTGAACCATTGAATTTCTTTTTAGTCAAACTTTCTACTATACAAAATCTTATTTTCCATGTCATTAGTATTAAAATATATATTTTAATTTCATTCTTTTTTAAATACGAATTTATTTAATTATTTTTAATACTTTATGAAAGCGACGAAACAGAAATATAATATAATTTGCAATTTATTCAGGTGTCACGCTTTGAATTTATGTGACGGTTTATTTTTAATGAAACTTAAAAATAAAAAATAAAAGTATTATTTTATTAACAATAAATGTATACAAATTGATTGTAGTGAATTCAATTTGATTTTAAATACGTTTCTATAGAAATACTTACATTAACAAAATTTTGGAAATAAATTATTTACCAATACGCTAGTAAAGTTTAAGTTATGGTTCTGTCAAAACTCAACATACGGATATACATAAGTAAAAAGTCAATTTTAATTTTAACTATAAAGAAATAATTACATACAATATCAGTGATAAAATTGATGAGCAGCTTCCAAGAAGTATAATTAGATATTTTTAGAAAGCAAAAAAATATTTCTAAAGGTACAAAATTATGTACTAGTTTGCATGTTTCTAATGTCTATGAAGAGATTGATGTCAATGATTCTGGGCATATTTTTGGTACAGAAAATATGGCCAGATAAATGTAGTAAAATAATAAATACTAAATGTAGAAACTAATATTCGGAGAAACATTCTGCGAATTGTCTTTTCCCATTTCTGCAAGCCTATATTTTCCATTGCCAATTTATTATTTCCATTACCAATTTTCTTATACCCATTGTCGAAATTGCACATAGCAAAAGCTCGTCGCATATCAAATTTCATTCCGATTTTACTAAAACTATAACTCAATCTTCTCTAGTAGAAGAAAATTTATTAATTCAGTGTGTTCAATTATAATACCTCGAAAAATAAACTTAAAATACGTTACCAATATTTATAAAAATCAATTTCATGGTGTTAACAATTACACTTCCTCAGGTCCATTGACGTACTGAGAGGAATTGACCCAACTTTGTTACTACTCCTTAAGCCATATAGTAATTAAGTTACTATGTGTTACTATATAATTACTCTACATATTTATAACTTGTAATAATTAATATTACGCGACGAATTTTTGTCTAAGTATATAGTAATTTCCATCGATGTCGTTATATACAATTTTCACTGTAGGTATACACTATATTTATCTATTACGTTTCTTAGCGTAACAATCATGTTTACAGAAATTTCGTCTTTTCACAATTGGGAATTCACATTTCTCTTCTCTTTTGTGCATAGAAACGCTGAAGATCTTCCTTCATCTTATTTGCTTTTGCCTTTATTTATAATGTGAACACATGTGGAAAAATAATAAGGAACATTCAACACAATACATACCCATATTATGTGTGTAGATACACATACACAAAACATACAGAAGGATAGACAAGCAGACACCAATATATAATATGATGAGTATTAGTACTCTGATACTTGGCAATTTTATGGTAAATAGAACAACATTTTTGGGGGCAATTGAATATTTAATTTTTGTACATTTCTTTCACGCTAAATAAAAATATAATTTTGTTGGGATATAACCATTGATTTCTGGAAAATTTTATTCATGACGTAAATTATTTATAATTCGATTATACACTTCAATTTATTTCTATATTTGTTGCTTTCAGATTATCCGAAAAGATAGAGACCTATTTTAAAGTACGGCATTTTATAAAATACCCTATCTGAAAAGAGAAATGTGTTTGTAATACCTAGAAACTAGACGACCTACTGTAAGAGGTGGTGGCTTTAGTAATAACTCTCTGGTAACTTGAATGCCACAATTTGATGGTCCAGAACACTCTGTCAAATCTGCATTGAGAACTATTGGTCCTGCGTAAATTTTTTATGGAATTTTTTTTGCGAAAAATTAACTTAGGAATAAATAATTTGATTCTATCGTCTATTAACGTGACCTCTATTCGAAAAAAACTAATTTTCACGACTTTTGACCTTAAAATAATTTATTTTAATCTTACTAATCAATAAGTTGTAAACTTACGGGTTGGCATACACCTGAACGTATTGGACAACACATTTTGCCCCTTTTAAAACTCAATTTAACAGTTTATTGTATCGTTATAATTCTTGAAAGCTATTAGTCGTACGTGACTTTCGTAAAGGACCTTTTTTGTGTAGAATTAGGTAAAAAGTAAATTTAACAATGACCTCTGTTAACGTAAAACCAATAGTTTACGAGATATGTGAGAAAAACTGCTTATCAGGACCTTTGAGCTTCAATAACTATTTTTTTACACATTCGATATTATTATGGTTTTTTGCCATGTTTTCATAGTGCCAAAACGAAGACAATTCCGTTGAAAAATTTCCACGAGTAAGAGGTAAGCTCATTTCTATGTTTTATTTTACTGGGCTATGTAACCTAGTACTTCCTCAAAGCTTTGCTCAAAAGTAAAATAAAAAAGTTAGTAACTCTATAGTCTATTAAGAGCTGTGGCTTAATAGAGTCACAGTGTTCATCCCCGAATATATGAACCTTCATGAAGACCTGATAAGCAAGATCCTGGCTATTGCCAAAATATGGGAGAAGCAAGTCTCGCCAGGCTGAGGTAGAAGAGGGAGCACAATGGATCATAAGATCGAAGTTCAATACTTTTTAGACCCCCAGATGTATCTATCTAAGAGCTGTGGCGGTCACATTGAATGGGAAAATGAGGCAGAGCTTTGATTAAAGGGGTTGAAATTGCATAATATTCCGGAATACCAGTTTGTGGTGCAATAATTTCCTGTTACTTCAGAACTTGATGCTAGATAAAATCAAATTAACGTCAGAGCCACACACTCACTCTCGCTTACGGTATGCTGAAAAATGTATAGAAAAACTTTAAATAAATATATAATTATTAATATATTTTACTATAGGTCTCACTTTATGCGTTTAGGTTGTATCGAATTTATATTTTACTAGCTGAAAAAACCGGCGTTGTCTGGGCTTCAAAAATTCTTATTGAGAGTGCTTAGGAAATTTATGTCAAATAATTATTTTTTTCTAAATTTTGACTTTTTAAAACGTCAAATTTTTTTTTATTTTTAATTTCTTGACAAAAAATTTATATCCAAAATTTTGTTATTGCAGATGTTTCTATTGAAACTATAAACTACATTAAGTATCTAGCCGTGGGAAAACCTTTTTGTCGTCAGAAAACAGCTATAACTTTGAAACGGTTTGGAATTTCTGATAGTCTTTCTGGATTCGTAAGGAATAGCTAATCAACGTATTTCCCTATATATTTTTCCTAATAATTGAAAATAGGGCTCCACACAAATAGATAGATTTTGTCCTTCTAATTGTTTTTATAGCTTATGATGACCCGATCAAAAGATTTGCTAGGCGAAAATTCGACGAATGACCAGTTTTTTCCCCATACAGGGTCAAATTCCTATCTTCTTGTGCGGCGCTTTCACAAAAAGAGTCTATTTTACCCCATTTAAGCTTGCTAGAAGAGATTTTGACGTTTGGTGGCAAACCATTGAAAATTTTTTTATAATGCACTCATGATTGCATAGATTCGTACTCAACACCAGCTTTTGTCCGTCAAATTTACTACACTGCATAGAAATTATTTATTCTATTTCGCTTTTTTTGTTTTATGAATACCAAATGACCAATATATCAAACAGATTAAACTGCAGGCCAATAGTTCAAACAATAGGCCTGCTATCAGTTTTTATTTAGTTATGTATCATATTACGTACTTTGACAAAATTTATAAATGGTATTTCAAATTTTATTTTATCGATCTAATTGAATCTTAGGATGAATGTTATTGCGCTAAAAATACATAAGTTAAAAAAAATATTTTTAATTGAAAATTGATTTATTATCAAATTGAAACTTATAATTAAATTAGGATATATTATTTTATGGTCAAAATTACCATTTTACAAGTATTAAATAGCCAGTGAATCACTATTGCAAACAAAGAAAATGTATATACTTAAAATTAAATTCAACATTTTTATTTCAAAAAAATAAATTAAATTTCAAAACCCATCTTCCTCATAGCCACATTGGTCAAAACTGTCCGTACCAACTTCTTCATAATCCTTTTCCAAAGCAGCTAAATCTTCACGTGCCTCGTTAAATTCACCTTCTTCCATTCCCTCACCAACATACCAATGTACAAATGCACGTTTTGAGTACATTAAATCAAATTTATAATCTAATCGGGCCCATGCATCCGATATTGCTGTCGTATTCGCTAACATACATACAGCACGGGTAACTTTTGCTAAATCACCACCTGGAACCACTGTCGGCGGTTGATAATTAATAGCTACTTTAAATCCGGTAGGACACCAATCAACAAATTGTATTGTTCGTTTGGTTTTAATTAGAGCAATCGACGCGTTCACATCTTTAGGAACAACATCACCACGATACAGCATACAACATGCCATATATTTTCCACACCTTGGGTTACATTTCACAGTCTGATATAGCGGATCAAAACATGCACTGGTTATATCCGCAACATTAATCGATTCATGGAAGGCACGTTCCATTGAAATAATTGGCGCATATGTTACTAATGGAAAATGTATCCTTGGATATGGGACCAAATTTGTTTGATAATCAGCCAAATCAATCTTTAGTGCCCCTTCAAATCGCACCGATGCCGTAATTGACGATGCTATTTGTCCAATTAAACGATTTAAATTTGTATATGTAGGTCGTTCTATGTTTAAACATCGTCGACAAATATCATAAATCGCTTCATTATCAGCAATAAATGTACAATCCGCATGTTCTAGCGTCGAATGTGTAGTCAAAACTGCATTATAGGGTTCTACTACAGCGGTGGATATTTGTGGTGCTGGATAAACACACCATTCGATTTTCGCTTTTTTGCTATACTCACAGGACAATTGTTCCATTAACAGTGAGGTAAATCCTGATCCAGTTCCACCACCAAAACAATGGAATATTAGAAATCCTTGTAATCCACTACACTGATCTATTAACTTACGTAATCGGTCCACACACGTGTCAATTTTCTCTCTACCAATTGTATAATGACCTCGAGCATAATTATTTGCTGCATCTTCCTTACCAGTTATTAATTGTTCTGGATGAAATAATTGTCGATAAGTGCCAGTACGTATTTCATCAACAACAGTGGGCTCTAAATCAATGAATAATGCACGTGGTACAAATTTACCACAATGTGTTTCATTGAAAAATGTCATAAAACTTTCATCACGGCAATCATTTTCATGGATTTGTCCATCTGGATTTATACCATGTTCTAAACAATATAGTTCCCAACATGCGTTTCCAATTTGACAACCAGCTTGTCCAATATGAATTGATACAATTTCACGCATTTTATTTTATTTTCAATCTGAATTGAATATAATTTCTCAATTACTATTTTAAGTGAATTAAATTGACAAGCGTCTGATTTTTCTTAAGTTTAATTACATTTAGTGATTGTTTTTTGTTTTTGATTTTATATAACACATGATATCATAGGTCACTATTCTTAATTGTGAAGTTTTTTTTTTTAATAATAAAAGTTATTGTCTATCTACATTGCGTACGTCATCACTAAAAATCGTCACGCAGCTGCTGCGTAAACTAATCAAATTTCCTCAGAAATTGGGAAAAATTTCTATGTATGGAAAATATTTTTCTATTTTATTTTTTAATAATTTTTAGCAATTTTGATACAGAATTTCAAAATCTGAAACTTTTTTACGTCATTCTTTCCAGAAAATCAATTTAATCACTGTAAAACAAGTGAAAATAACAACAAACTGAGTTAATGCCTTACCTGGTATATACTGAGTTTATGAAAAAAAGTTGTTTAATTTTAAAAAAAAGTACTATTTTTTGTCTTGAAACGATTGTTCTATCTCTTATGCCGGCCCGTACACCCTCGGCGAGACATATCAAGCACGAGAGTGAACTCACAACGCTTAGCCTGCCTTGTGTCGACTCGCCTCGCCTCGCCATCACTCCATTAAAAGTCAGTTTTTTTAACACGAGTCAAGGAAAGTGAGTGGTTAATACTTTTGACACGAGCACGAAGGACACTCTCGTCTACATTCGATTCAACGTTCAACCGCCATTTTTAAATATTCAACTATCAACCGCTTTAATTGTACCCATTAATCTTAATAGTATAACACAAAAATGAATCAAAACTATAAATTTTTGAATACTTTTTTTATTCTTTTTAGTATCCTTCATTACTCATTTGAATATTAATTATTTTTACGGTTTAATCAAAAAATTACTACTCTGTAATTTTTAATTTAATAATGTCATTTTTCAGGTATACCAACGTAATTTAGTTGACTAACAGACCGGAACTGTATTGCCGGCCGAACACTCGGTGAGAGTGTATACAGTTCCACTCGCGACTCCTCGCCTTACATATGTCTCGCCGAGACATTTGCCGAGTGTGTACTGCTGGCTTCACGATTTCAAAGATGGATAATTATATAATTGGTTTTCGAAAAAAAAAAGGCTTAGAGATAAAAGCTGGTCATTATAATTGTACTTACAACTTTTATTCGAAACATTTTTCCAAACCCGAAAGAATAAATCACAAATCAATTATGAAATTTTGATAAATGGGCACTACTTTTGTGACCTATTGTACGCACTAATTATGAACTCAGTATATACATGATATTTAAACAATCAATTATTATCATCAGTTTTATTTAATTTTAATGTTTATTAAAATTTTGATTTTTTTTTGTTTCAGTATTGTACAAAATACACGGATATGATAAATTACACCTGGATACAAATGCAACATTTACAGTTAGTATAATTTATGAATTATCTGTTTACAAATTTGTGTATTTTCTTAACATCAAGTGAAAATATAAAAAATCATCACACCCATTTACGAGAATATTTAGAGAAACTTACGGGGGTAGAATGACTTATTACAATGAAAAATTCGTTACGCAGGAGCAGCGTCAACTTAGCGAATTTCCTTAGAATACATAAATTACTCTCTCTAGCGGTTACATTTTTAGTCTGATGTCGTTTCTGATAAGATTTTGGTATTTGCAATTTTATTTTTAAATGGCATAGGTCAAGGGGAAAGGGGGGTATAGAGAAAACACAAAATATAAAATATTATTCTTAATATTGGAGCAATCGAAAAAAGTATAAGGAATAAAATTGTAGAAAATCATTTTTGCTACATTTCATTGTCACATCATTTTTCTCAAACTCTAATGTATACAGAGATATTTCTGATAATAACTTTCAATCTTTAATTAGCAAGAGCACGGTAGTGCGGGCCGAGTTTAAGGGGTTTTCGCCTGTGTACGTTACCGTGATATGACTACACCTGATAAATATTTCTGTAAATATTAGTATGTAGTGTTAATAGAACAAATGATATGAAACAAAATTATAGTAAAACTAATTTTCTATAACTTTACTGCTAATAAAATTTTCGATATGTCGAATATTAAGGGAGACGCCAAATTTTGTGTTTCCTCTTGCCTCTACCCCCATCCCTTTCCTCTTTGTCCGATTTTACCCATTAACAGGAACTTGACCTTTCAAATACCAAGAGCACCGTAAATACTCAATTTCAAAACAATCGTATTAAAATTGTGACCGTTAGAGGGTCCACAGACCGTTAGAGAGTCCAGAGAATCAATGTTAAATATTATTTATTACTGGCAGGCCGTGTGGTTGCTGTGCGGAGACAGTCAGTACACATGTAATGAGTACACACTCTTAAATGAGTCAGTACACACAATACACACTGTTAATGAATCAGTGCATACTCTTAAATGACAAACAAACTACCATACGCATATAAGATGACTCTCATTACATGGGTACTGACTGACTCCGCATTGTAACCACACGGCCTGCCAGTAATAAATAATATTTAACATTGATTCTCTATTGGAAAAGCATTCCAACACAGTCTGTATTTTATTTTTAAGAAATTCGATAATTGGTACAAAAACAATAGCTGCATTTCCTTTGGAGGAAATATTATATAAATGAAAAATTTTATATTACCGGTTTCTCATAACGTGACCACAAGTTTTCGAATAGTTCACCACGTCCTTCGATCCATTTTGCAATTGTTTGCTCACTGATTCAAAAACATTGCTTTTCAATTTTTAAGAGCGAACCTTCGTTTTTATACCCGGTATATATGATATATACAAGGATATATTCAGTTTAGTCTGGACTTTTTAACGATTGAAAAAATTGAATGCAGAAAGAAATCTTTGGTGTTCACAGGTGTTCATAAAATGTCCCAATTTGTCTATTTCCGTATATCCGTCTACCCACCCGTCTGTTTGTGTGTGTGTTTTAATGCTAAAAAGTAAGGTCAAGTTCATGAATGGGCAAAATCGACCGCCTTACCCCCGCAACGGAGGATAATATCCATCTTTAAAACCGTAAGACATAGGCAAACAAGAGTCTCTAGTGGTCACAATTTTAGAACTTTTAAAACTGTAAAGTTTAAATTTGGTACGTACCGTTAGATGGTGGGTCTCACGGTATGTTTATTGAGCTTCATAGCTTTTTGGTTCCTGATATACAGAGATCTAAAATGCGGTAGGCGTCTATGCTTAAACATGGTATAGCACACTACCGTGCTATGTGATCCAGTGGATACTGCTTTTGGATACGTGCTATTCGGGTTAAAATAAAGCTTATATCACAATCGTAGTCAGTCACATTGGTGTGGATTAGTGGATTTTATACTACTGCCAATTATACTTAATTTTTGACCGTGAATAAGCAAATTTTATCACATTCCATTTCAAGTGAACTATCCAAAACTGTTTTTGACATTCGCTATTTTTGGGTCTTTGGTCTATTAAAAAACTAATTAAATAAATAATTCGAACAAATAAATATGCATTTAAGCAGATTAAAAGACGGGGAGATTAATAAGAGTGTGAGATTCAGAGTTAAGTTTGTCTATTTCAAGCCATTTTGTTACATTCAAAAATAATTTTCAATATATTATTGACGTTAATAAAATACGTAGAATCATTGACATAAAACTGTCAATTCACTTGAGTTTCTCATCATTACAATTTCAAGTATGTTCGTTAAAAAAGAGAAATCAATTAATTAAAGCAAACAAATTTGGCGTGAATGGCAAACAGACCTCTATATGCAGGCTAAAATGGTATACTTGAATATTCAGCAGTAGATTACTGTTATGTTTTCATATTTGGAATAAATAGAAGCTCAAGACGAGCAAGCAAATATTTCAAAAACGTAAGTTGTTAATCTTTATCAAATAAACATGTTTTTGTGCTTGTGTAGTAATAGCATGAAAGATTTTCTCTTCCTATTACTACAGGGAATCACAAAGTTTTACACTTTCATTCACAAAATGTTCTACCGTTTGACAAAGGTTTCATTGAAACAAGATATCAACAGTTTATCTCGAGATTAGCGCGGCCAAACATCCAGGCAGGCAGGTAGTTTAAAAACCATATATATGGGTGTTAGAACGGTTAGGTTATGTTAGATTATAGCGACTGTTCTTGATGGGATACACTGAGGTACATTGTTATACCGAAATGCAGTTGACCCATCCTTGTCACTACTCCAAAAACCATTTGGAACTGTTTAGGTACAGCAATTGGGAAATTGGGATATAGCGCCGATAGGGGTATGACAGCAGTAGGGATATAACGCCGGTTTAGCTCATAGAGATCATCAAAAGATGAACCCAAAACCATGATTCCCTTCATAATAAGAGCGGGAGCAGTGACATAGAAGGTAAGTCATTGCTCTTCTTTCTCCTTACAATGGCAGCTTCTGGTGGTGAAGATCCTTTGCTCCTACAATCTCTGTTCAGGAGGAGCATAGGATCTCTACGACATAATTCTAGCGAAATCGATTACTTGCTACATTAATTAGATCGTTCAATTATTTTTCCTTGAGTTTTTTTCGTTTGCTTGACGCTTCTGCACCAGCCAGTAGCATGTCACTCACTATGGCGGAAGCTTTGCGAATGCCA
Source organism: Nineta flava (assembly GCA_963920215.1). Classification (NCBI taxonomy): domain Eukaryota; kingdom Metazoa; phylum Arthropoda; class Insecta; order Neuroptera; family Chrysopidae; genus Nineta; species Nineta flava. The sequence goes on from OY986043.1 coordinate 63,284,711, forward strand.
TTATATTGCTAAACGGGAAATATTGAAATTATCGCGCTGTAAAACCTGACCTATCGATTTTCATTTTTGCGTTTTAATTTGTTGGTCGATAAGGTTACATTCGCTTCGTATCCATAGATTTTCATTGGAAGTTCTTTGGCATAGCTTTGGTGACTGGCCATGATTCAAATCTGCATAGTAACACTAATATTATGTTACTGTTAAACAGTTTTTAAACAGTCTAAACTTTTTTCAATGTTGTGGAGAATTCCATAAAGGATTTAACATATTAAAGGCTGCTTTAGTCTTGATAATTTTGTTGTTAAAATTCTCCAATCTACCACCATATTCGGCAATTGAAACGCCACGGTAACACATTACTTTCAACGTTTCACTTTTCTAATCATAATGATACGTCATGCATGGCTGTTATCTAAAAATGGCTGTCAACTTTCTTCCCTTGTATCACTAGTTTTAGCTGCATATGATTATGCCTTGACGTATGTAAATTACGCCGCTCCTCATCACGCGGTCCAATACCAGTAAGAATATATTGTATATAGAGGTAAAAAAACATAAAAACGAATTGAAAATAATTGAAATTAAAAAGAATAAAAAACTACAAATCCACTCGAATACAACATTTAAAAAAAAAAACACCAATTATTTTTGTGAACAGAATACAGGAATTATTTGTTAATGTAGAATAGAAATAAACTTCTCATCGTGTGAAATTGTCACTAAAATTCATTCATTTCATTCAATCACATTCCTCTTCCTGTTTGTTTGTTGTTATGTTGTTGGCAACAGCCAACAGCTAACTTCACACACATACATATTACAACTCATGTATATTAGTGTGTATTGTTATTTACAAAAATCTTTATACTTGTTTATATTAGAAAAGAACCTGTATATTACCAAATATCATTCTCCATTTTCATCTACATTCCCACCTATGATGACATTGTTGTTGTTGTTGTTGTTGTTGCATTGAACAAAATATTATGAAAACACTTCTTCTTCACTCACGTTAATATAAAAGTCATTTAAATTGTGTTGTAAGTAAATAAAGATGGAAATTATTGCGCCATCTGTTTGTATAACATATACCAACCTCGTATACATCTGTGACAGACATACTCACACTTGAAAAACAACAATAACATTTAAAATAATGTTATGTACATATATAACGCATACATATACAAATACACATACGTTCAAATAACGAAAGAAAATACTTAAGAATATACAATACGGTATTTCATAACTGTCTATTCACTAAATTATTAGTTTTCATCACAAAAAAAAAAAAATTCGTTACGCAGGAGCTGCGTCAACTTAGCGAATTTCCTTAGAATACATAAATCACTCTCTAGGGGTCATAATTTTAGCGAGATCAAAATGAAATATAATATCTGATATGACTTAAGTTTTGCCAAAAATTAAATTTATTAATAGCTAAAATAATATTAGAATAATCGAAAAATGTATAAGGAGTATAGTTGTAGAAAATCAAGTTTGCTACAATTCATAACTTGATCATTTTTCTCAAACTCGAATGTGAACAGAGATATTTAGAATTTCAACTTTCAATCTTTAATTATAAATATTTCTGTAAATATTAGTGTAACAGAAAAATGATAAGAAACAAAATAAAAAAAGTAAAACTTATTACCTACAACTTAACTCCTGATAAATTTTCGATTTTTCAAATATTAAGGGAGATAGTCAAATTTTGTGTTTTTCCCTCCCTCTAAACCCCCTTTTGCCCAATTACGAACTTGACCTTAAGAAGACCAAAACCGACTCAAATACCAAATTTCATTTCAATCGGAATAAAACTGTGACCGCTAGAGAGTCTACAGACATTTTAAAAAAGTACATATATATATATATATATATATATATATATATATATATATATATATATATATATATATATATATATCTAAATATATACAAATTTTAGCGATAGTGATTTTTAACATCTAATAGGTAGGATCGATGGACATTTGAAGAAATTTTTACGAAATTCCAACATTGGTGCAAAAACAATAGCTGCATTTCCTTTGGAGGAAATTCGCTCAATAAATAATATATTAATATATCAATAATATATTTACTATATAAACACAGTTGAAGTATAATACTGTTGGCTACGAAATTAATATCAAAATTATTGAAAGTATCGCTGTAAAATAATGGTATATTAAAAATAAGCATACGAGTACATGTTATATTTATAAACATTGGCTCTAGATTTAGTTTGTTTATTGGGCAGGTGGCGTTACTCAAAACGTTTCGAGTATGCCAAATCGACATGTTTATTATGAGACGCTAACATTTCAAATATAATATGCTTAAATAAAGTAAATGTACGAGTCAGTAGCATAGCGTGAGTGTCAGCTGCCCGGGGCGCAAGAAAATTTTGCCGCTCGCTTATTTATCTATTTCAATTTAAGAGACTATAATATACAGTAATTCTAAAGAACGCTTCGGCAAGAACAGTCATCATTATTGTGTACTGTACAGGTTACAAATAAAAAAGTATATATATATATATATATATATATATATATATATATATATATATATATATATATATATATATATATATATATATATATGCTATAAACATATAGAAATGGTTCAAATATATGCGACAAAAATATGAAATGGTTCAAATATTTACAAGATATTATTATTTATTGTGAAATTTTGCCACCCTCTAAAGGTGCACCTGCCGTCCCCACTACGCTACGCCACTGGTACGAGTGATCTGACCATATTGACCATATCCATTAATTAGTTCAATTTCTATGATAGAAAACACTACATAAGACACTTCATTTATTTTTATTACAAAATAATTGACACTTGACTATTAAGTTAGCTGTAAATGTCATTATCATTTGAACCATAATGTACCACATACTATATGCATAAGTATCCATCTTCCGGGCTATGAGTAGTTGTGTCGTTGGAGTTGAATATAATATTATGTACATCTACATATACATATATATAATAGGTTATGATGTTACGTACAAAAAACTACATGAACTGAATAATAATAACTAAATTCAAAAAGAGATAGAATAACAATGAATATAACTACGCTTTACTAACAATATAACATTTTAATTCATAATACACAACTTTAACAACGTTCTTATATATCTGGATAGAAAACATACATTCCCTAACCTAACTTATATGATGTTGCTACCGTAAATGTATATGTTGAAAGCTTTAACGCGATTCTGTCGTCAAACAAAATACCCAGTGATTATGTTGATTTCTTAGTATAGGGTTGATTTCTGGTATAAACTAGGCATGCATTGACTTATTATCTAATTTCTTGCAGATGGCATTTAACTGATATTTTGCTTAATGGTGGTTTTTACATAATTTATGTATAAAAAATTATAAAAATAATCGAACAAATGACTCTAATATACATTATTCAAGTAAATATGTACAATACAATGTATAGAACAATGTATAGTAACTGACTATTTATATTGTCATTTCCTTTCTTATTCACATTGGAATCTGGGAAAAATGTCAAAAGTAAGTAGCATTGAATTTTAATATTTTGAATATAAGTAATTGCTTAAGTCAATGGTCCCAGGTATATGGCAGTGGTGAATTTACCATATGTTAACGGTACCTTTGATAATTTGTATTATTGAGATAAAATGAAGTTAGATATATCTCACGTCATATCCCATCCATATGTTTTGTTTCGCTGTAATAAATAGAACATAAGACTGTAAAGAATAGAACAAAGCTGTGAAGTAAACACCAGTTTTTGCAAAAGGGTTCCGCACAAAAGTATGTGAGTATTTTTATAAACGAAGCAAAACTTTAAAGTTTTGCTCAAACTCACTTACTGTTTCTTAAATAAAATTTTGGGGGTATGAGATGGGATGGAGTATACAGGTTTATTAACTAATTTTAAATTTCATTTTATCCCATTAATAGACTTAATTTGAAAACCCGATTTATTTCGTCGGGTTCGAATCAAAAGGTTTTCTCCCAAAATTATGAAAGTATGTGCTATTTTTTAAGTTTTTATTTAACTTCATTTTTTTATTGTTTTTTATTGCAAGAGAAAATCTTGAAATGAAAAGTGCTACTAGTTCTAATTGAGCTAGACCTTCACAAGTTTGCTCAGGTGTATAAGTCACGTAACATGCAATATGGTATATCTAATATCGTTCTATATAAATGTACTACACGAAAATATTCCTTGAAATATAAATTTGGTGGAAGTGTTGATAAAAGGGTAAAAATCAGGCAATGGGAAAGGGGGAAACACAAAATTTGACATATCTTCCTTAATATTCGGAAAATCGAAAAATTTATAAGAAGTAAAGTTGTAGGTATTAAGTTTTACTGTAATTTTGTTTCTAATCATTTTTTCTGTTACCCTAATATTTACAGAAATATTGGTTTAAGATTGAAAATTACATTCCTCAATATCTCTGTACACATTAGAGTTTCTACAACTGTATTTCTTACGCATTTTTCGATAGTTCTAATATTAAGAGAGATATTTTATATTTTATGTTTTCTTCTTTCTTTATGCCCCCCGTACCCCTTGACGTATGTCATTTACTAAAATCATATACATTTCATTTTGATCACATTAAAATTGTGACCGCTAGAAAGTGATTTGTGTATTCTAAGGAAATTCGCTAAGTTGAAGCAGCTCCTACGTAACGAATTTTTTTTTAAATTGTATTTTTTATGTATATTATTATTCAACTGGAATTAAGTCTAATGTCTGAATAATAATGAATTTGCCTTATTGCCTATGCTATATACATGTACTATATATTCTCAACGAAAATATATGATGATCATCCTATCCGCTACGCCGTATGTTAATAAATAAAGACAACACCTTCTTCAAACTCTTATATACACGAGAATACATGCTTCTCTCTACTGAGAAAATCTAATGTCAACTTTTGTGATGCTCATTTATTTATTGTTTATACAGTGAAACATGTCATTGTTACTTCTTTGTAATGTTAATTTTAAATATGTCAATGACAGACAACGTGTCACGCGTATTTTATATTTTAAAAAAAAATAAAGTAGCTATTTTAAAATATTTAACACCTTGATGCTATATACTATGTCACTTACATAAAACTAGTAATTAATACATGTCGACTAGATAAAAGATATAATAAAATATTATCCATTATTCATTGTCGACATTAAAACTTTTAATTGTATAAAAAAGTTTTATACAATGCAACGCCATTATATAGACTAAATAACTCAGTTTGTTAATATACAACAAATAGTGATTATCGATCATTGAACAGGTTCGAATGTTAGTTTAAAATATTCGTGATTTATGAAATTAAAAATAAATTAAGTAAAAAACTAACGGAGTAAAATGCTTAAATTATAATAAAATGCTTACCTGGTATATAATGAATTTATGAAAAAAAGTTTCTTACAAAATTTGTTTATTTTTAAAAAAGGAACATTTTTTCTTTTAAAATTTTGGTTTTATCTCATACGGTTTCAAAGATAGGCAGTTTCGCCCATTTTGCCAAAATATGGTCCGATTTTCCGCATTTATTGATCTCTAGAACACACGAAGTACTAATATAGCTTTAGAACAAACTTTCAGCACGCTGTCTCTTTTCGTTTTTGAGTTATCGTGGTAAAAGGCGGATGGACAGGCACATTTGCGAAAATGAACTAATTTATGAACACGTATACCAAAGTTATTTGTCTACGATTACAATTTTCAACCGTTACAAAAACGGATCTAACCTTAATATACACTTGTATATATTATATGGGGTATAAAAAAATATCCATCGTATTTTAATGAAAATTCGTAACGTAGGAGCTTGGTAGGCTGAGGAGGTACCATAACGAGTATCAAATTTAAATTGCCATGACGATATTACTACTCTCAATTGAGTATTAGAACATTAAAATTGTAAACATATTTGTAAATATTAGAATTACAGAAAATCTGATCGGTTGATAAATTGTAAAACTGTATATATCAATAAACAGCCTTTTGAGAGAACTTCTATTCTACACTGATATGCACTTATATGCATGCTGTCTGAAACAGCATAATTCTCCCATTATCTGAGTATTTTACCCAAATCGCGTTCTAGTCATATTGGAATTCTAGCCCACAAAGTATCAAGTTATTTATATTTTACTTGTGATGCCGCGAGAAACGAGACGAGACGAGAATAAGTCAGTGCGGGACAAAGTTGAAAATTAGAATCCGCATATTCGTTAAATATTCGAGAAACAGACGATCGTACTCTCAATGATGATTGATATTAATCTGTAAAAATGTACTAATTACAAAACAGCAAATCATTTTGGATTGTAATGATTTAATTTCTTCTATAGATATATCTATTGTTTCAATTAAAATATAAAAAAATTATATAAATTAGAAAAATATGTACTTTAAATGGGGTTTACCTCCGTTTCTGAGACTCCACAGTCTCAAAACTGAGGCCACAGAATAAATTTCGATTTTTTGTCCCAATTTCCTAGATCAAAATTTTTGTATTTTATAAATACGTATTTCGACTACAAAGTAGTCATCATCAGTATGAATTAGCTAATTGTAATTATTCTCCGAGGAGATGTTGCTTGTGGCTAATTTGGTGACGGTCTGCACACAGATTTTTGGTATGTGCACAATTTATACTTTCTAAGAACCTACCAAAATGTTATGTCAACCAATCAACATCGATCACGTGTTAATTGATTAGCCAAAGTTCGGCCAATGATGTTGAAGTATTGGACCACGTGATTTTGACAGTTCAAGATCTCAAAATTAATAATAATAAATTCCAAAACCGACTTCCGAAACCAAATCGTTTCAATTTTTCTAAATCGGTTTTAACTTCAACAATTCAAACTTAATTCTGAATTTTTTTTGTTAAATCGGATGTGATTTTGACAGTTAAAAATCTCAAAATAAACATAAGATTTAAAAATTACAAAAAACCAAACTAAATCATAAAACCAAATAGTTTTAATCTAAAAATCAGTCTTAATCCTAACAGTTCAATATTAATAAGAATTTCAAAATTAATCTCATCGGAGAATAATTACAATTAGCTAATTCATACTGATGATGACTACTTTGTTGTCAAATACGTATTTATAAAATACAAAAATTTTGATCTAGGAAATTGGGGCAAAAAATCGAAATTTATTTCGAAAAATCCTAGAGTTCCCTGTAATATTATTTATAACAGGCCACAGACATCATAATTTTTTTAACCTTTAATACTTAAGAAAAAAAACCAATATCTGCCGGGAATGCAGACCTCTTGTATACGTATTATGATGGTTGGACATACAGCTTAATCACCTGATACAAATTTGATTTGATATAACCATTATTTTTAAATTCTAAATAGTTTTGTTTTTGTATATATATTTTGATAGAATACCAATTGATACAGATTACCAGAATAGTAAATACATAACTATCAAAAGAACACAACTGGTTTTACATTTAATTTGACATTAAACATACATGTCGAATACAGTTTTAACACAGTTTTCTTCAAAAACTAGGACCATTTTCAATTACTTGTTTTTTAATAGTAAAATACAATTTGCAACTGATAATGTTTGTTGTAAGAAAAACTTTCTTTTCACAAAGTTAAAAAAAAAACTATGAATTATTTACGAAAATGCTTTCAAAAGAAAAATTTTTTTAAGTAGTCATATATATATATATATATATATATATATACATATATATATATATATATATATATATATATATATATATATATATATATATATATATATATATATATATATATATATATATATATATATATATATATATATATATATATATATATATATATATGTATATATACAGTTATATTCACTATTATCATGTATTAAAAAAAAGTTTTTCTTTAGTAGAAAGTTTATACCAGTGAAAAAATATACAAGGAAAGAGATACATTAACTACAGAACCGAAAACTCTCCCCCCCTCTCCATTTTTCGTAGATACCAAGGTATTTTTTAATGGTACACATCATTAAAGAAAATGATACGTGGAAATCAACTCAATATACTATTTTTCGAATAAAAAATAAAACTATAAATATTAAAATAAATTTTATTTATGGATAGATTGAATTGGGAAAAATACCATTAGAGTAGTACCTAAGCAGATAAAAGTGAATAGTAATATATATTATAAATTTTAACGAGGTTCAATAAATGTAACTTGAGTTTTTCTCGATCTTAGTATTCTATTTTCGTGTAGGTAAATTTTGTTAATTTTCACTGAAACTTGTTTTACATGATAAATTTTGTGTAAATAATCAGGACACAAACTAACAACATACGACATGTTAAGACGCAACAGGAGTCAACAGCGTTTGTTGTTTCACCTATTAATTCATAAACCATCCTACAATTTCTAAAGATTGTCTACGATGTTGATATTTTACACAGAAATATAATCCTTGTATTATGTATGCTTGAATAATTCTTATTTCAAAGATCAATTCGATTTGAAATTTAAAATAACAAGAGATTCCTTATCAATAACTGTTGTTCTGTTCATACTCCCAATCTTTTATGCTTGAAATCACCTCCAATTCAATTTATTTTATTTTGAAGTTTATTTGTATATACGTGTACAATGTCATTTGTTCTAAAAGAAATCTTCACCATTCAGCTAAAGCCACTAAAGCTAGAAAGCTATTTGAAAGTTCAGAATGGTAAATTTTGTATTGAATGGGTCGTTTCTTAACGAAAATTCATTTTAATTATTAAATAAAACAAATATTTGAAATGAAAATTTTAAATATTTATTTTATTTAATAATCAGAATGCTAAATCCACGGAACAAAGCTATTTTTATATTCTGTAAAATATATCAGGGGTGGCCAACATGTCGATCGCGATGTGTTGACATTAAGAATTTGAGATAAGATTTCAAGATTTCGAAAAAGTATAGAAATTGTGATATTTACATCCATTCCTTGTAACAACGATTTAAGTCTGAAACGCATTAACCAAAAACATATATCATACGGAGTAAAAGGCATTAAAAAATAAAGTTATAATTTTACAAACTGATTTAATCTTACAAGTCAGAAAATTTGAAGAAGATTTTTAGAAATACGTCAACCGAGAAAAATATTCCACTGTCGCCAAATGTAGCGAATATATTTATTCTTGATTCGGATCTACATATCTGTGTTAATCAGCATTTTCATACTTAAAGTTAACGAAGGCTAAACAACGTTCAGTCCTGACTGATTCCTATATTGAAGACTCATTATTATTACCATTGTCATGATGTACACCTAATTATGATTCCTTGGTTAGAGACTTGCAACTTCAGTCGTCTCATTAATGCTAAGCCTTTAAATAATATTGATAGATTAGCTAAAAACCAATCTAAAAATCTTATATGATTCTTCCATGATAAAATTTCCTGACCAAAAAAAAAATCGCAAAAGTGAAATTTTAAAATTAAATTATCAGCCATACTGTGAATTTTTAGAACAACTTTTTCATATTTACGAACAAATACTACAAATCGATCGCGGCACATTTTCAAGTGAAAAGTATTAAACGATTAAAGTATTGACAGTAGAAAAAAATGTTTGATAAAGGTGTTCATAAAATGATCTAATTAGTCTCCGTCTGTCAACACGAAAACTCAAAAAAGAAAAGAGATAACAAGCCGAAATTTTAAGAGCTTAAAATTTTGTTCTAGAACTTAAAATTTTGTGTTCTGAACGGGCCAAAATAGACCATACCACTCCCGCCAGGGTGCTGTTAATATTGATGTTTGAAACCGTAAGAGACAGAAAAAGAAATTAAAGATAATAGATAATAGATAAAAACCTACGTATTCATTTTTTTTTCTAATAAAATTTATTGAAACAAAATTTAATCGTTTTTTAAATAAAATTTTCAGATAGAAAAAGAAGAAAGGTTTTTTAAAAAGTAATACATTTGTAAAATTTTAACATTGTATGTATGTTAGGGTAATCAAACTCTGACGACTAGAATTTTCACACTAGAGAAAGACAAACTCTAGCGACTAGAGTTTCCAAACTAGAGGTAAACAAACTCTATTCGCTAAAACTTTTTCAAGTTAATAGCTCAAAAAATACAGAGCGAATTAAAAATTGCACTTAATTTTGTATGATGGAAATATTTGTATAATGAATATTATGTGAGTATAGATCGGCTTAGTTTTATTTTTATACAATCTACTTCGTTTTTATACTATCAAAAATATTTTGAACCAAAAACCAACAATCAAATTTATTGATGTTTTTATCATTAGCCTCATTATAGCTTGAGTTATTATAGTCATTATGTAACCTATATGCATATACAAACCAGATATACATTACCCAGCACCAACACCCTTTCCAATACTTAAGATATACGTATAATAAATAAAATATCCAACGCTTCCACTTAAATAAATCTACATATTATTATAGTTTTATATAAAATACAAAAAACCATTTCCCACTCATTTCTCTCTTTTAACGGTCATGTGTTCGTTTTTCCAATAATTTAACATTTAATCCAAAAATTAATTAAATTCTTAATAATTAATTCTTAATAACTTAATTCTTAATAATTTCTTCTTAATAATATTCTTAATAATTTGATAAAATCAAAATATGTCATAAAAAAAGCTCAGTGTAATTTTTTTTATAAAAAAAATTCAAATTTTTTACCGATTCTTAATCAAGATATTTTCAATCAAACTTGAGATTTAAAATTTAAATCTCAATTTGATTTCCAACACAATCAATTTTCAATACAAGTAAGGTTCTAGTAATCGGTCCGCGCAGATTAAATTGTTTTTTAAATAAATTAAGAAAAAGTATCTATAAGTTTCCTTCAAAAACAAATAAATTTGAACTTCAGACATTAATTAAAAATAAACATATTCTGCAGATTTTTGAATAATTTATTAATATTAACAAGTAATAATTTTCAACTGCGACACCAGATATAATTAATTATCACTGACAACACAAGTTTTGCATGGTGAATCGTTCAATATATATTACATAGTATTATAAATGTTAAAACACTCTATATGTTGTACTCGATATGGTGAAACTGGAATAAGTAACTTTATTATGCTGTATTTAGTATTTTTTGCTATCCTATCACGGGTTAAATACTGTAATAGTAACTTTTTTACCAGGTTTTTCTGCAATTCATTGTTTAGGAGAAGATATTTTAGAACAAATTGTTTTTTTTATTAGTTATTTTGAGAGGAACACATCAAGTAAGTGTTATTCAAATTCAATTATGAAATCTGTGTCGTCAGTTTGTTTTTAGTAAACATCCAAGATAAAACCTTCGACAGATTTCTAGAAAACAGTATTGTTTAAAACTTTAAAAAATAGTCATAAACAACATCATAAATAAAATGTAACTCTTACGACCATACATATCACAGTAAAAATTGTTCTTTTGGAATGCCATATATATATATATATATATATATATATATATATATATATATATATATATATATATATATATATATATATATATATATATATCCAAGTATTATTCTCTACATTCTAAAACAAAAGTAATATAGAATATACCTTCGTCCATGGCATATTATTATTCAAACATATAGCGAAAGACATTTTAGTTCAAATATAAAAATTCAAAACTATCTATAATATTTTATATTATTCTTTCATACGTACATATATATTGTATCGTAAGCGTTAAGCAATATCCGACATTTTTCTTAATGGCAACATAAATCTAAACCCAAATTTAGCCCAAATGTTCAGCCCAACGTTTATATACACAAGTTAGGACAAATACAATATTTTTAAAATAACTTTGAAAACAAATTATTTATATTGCTTGCACAATTAATGTTCAACAATTCAACAACCCACCATATACATGAAACAAGTGAAAATAGCAACTAACTGAGTTAATCGCTTAAATACTCTGTATATACTGAATTTATGGCAAAAAGTTTCAATCATCAGTTTTTATTTTTAAGAAAGGAACATTTTTTGTTCTATCTCTTATAGTTTCAAAGACTGTTTTGCCCATTTTTCCCAAACATGGTCCGATTATACCCATTCATTCACCAACTAGACATTACTTTTTAGCTCTGGAACACACATACAAAATTTCATCTTGCTATCTTGCTATTTCTTTTCGTTTTTGAGTTATCGTTTTAACGGACGGACAGACTTATAGACGGATATGCGGTAATAGACTAATTAGGTTATTTTATGAACAACTATATCAAAATCATATTTCTGCGATCAATATTTTCAACCATTACGAAGTTTGAACTGAACTTAATATATACACTACGTAATTTAAAATAGACCCAATAGCAACATAGTGTAGTGCATCTATTACTGTCTATGCACAGTATGCCATGATATGGTGTTACACTCACACGACGGACTATAACGACGATGTATATATGCACGAGTAAGATGCTACTATATATAAATGATTGTAGTTAGAGAGTGATAAGTATAATATAATAGTTATTTATTTTATAATACAATACTGATTCTTTTAAGTGTGACAAAGTAAACCATATCATAGTACATTACATATATACAGCGATAGATACACTATAGAGTAATCCAGAATGGGTGTATTTTAAAAAACAAGCTGTATACTATATACCGGGTATCAAAATTATTTATATTGAAATAGACATTGCTATCATTTAAACAGGCCACCCGCATTTCATTTATATTGTTTATAAAAAAAATTCAAGAGCAAGTGTACCATGTGTTCATTTGAAAAGTTACCACCTGAATATTTTTAAAATATACAATTTAGAAAAAAATGTTTCAAACAAAAGTTTAAAGGAGAAAGCAAACCGGTGCAAGATAAGGAAAATCTTAATAAACAACTCTTGTTCAAAACTGTTTTTCATACACTCTATAGTCTTGGTGTAAATACGGGACGTAAATTTTGTATTTACGCCAGAAATATTGCGTTGCCACAAATGCCTATTAAATGTCTAAAATGCCTAGCAGTGTCGTAACCTGTTATATATGAACCTAAAAATAAAAACGAGTCCTAAGGGTCGATCCACACTATAGTGCCGATCACGGTTCGTTCTCGATCCGATCTTGGTCTGATAATATTAAGCGGTAACATACGCTTCAGTGGGTAATAGCTGACTGGACCGGGAACAGAGAACATTAACAATATCATTCACATGCCATTACAAGTACGATCTCACTCAAAAATATTTTTATTCTTCGTGACTGGAGTGTTATTGAACCGGGACTTGACTGTGACCGATAGTATGAATACATACATTGTTTCTTAACTTGATAATATTTTGCCAGACCGAGACTGGACCGAGATCGAACCGTGATCGGCACTATAGTGTGGATCGACCCTAAATGTTCATAGATTTATATCGCCATTAAACAAAATGTCGAATTTATATACCTGCATCATGTAGATACATCGTATTGGTTAGTTTTTCTTCGTCTTGGTCATTTTATTTATTATTGTAGTAGCTACGTATGTATCTCATGTATGTTTGTTTGCAATCTTCATTTCAACTATTATGTTGATGTTAATATAAAATAAACTATACACAAACATTTATATCTGAATACATAGGGTGTGATTTTATACCCTAGGTTACATGGCTTTTTTGCTCGAATTCATCAAGTTATCACTTGAAAATACATGACCAAAGTACTACTTAGCTCCAATTTATTTCCATTAAACACAGTAATACTTAAATCCAACACATATAAGCATTTATTCGCACATGTATGTGTTGCGGTAAAAACGAGTAATCAGTTAATATCAATAATTACCTGTCAATATTAATAGTCCGAGTGGTCGAGCAGTTAATTATCCTGTGCTCAGAACTGGGAGGTTGCTGGTTCGATTCCCAACGGTGGCAGTTTACCATTATATTATTATTTGTAGATTAATGGAGCGCGTATGAACAAGAATTAAAGTAATCGGCTATGCTTTTGAAGGTTTTCTGGAGTCTCCTTTAAATTATAAATTCCTAGTCTATATACAAATTTCATGTCCATTAGGTGTCCGTAAAAAAGGTCTAGAAAGGCCTACTTACAAGGCTTCTACTATAGACTACTGGCCCATGACAATAATTACCTTGTGAAATGACCCATCATGAATTACGTTTAGAAGGCTGCAACTTTATAAAAAAATAACTCTCAGCCCTATACCGTTACTTTTGAGCGGTACAGGTGAGTATATGGGAAAATTTAATTTTCCAGGTGAAAACGAGGAATTATGACTAATTATTTTTTGTACGGTTTTCTTCTAGTTGTTAGATCATTAAAAAAATGACGAAAAACCTAGTACCGTACAAAAGTAATGGTACCGAATGCAGTACAAACTTTTAATTCGCCGATAATTTAGAAGCAATATAGGTAATTTATTACTGTAGTTTATTACAGCATTTGTGTAATTCATTTTCTATTCTTATACAGATATATTACCAATTAAAGCCGTACATATTTCCAGTGCAGAGGTGAAAAGCAGGGGGTCGAATTTTTGAAAAATTTTCTGGTCTATAAGTTTATTACTAAAAATTTTGTGTTCGTTATTGGTTAGTATATTCTCGATTCAAATACTATTGGACTATTTTCATAGTCGGAACATAGCTAGAAATCGGTATCCCCAAAATATTTCCACCATTTTTTCATCGATCCCTTGCATACCTCATTAAATTATCCTTCCGAGTCATATGAAATTCATTCAAGAAAAGTATACCACGGTGTAGAGCTGGAAAAACACAAACAAAAAAGTTCTATAAAGTTTTTCGATTTGACGCTTAGTTTTTAATTAAACATAAATAATAAATTTATAGAAACACATTTGCATTTTTGGGTGTGCTACACTTCTCCACCAATCACAGAGCGCATATTGTAAGGAACAGTAGTGGAATAGAGTGGCCACAGTAGAGCATGCTACAATCAGAGTTTTCAATAAGTGTAGCGACACCCACAAAATGGTTCTATTTATTAATGTTTAATTAATTATATCTCAAAAACTAAGCGTCAAATTGAAAAACTTTATGAAACTTTTTTGTTTTTTTCTTCTATTTCTACACCGTGGTATAGTTTTTTTGAATGAATTTCTGAACACCTATATATATATATATAAATATATATATATATATAGGTGTATATATATATATATATATATATATATATATATATATATATAGGTGTTAATTATACATGTATTTTATCATTTTTTCTTTGGTTGTCATGAGTGTACTACCAAAAATTAAATTTCATATTAAAATTTAATTATTCTTTATGTTGGATCTTTTTCAAGAAACCACTGAAAACTATAAATGCATACCGTTTAATAGGTTAGCTATGATTTACTGAAATAACAGCTACGGAATCCTTTTTTACATGTGCTCCAACATACAATTTATATTAAACTCTACTCCATTGTATCATATTCATTTATTCAGGGTAATGTCTAATGATCCGTTACATGTACCGTATAAATAAAATTATACAAATAACATTGTAAAGAAAATTCTTCGTCAGTTTACTGTAACCAAACAATTTTGTGAGAGATACGAGATGCGATGAATATTACTATTTGTTACACAAGAGAGAAGATTCATTTCAAACTTTTATTTATTTTATTGATGAAGAGAAAGAGTATATGCAACTTATATTACACAGCATTGTATTTATATGTACACTTGAATCTAATAAACATGAACCATTGGATATCAGTCTAAGTGCACTTACTATCTATGCATATAAATGTAATGTAAATATATGGGTAAACAGTACTGCATTAGCCACATAGCAAGAATTACTAGTCCAAGTGGCCGAGCGGTCTATCTGTGCAGTATGCCTGTTTGGAAACTGGAAAGTTATGGGTTCGAATCCCAACATCGCAGTTTGTAAATTATGAGAAAAAAAAGGGGCGGTTAATTGACTAAACTATCAGCGTATGGACAAGAACGAAGTAACCGGCTATGCTTGAGAAGGTTTTCTGCAGTTTCCTTCACGAACTCCAGATGAATATCGGCATAGTTCCTATCATACTCGGCTGCAGCTGCATATCCTACCAATTCCTAGTCCCAAAAATTCCTCCGACTCCACTCACATTCTCATATCCTTAGCCATCACAATGGACCTTATGGTCGAATTGTAGCCAGAAGTTTGGTATATTACCTACCAACCAATAGAAATTATTAACAATCATTGTGGCACATTTGTAAAAGTGTGTCTACACCATACATTATGTGACGCGGACATTAAGTTGGCAACACCGCAATTTGGGTACGTCCAAGCAATACGGTCCACATTTTCAGATATTAAAGCAAAAGCCAAAGCACTAACCCGCTGTGAAAAATTTCAACAACAGACTTCAAGTTAGAGACGTTCTTCACTAACTGTTAATGTACTGTCATTAGCTAAACGGATGGAAGATGGTACGCTAGAGGCTTTTGTGTTTGGAATACTTTGGCAATTAAAATCTTTTACAGCAGGAAAGGTTTTGAAAAGAAAGTATCGGCAGTACCCAAACAACTTGAACGAAAGCATAATGTTGCAGTTCCGTGAGCTATTCAAAACAGATGCGGTTGCTTCAATTTACAACAAGAAGCTGTGTGGAACTGCAATTTTATTAAATATTAATGGAAAATTCATTAGAATCATGTAACCCCGTGTTATCGTGTAGTTAAATCGTGTTAATTAAATATTGATATGAAAAAATTAACTCGTCAACCAGGAATCGAAACTCAGGCCTCTGAATATCTAGTCCAGTATGCTTCCGCTACACCAAAGACGACTGTGACGTAACAGACAAACCTTTCATATCATTCTTATTTTTTATTTTGACAGTATTACTACTGTCGAAGTTATTATTCATATATATTTATTTGTGTATACTTATTATACTTAAGTATACACAAATAAATATATATAAATCGTGTTATGTAGAAATAGTCTTTACTTTTTATTTACTTTTTTTTTTTATTACTACAAACTGCAGAGGAAAACGTTTCTTTTTAACCTTAAAGCGCATTAAAAATGAGTTAAAGAACACTATGAGTTAAAGAACGTCTAATTGATATCACCCATCGAACATTGAATATGATTTGCTTAGTGACATTGATTTGATTTGCTTAGAGTATTATCTCTAAATTTGTCCACATTAAATCGAGAAAATTTTTTACGAAGGTGCTGTTTTATTTTTTTCAAACATGCTTTTATTAGCTTGACCTATATCTATCTATGTATGAATGTAATGGAATTTTAAAAGGGAGTTTTCACCCAATTCCGGACGTCTGAACAATCTGACACGTATTAAGAACCGGTGACAATAATATACAAAAAAAAATTTTAAAGAGTCAAAATAAACAATTTAAATTTATTAATAGACAAAATACAAATTTTCATATCTTTTATATAACTTTATAGTTTGATTGTATAATTTATAGTTACTATAGAAATATTATCAACAAAATTTTAATTAAAAAATAACATTTCCAACCGTTAAAATTTCGAAAAATATAATTATTTTACAACACAAAAAATAAATTTATTTTACGACTAAAAAATAGAAAATAAAATTTAGAGTTTAAAAAAACTAAAACAACATTCTTATATTGGAATATGAACTAAAAAATGCAAAGTAATTTTAAATAGTAATAGAATAAAGAGATTGACAAAAAAATTAACTTTAATGTAAACAAAAACATGGGGTTCTCTCTACTTACGACTTCATATTGGGACAACATTTATAAAAGTAAGTAGAGAAAACCCCATGCTTTTGTTTACATTAAAGTTAATTTTGTTGTCCATCTCTATATTCTATTCTATTTTTTTTAATTATTTTGTGTTTTTTAGATAATATTCCAATAAAAGCATGTTTTTTTAAGTTTTTTTGCCTCTTGTTACCATTTGCTACAAACCTGACTTAACCCAGCAATGTGAGTACTTGAAAGAACTATTTGTTACTGTGCTCAACAACTGTTTCAATTTTAATGTTTTTAACAGTATATTTGTTCTATTTTAATGGATAAAACTTATTGTTAACTGTAAGATATTACTTTATTTGTGTTTTTGTATTATATTTTACTTTAATTTGATTATTATTTACATTCACATTAATTTCAAAATACAAACTTTTTGCGAAATAGAAAAATATTTAATTTTGGTGACCGTTTTTGCCGTCTTTCTGAAGAAAATTAAGGTATTGTGATAGTAGTTCCAAAGATAAAATTTCTTCCAAACATATACATCGGTCTTTCCTAATAGATGAATAATTTGATATGATGATATTAAACTGAAATGACATCATTAAAATTAAAAAAATATATACATAAATATATTTAAATATATATAAACTGCGTAGGATGATTATTGAAGGTATTTCGAGTAAGAATAAATAAATAAAATTTGAATCTCCAAAATGAGCCATAACATACCTAGCAATCCCCTGATTTTGTGCCACAGGCTATACATTCATTATTTATAACAAGGTATTATAATACTATTAATATTAATATGTTATTAAATAAAAGAAATATTTGGGATTTTCGTAACAGTAATTTTATTTTGACTAGTTTCGGAACACAGTTCCTTCATCAGAATATATATAATAACAAAAATATACTAATTTTAACCCAAAGTTAAACATAATTAGTTACTTATATAATATTACATATTAAAAAATTGTATGAATGAAAACGAAAAAATATTGGTAAAACCAATAAAAATATTAAAATTTAATAAAGGGGTAGCCGAAATAAAGTTACAATATTAAAAACTATTGTCGTTATTATTCCAACTGGTAATAAATAAAATATAAAATAATTTTACAACAAAACATTATACAAAAAGTTTTTAAAATTTTGTGTGTAGAGATTACACTATGCCGAAAAATTAATTATCTACAAAAAGGTCCAATTGGCGATTAATATTAAATCGTAATTTTGATGTAAAACATTTATTGCGGTGGGTAAAACCGTTTGTTACCGTTTGTTACCGTTTGTTACCTGGCAACGGCCCGGCGACGTCACCACGCGTCAACAAGTCATTCATAGGTGATATTATAGATAACAAATCAGTTTAAAAAAACATACTGATAGATGGCAGTACATATGCAGGCTCGAAAACTCATTCAAAAAGCATAACAAACACTTGATTAAGGTCTTTTATACAACTTCCCAGTACATCATGTACATCATTATTTAGGGTGTCAAAAAAAAAACAAAGCATGCGCCCGACGGAATGTTAAGTAAGTGATTGAAAGAATTGAGCCGTCTCAATTTTTAAGAAAATATTTAATTTTTGGTATTAAATAAATTTGTATTTTTTAAATAAAGAATAATTTTTTTGTTTAAAAAAATTCTGAATATTTGATTTTTGATGTCATATTTATTTCCATTAATAAACCAAAATTGTTTCGATGTTCCACATCTGCCGCAACGGCTTAATTTTTCTTTTTTTAATCTATTAATTTTACTATTTCTAAATTATTTTGAAATGCGTCCTTTGTATTGTATATGCAATACTTCGAATTTACCGTTGAAAGAATGATATTCCTATATGAAGTGTTCAGCATAACTCGATTTTCCTCCGTTGGGAATAGCGCTATAATGTAAGGAAAGCTATAAGATAAAAATTAATTAAGATCTATTCCCAAACGAGAAGTGATAAATTTATTCTGAAGCACTGAATACAGCATATTTATACTGTGTAAAGAATTTTTACAGTATGTAGCGATACTGCAAGCTGTAAAACTAGCACAATGTATTTTTTGAATGTTCAGACACAAGCTTTGGTAATCACCAAATTGACAATATAAAATTGACCCACTTTAAAATAAAGTTCTCTATTGAAAATAACTTTTAATCTATTAATTTCATTAAATAATTTCCATTCAGTTTTTATCTAAAAATAAAATTAAAATGATTGTAATAAACTCAATTATTATAAAATAAAATATAAAATTGTCAACTAATACTTCGAAAAAGAAAATTACAAGTATAAAACGTACTCGCATTGAAAATATTATCATACAGATAATTATCTTGAATATCCTCTGCTCGATGTCCTATCACGTCTCAATAAATTCAAGACCTAAGATTTGAGAGTTTGTATAGGCATAGATTTTACGTTAAATAGGCCAATGAAATTTTATTTAACATGATACAGGATAAAAGCTATTCTCTATTACATTTCAGGTAATGTATACGTTTTAGAAAATAATTGAAATAATTGATAAGCAAAAATTAACTCATCTACCAGGTATCGATCCCCAGACCTCTGGATTTCTAACCCAGTGTGCTACCTGTACACCACGGATGATACTGATGAACGAGCTAATTTTTTTCTATAATTGACAGTATTAATTTGATGTAAACGTTAACTTATTATTCCCACATATTATTATTTGTGTATATATTGTATGTGTATTCTTTTCACTTGTCTGCTATAAGTGAAAAGTAATGCACCCTTGAGCCCTTTTATACATTCATTGAAAGTAATAAAAACATATATAAATTCATTTTTATAAAACATACAATAACAAATTTTTTAACCTTAAATCAAAAATATTTCAAAAATCACTTCTTGTGACTGCCTTGGGCAAGCAGCATACAACGCAGTCTTCAACTAATTTTTGAACAACTAACAACAAATAATACCTTTCTGAAAGTTATATAATTTAATTTATAATAATTATGAGGATTCAAGGTATTCTAATTAATATTTTTTTTTTTTAGGATCTGTAAGGCTGAAGTGAGTTGTTATTTTTTTTAAATTCTAATTCATTATTGAAAACTTAAATTTGATTCAAGTCTTTATTATAATTTGTTCTAATAAATATTCTATCTAAAATACAATGTAAGTTGTTAATATTCAATTTTTGTTTATTTATCGTTATTTCATATTCAAAACAAAATTTTTTGAGACTTTTTTATTTTATTTGTATCTTAATATTTTTTTTTAGTATATTCAATAAATAAATTTAATCTTCTGTTTGAGAATTTTTACTTTGAAATAACTAATTCGAGGTTTCATAAGTGTATTTTCTTTGGATGTACACGTTTGATATGAATACCGATCTTATTTTACTTTGAAATTTATTTTTATAAAAGGCATTCAGTAATGTTTTGATTGCTCAAGTATTTTTTCAATTTTGATATTTAGTTAAACCATTTATGTTTTTCTTCTGGTGTCCAAGTATTTCAATGAAGAATTCTTACCTGATTGATTTGTTTTGTTTAGGATACAAATTAGATATTACATCACTATTTTAAAACTAGTTTGTTCATTTAAAATTTATTGAAACGAATACCTTTAGATATTCCAAAAATTCAAATTTATATATATATATATATATATATATATATATATATATATATATATATATATATATATAAATATATATATATAAATATATATATATATATACATATATACATATATATATATATATATATATATATATATATATATATATATATATATATATATATATATATATATATATGTATATACCGTGTGTGTTGAACAGTTTTTCCTATAAGGAATCAATGTTAAATATTATTTACTATAATAACTAACTTTTTTGGTTAAAACACACTAACATATGACATATGTTAGTGTTATATTAAATTCTGTTTACAGATTTAATATCTTAACAGTCTCTACGACTGATTAAATATTACAACTGTCAGTGCCTTGCTGTGATATATATATATATATATATATATATATATTTTTTTTTTTTTTGGTATGTACTTTTCAAAAAAATAAAAATTATATATGTCCAGTGGCGTGCTCATTTGTATAACTTTATGTTATATTAAAGATTGTCTAATCTTAATTTATTTTTTTGTTCTTGTTTTGCTTTATAAAAAAAGGAATATTTATATAAAGTAAATTATACCAATTTTGTTACATGCATTTGCAAATTGTTTCAACTATTTTTTTTTAATGTTTAAAACTTGTTTCAATGATATTGTTTGTAAATTTTTTATCATTTTACTAAAGTAAGGATTCTATTTTGACTATTTTAAATGATATGCTTTTTTTGATGTTTTTATATCAAGCTCCAGATCCCATTATCTTTAACAACTTAATGTCATATTGAATTCAATTTCGGGCTCAGCATTGAATTTTAAAACCGAACTTTGATTTTCACTGATGGACTCTGTAAAGTTTCGTTTAACGAATCATTCTATTTTGAATGGAATAAATCCTTCTAATTTTTAAACGTTATCGCAATAAGCGATATAGGGATTCAATTTCCATTTGTTTTATTTAAAAACAACAAAATATGAATTTTTTTAATACCCCTAAATTTTTCTACTTTCAATATGCTTGTGGAAAGAACGTTATAATGACGAATACGTGTGATATATTTATTAAATAAAACAAATATTTGAAATTTTCGGACAATCACTTTATTTGACTAGATTCGGAATACCGTTCCTTCTTCAGAAATAAAAATAAAAATCAATACAAAAAAAAAAACCGTGTGATAAATGTATTTTATAGAAATGTTGTACATAGAAAAACTGCTGGAAATAGCGCAAAGAATAGTTTGGTAGTTAAACTTGTTTATCTACACTAGTCTACACTAGAAATTCTCCCCTTTATGTAAAAATAATATTTTTTACGGACGAAAAATTTAATATCCACCAGCAATTAAGTTAAGGTATTTTCTTAACATAAAATTTGTTTACCAAAGAACTTTAAACAAAGTTTACCAAGAGCATTTAGCAAAATTTAATTAAAGTAGAATATATATATAAATAATGGTTTTGGTTTACTACCAACTTGAGCGAAAGGATATAAATTATTGAGCTTAAATTGCGCTTCATTTATCTAGTTAACGAAAAAATGTTTGATACAAATATTGCACACATTTTTATCACGAATAATTTTATAACTTCCAAAATAAAGCGTTAAGAGAGTTTAGTCATATCCCGCTTGTGGATTTCAATCAAACTGTGGATTTTGTATCCTCAAATGCTGTAATATCTAAGTATAAAATACCGTACCTGCCTCTAGCCAGGTTTTCATCCCTCAAAACCTCCCTTTCCTCTAGCTCGATTTTACCCATTATTGAATTTGACCTTTTGAAAAACAAAAGCGCCTTATATACCAAATTTCATTCCAATCGGAATAAAACTGTGACCGCTAAAGAGTCCAGAGACACATAAACGTATATATATATATATATATATATATATATATATATATATATATATATATACATATATAAAAATTTTAATGATAGTGATTTTTAACATCCAGTAGGTATGATCGATGGACATTTAAAGAAATTTTTAGGAAATTCCAACATTGGTACAATAACAATAGCTGCATTTCCATTAGAGGAAATTCGCTAAAAATAATTCACAATGAAAAAAGAGTACTGTTGAACATTCAACGTGTTTGCTATCTCTTAAATGAATAAAAATGTAAACATAGATATCGTGTGTCTATCAGTCTGTAAGAATAGAGAAATATCTTTAGAAAAATAGATGAAAAACTTCAATATTTGTTTCATCAGGAATCCAGCCACGAAGATAATTAACTTTGGTAGTTTATTTACATATATCTGTAGTGAGAGAAAGATAGACGTTGTGAAGTAAAGATAAAAAAAAACGAGGACTCGACTGTGTACACTACTGTATTTTATATAATCATCATACATTTTACTCTTGTATAAATTGTATATTTAGTTAGTTAACTGTTACAGCAATAGTTACACTATCGAAATTAACGATTCGTATAATATACTAGATGTTGTTCTATAACGATACATTATATACAATATGTCACAGACTCCGATCTATCCATTGATGTTGAACATTATATTATCGAATGATAATTAGTGTGAACTCTAGGTTTTTGAAATAAAATTTCAAATTCGCCCCCTTTACCTAGATCAGTTTTTTGTATTATAAATTCATCAGTATAAATTAGCTAGTCGTACTTTACTCTTTGACAATTAGAAATAGATATAATGTCGAGATCAATAGACAAAAATAAAAATAAATAGAAAATTAACTAGATTAAAATATACTAGATTTAAAATATAATAAAACTGTGACCAAATTAGTAACAAGTAACATATCCTGCGACAATATAAGAGTAATTTTAATAAGAGTAAAATTAACACGAATGAAGGAAATTTTAACAAAAGCAATTTCAATATAATTTAAAATTTATTATATTTTAAATCTAGTATATTTTAATCTAGTTAATTTTCTATTTATTTTTATTTTTGTCTATTGATCTCGACTATATATCTATTTCTAATTGTCAAAGAGTAAAATACGACTAGCTAATTTATACTGATGATGACTACATTCCAGTCGAAATACCTATTTATAATACAAAAAACTGATCTAGGTAAAGGGGGCGAATTTGAAATTTCATTCATGTTGAGTTTCAATTATTTGAAGAAAGAAAATCAAGGGAAATCAATGGAATTAGGTCAATATATTTGAAAATTGTAGATTTAATATGATTCTTTGATCACATAAAACTAATCGTCTATGTGTTATCAATACATGAAAGTCAATAACAATAGAAAACTTTTATGTATTTATATATTATATATATATATATATATATATATATATATATATATATATATATATATATATATAACTATACATATATATATATATATATATATACATATATATATATATACATATATATATATATATATATATATATTTACATATATATATATATATATATATATATTGTTGTAATGAAAATTATTAAGAATAATTTTTTTGATCCAACACACATTTTAATTATGAAAGTAAAATATTACGAAAAATATTTTAGATAACAATATTTTTCTCCTTGCAAAAAGAAGGAGTTTTTTTTTTTGAAAGTACAAAAAGAAAATAATATAGCTCGATTTATTTTTTTTTTTCTTAAACAAAGTTTTTTTTTTAAGTCGAAAAATGATAATAAGATTAATAGATACTTTTGATTTAAAGTTTTTCTATTTAGAAAGAAAAAATCAAAAATTGAAAAAAATATATATAGCTTACATATAAATAGCTTACATATAAATATAGCTTACAGTTATGAATGTATCATACAATTTGTGTATAGATATTAAATTGACACTGGCCCGGTGCATTAAGTCTCTGCTTAAATATCAACCAAGCGGGGTATGACTATGGGTCAAACCCAAGGAGAGGTATAATTTTTAATTAATTTTATAAATAATCTGAACACTCCGACTACGTCCATGGGTGTTGATATACTAAAATATTCTAGAAGCCTCCATGCAAAAATATATTGTCAAAAACAAAATATTTATTCAAAAAAGCAATCATATTCTAGAACGACCCATGGTGGGTATATAAACCGTGACCAGTGTCGATTCAAGTCAGTTTTTAAATCGTGTCTGATGAGTTTAAATCGATCATTGTGCGATTAGTATAAAAGTTGAAATCAAGTATTGTCTAATTAGTTCAAAGTAAATAATTGTTGTTCAATCCAGATCAAAGTATAAGTTGGAATTTGTACAAGTAATTTGGTCAAGTAATTCAAAGTTTAACATTGTGTGAAAAAGAATTAAAATAATTGTTGAAAAAGAAATTGGATAATCATTTTTTTTTAAAGCAATAAAATCAGGTTTATTTTTTGTTTCGTAAAAAACTTGTGTTTAATTTAATTTTTTTTTCTTTTCTTTAAACAAAAACGTGCGTGTTGTTCCAATTACAAAATATTTAGTAATATCGTTTACTAATATTTTTTTTTTTTGTTTTTGTCGAGTATCGGAATCATTGCAGGTTCGGGCAGCGCTCCTTTGAGGATAAAGAGAGCCAGGATACCGCGACAAGTGGCGACCGTGACAGGACCAGGAGACGTACGGGAGAAGAAAAGAATTACAATGGCAAGCCGCAGCATTCCCATGCCACGTCTGCGTGAGATGATGGAGGCC
Organism: Nineta flava; assembly: GCA_963920215.1. NCBI lineage: Eukaryota > Metazoa > Arthropoda > Insecta > Neuroptera > Chrysopidae > Nineta > Nineta flava. The sequence continues at coordinate 63,310,722 of OY986043.1, forward strand.
GAAGGGCTGGACAGCACTGGCACAAGAGAGGTCTTACAGGCAAGATGGGAGGAGCACCAATCTAGGCAACAAGGAACACCAACTTCAAGGACTCAAGTAACAGCCAACCCTACATCAGAACTACGTGGAAGTGTGGTTTCCGATCCGGAGGAGCCAGCTGCAGCAAGCATGGAGAAGATGCTCGCAGCATTGATGACAAAGCTCAACAACATGGACAAGACAATGGTCGACCAACTTCAAGGATCTGAAGCAAGGATGGATGAGCGACTTGGAAATCGGCTTCAAGAGTCTGAAGAAAGAGTGGACGAACGAATGAGTAGTCGACTTCAAGAGTCCGAAGAGAGGATGGGCAACAGACTTCAAGGATCGAATGAACAAATGGGCAACCAACTAGAAGAAAGAATACAAACCATACAATACGAATTGGGAGAGCGAATGGTGGATCTGAGGGACGCGTGCATACAGCGGATCGACCAAATAACCACGGATGTCGAAACTGTGAAAACCGACGTCGTTAACATTAAAGCCGATGTCATTGAGAATCGCACGCAAATCAAAGGCTTGGAGGAGAAGATGCACGATCAATACAACAAAGTCGTGGATGACATTATACGGATCGAGCAGAATCAAACACAGCAACTGCGAGACATGCGTATTGATCCACAAGAAGTGAATACAGTCATTCGCTCCACCGCATTGGACACAACGACGCTTCTGTCCATCATGCCGGAGTTCAGTGGTAGACCGGCCGAAGATCCAGTAGTTTTTTTGAACAGAGCAACGGCATTACTACGACAAACGCATCTGTCCGTAGATTGTTGGATTGAGATGGTTACAAAAAAATTAACAGGACCAGCCAGAGATTGGGCATTGATGAATCGTGGGTTGGGCTACACCTTCGATGAGTGGAAATGGCAACTGGAGAGTTTCTTCAACAGTATAGGAAGGAAAGCCAAAGCCGAACTGGAATTGATGACCGTTTCCCAACCCACAGGAATGAAGACAGAAGCGTTCGTCAACATGAAGGTGCAGCTGTTCAGAAGAGTGCACGCCGACAGGAACATTGATGACGTGGTGCCCATAATATTGAATTTACTACGCGACAATGTACGACCGCTGGTGAAGATTTCGAATCCAAAGTCATTAGATGAGCTACGTATAACCGTTAGAACATTGGATGAAGAGCCAGCGAGGAATCGGCAAGAACCACCAGCAAGAGCACCACCACCACCACGTCCAATTAGTCCAGGTACGTGCTTCGCATGCCACCAAGCGGGGCACATAAGCCGAAACTGTCCCAGAAGGGGACAACAAAATAGACCTGGGCCGTCGGGAAACTAATTCCAGGATCAATGAAGGAGGAAATTGGTTCTGGGGTACACATTAACCTCCACAAAAACGCACAACATCGGCGTGAACACCAACAATTACCGGTTCATTTGACAACAATGGAGACCAAGAACTCACACCAGAATGGGCCAATTGTGGAAGTTGATGTGCGTGGAAGATCAATATTGGCACTGATCGATAGTCAAGCATCACACAATTTTATCAGCGAAGAATTGGCAAGAAGTATTGGAAAATGGCACCCTGTCAGAGATAGTGCAGGGAGTGGAGCCACATGTAATAATACTTTTAAGATTCTTGGAAAAATGTGGATGGATGTGATGATATCAAGAATGAAGTTCAATGTTGAAGTAATGGTTGTACCTGGCCTACGGAATCACATAATACTTGGTCATGAATTTTTAACAAAAAATGGTGTGAGCATCGATTACCGGAGTGGTATAATTTACTTGGGGTGTGATAAGAGAGTCCGCATTGCATGGAGAAAACCAGATGGAGCCCATAGAGAAATGGCAGCAATTAACAATGCATTGGGCGAGTTACAAATTAAACTCCTTGAGAACCAAGAGCAGTTAAAAGATGTCATTCGGCGACATCCCAGCGTTTTCGGCAAAGTTGGAAGGACAAAAACGATCACACACAAGATTGAGATCACGAAGAATTCCCCCATTAAATTGAGACCATACCCGTACAACAATGAGAAGCAACGGGTATTAGAAGAGATGATTGAAGAGATGGAGGGCGATGGCATTATAGAACCATCCACATCGCCTTGGGCCGCACCCGTCGTATTGCCGAAGAAGAAAGATGGTACTTTTCGATTGTGCGTCGATTACAGAAAATTGAACGATATCACAAAGAGCAATGCGTTTCCGATTCCAGATCTGCAAGAGATGTTGAGAAAAGTCAATGGAGCAAAAATATTTTCTACATTGGATCTACAGACTGGTTATTGGCAAATTGAGATGGAGCCACAATCGAAAGAGTATACAGCATTTACCACCCCAAGAGGTATCTATCAATTTCGCGTCATGCCGTTTGGATTGAAGAATGCGCCAGCTACGTTCCAGAGTTTAATGAACGAAGTACTATCTGGATACATCGAAGATTTCTGTCAAGTTTACCTGGATGACATATTAATCTACAGTCGATCAGTCAAGGAACATTTACATCACCTGGATCTTGTACTTGAAAGACTAGAACAACATGGATTAACTTGTAAACCAAGCAAATGTGTCATTGGCAGCAACAAATTCAAATACCTGGGACATATTTTGAGCGAAGACGGCATTGACAGAGAGGAAGAGAAGAATGAAGCTATCAGTAATCACCCTGTACCAAGAACACGAAGACAATTACGGCAATTTTTGGGATTATGTGGTTGGTACAGGAGCTTCGTGAAGAACTACGAAGATATAGCTGCACCTCTAAGCGAAATGCTCAAGAAGAACACAAAGTGGCGCTGGCTAACATTGCATCAGAAGGCGTTCGAAAATCTGAAATCATCAATTGTGAATGCACCGAAACTAGCACATCCAGATTTTAAGAAGACGTTTTGTTTAAATACGGATGCTAGTGACGTCGGATTGGGTGCAATATTATTTCAAATGGAAGATGATGGCAAGACAAGACGAATAATAAACTACGCCAGCAAGAAACTTGGACCCACAGAAAGAAAATACGCCACTACAGAAAAGGAATGTCTCTCGATAATCTGGGCATTGAGGAAGTTTCGAGGATATCTTGAAGGAAGACATTTTAAATTATACACAGATCATGCAGCGCTCCAATGGCTGAACAAAACTAAAGATAGTCGAGCCAAATTGACAAGATGGGCATTAGCATTGGGAGCCTATGATTATGAAATAATTCACGTCCCCGGAAAAGATAATCAAGCCGCCGACTCCTTGTCCAGACAACCACAGGGCAAGGCTGAAGATGAAGAAGTGGAGGACATTCCAGAGTGGGTGATTGAAAAGAGGGCAAAAACACCGATAACCCTCAATGTAATTGAAGTGGAAGCACCCACACTCGACGATATTAGACGATGGCAGGATGAAGATCGTGATGTGACTGCCATCAGAAGATACATCGTTGATAACACAAATCCACTGAGAAGCAATCTACGTCGACGAGTGGACAGAACACGAGCTAATTACACCGTAGCTGACGGGATCCTCTGGTACCATAGTCAACAGATGGTACAAGAAGTGCCAGTGGTTCCCGAAGAACGCCGACTTGGTTTTCTGAGAAAATATCATGACAGTGATGAAGCAGCACACCCTGGATGGAGAGAAACGTATCGTCAGATCCGTAACCGCGTGTATTGGTATGGGATGCAAGATGACATACGCAGATATGTAAAAGGGTGTGATACGTGTGCTAGAGTGAAGCCACTGAATAAGAAACCAAGTTCAGCAATGAGAAGTCGAAGACCTACTTCACCATGGGAGGTAGTCAGCATCGACTTGATGGGTCCATACCCACGCACATCACGTGGAAAAACAAATATATTGGTTGTGACTGATCTTTTCACTAGATGGATCGAAGCATTTCCATTGGGGGCCACGTCGACCTCGAAGATAGCACAAGTACTCAAAGACGAAGTATTCAGTCGATATGGTTATCCGAGAGCAGTACTTAGTGATAATGGTCCCCAGTTCAGATCAAAAGAATGGAAAGCAGTGAACAAAGATTGGCACACAAAAATTTGGACAACGCCAATATATCATCCAAGAGCCAACCCCACGGAACGACAAAATCAAGAGTTGAAAAAGTTGTTGCGTCTGCATTTACTTGATCAAGAACATAAAAACTGGGATCAACAACTGCACAAATCATTATTCGCAATACGAAATAGAGCAAACCGAACAACTGGTTTTTCGCCTGCCCGATTGTTACTGGGAGCAGAAATGAAGAAGCCTGGGGATTGGCAAATTCAAGTCGAAGAAGAGCCTCAAGAGATTCAAGAATGGGCCAATGAACGAGGCCAAGAACGCAATGATAATGAGGAAAGAGCTCGGCAAACAATATTGGCCAATGCCGAGGAAAATGACCAAGTGGAGACGGAACTCAGTTATCAACCAGGAGAGTCCGTTTGGATGCGCAATCAAGTGCTCAGCAGTTAGGTGGAGGGTGTCCATAGTGGATTGGCACCGAAGTGGAAAGGGCCTTACAGAGTGCTGAGGAGTTTACCAGCTGGAATATATGTTGTGGATACAGTGCCTCCCACGAAAATACATGGAGGTCTCTTGAAGCCGGCCAGTGCAAGGACCGCCGCCAATGGGAATCTGGGAAGATTGAGTGTGGGGAACGAGGTGTTCGGCCAAGGGGTCAGAGGCATGGAGGTGATGGAAGACGACGGGATGTACCAAGTGTGGACGAGCCAGAGGCCAGAGCATTAGAGCCAGGGTACAACTTGCGGCCCAGACGACCGGCAATCAACACCAGGCGCCATTGAAGAGTGAAGAACTGATGTGTACGTACAGTTTTAAGTTATGCTAGCTAGCTAAAAGTACTAGTACAATTGAAATAGTTCAAATAGCTCTTAAGTCAAAAATTGGTCGACCAAATATAACAAGCAAATTAGAAAATGTGTGTTGGAATCTAGAGGGGGAGATTTTGTTGTAATGAAAATTATTAAGAATAATTTTTTTGATCCAACACACATTTTAATTATGAAAGTAAAATATTACGAAAAATATTTTAGATAACAATATTTTTCTCCTTGCAAAAAGAAGGAGTTTTTTTTTTTGAAAGTACAAAAAGAAAATAATATAGCTCGATTTATTTTTTTTTTTCTTAAACAAAGTTTTTTTTTTAAGTCGAAAAATGATAATAAGATTAATAGATACTTTTGATTTAAAGTTTTTCTATTTAGAAAGAAAAAATCAAAAATTGAAAAAAATTATTGCATATAATTTAATTTAAGAGAATCAAAAGTTATACAAATTGAATGTTTTACAAAATAACATAAACAGATCACAAATAACATACAGATCATAAATAATTTTGTAAAAACAAGACAATTTTTGTAAACAGACGTAAGCTAGCTTACAGTTATGAATGTATCATACAATTTGTGTATAGATATTAAATTGACACTGGCCCGGTGCATTAAGTCTCTGCTTAAATATCAACCAAGCGGGGTATGACTATGGGTCAAACCCAAGGAGAGGTATAATTTTTAATTAATTTTATAAATAATCTGAACACTCCGACTACGTCCATGGGTGTTGATATACTAAAATATTCTAGAAGCCTCCATGCAAAAATATATTGTCAAAAACAAAATATTTATTCAAAAAAGCAATCATATTCTAGAACGACCCATGGTGGGTATATAAACCGTGACCAGTGTCGATTCAAGTCAGTTTTTAAATCGTGTCTGATGAGTTTAAATCGATCATTGTGCGATTAGTATAAAAGTTGAAATCAAGTATTGTCTAATTAGTTCAAAGTAAATAATTGTTGTTCAATCCAGATCAAAGTATAAGTTGGAATTTGTACAAGTAATTTGGTCAAGTAATTCAAAGTTTAACATTGTGTGAAAAAGAATTAAAATAATTGTTGAAAAAGAAATTGGATAATCATTTTTTTTTAAAGCAATAAAATCAGGTTTATTTTTTGTTTCGTAAAAAACTTGTGTTTAATTTAATTTTTTTTTCTTTTCTTTAAACAAAAACGTGCGTGTTGTTCCAATTACAAAATATTTAGTAATATCGTTTACTAATATTTTTTTTTTTTTGTTTTTGTCGAGTATCGGAATCATTGCAGGTTCGGGCAGCGCTCCTTTGAGGATAAAGAGAGCCAGGATACCGCGACAATATATATATATATATATATATATATATATATATATATATATATATATATATATGTATGAATGTAATTGAATTTCGTAAGTGAGTTTTCACACACTTCCAGACGTCTGAAAAATCTGAAATTTTGCACACATATTAAGGTAACAATACAATAATTGTCATTTAGCATTAATTAAATTTAGCATTTTTTATTTAAAGGATAAAGGATACGTCAATAATTACCCCAAAAAATCGCTTAATTTAAAGATATGTTTAAAAGTACTTTCTAGCAATATTTTTTTTGTTATGTCAGTGTGTTAATCTTAGAAGATAGACATATAGCGTTGCTACAGTTTGATAGATCGTTTTTACCGACGAAAGAAGGAGGTAGTCAAGTCAACCGGTATATTTTTTTATGTGTGATCACGAATTACTTTTTACAGTGTAGATCGATTTTGAAAATTCTTTTTTTTTTGGAAAGGGTATACTTCAAAGTTGGTCCCATATAAATTTGGAAAAAAAAATTTCAAATTTTAGCCACAAAAAAGTAAAAAATAGAAGTTTTTTAAAAAACTTTTATTTTATGAGTGGAGTCGCCGGTTACTGTTTTAATATAAACTTTAAAGGATATAACTGAATATGTTATCTGACTTCCCAGCGCTTCCACTAAAGAACAAATATTATAATCGATTGTGTAATACCTATTTCAAAGCATTCAATACCTTTGCTAAATTTAAATGTTTTTTTAACCGACGAAAAAAACGGGGGAGGGGGGGTTCTCAAGTCAACCTGTATAATTTTTTTAATGTATAACAACGCATAACTTTTGACAGAGTTGTCCGATTGCGATAATGCTAATTCTAATTCGTAGCTGGTACCATATAAATTTGTAACAAAATTTCGCTGCTAAGGGTGGAAAAAAACGCAAAAATTGATTGTTCCCCCACTGAATTTACATTTTTGTTGAAACTTGGCACACTTATGTAGTTCTAATGACACTTTAAAATGTACGAAATGTACGAAAAAAGAGGGCTGAAAACTGGAAAACGACAATAAAAACCTTTTAACAAAAAATAGAACCGACGAAAAGAGAAAGGATTTGAAAAGTGAAAAATAAAAACTTCAAAAAATTAAACCTTCGAAAAAAGAAAAGAACTGAAAAGTTAAAACTAAAATAGAACCTTTTTAGTCTAATTAAGTCTTACACTAATGTAAATACCTAAATAATTTTGAGTCAGTGCCAAAAAATCTCCATCGAAATGGGCGAAGGGTGAATCTGATTTTCGGTTAAAAGTAAAACATATTACATTTTGTAATATTTTGTTTGTTTGGCGCCGACTCAAAATTATAAAAACTCCAAATTATTTAGGTATTTACATTAGTGTAAAACTTAATTCGACTAAAAAGGTTCTGTTTTATTTTTATTTTTACTTTTCAGTTCTTTTCTTTTTTCGAAGGATTAATTTTTTGTTAAAAAGTTTTTATTTCTCACTTTTCAGTTCCTTTCTCTTTTCGTCGGTTCTTTTTTTTTTTTAAAGTTTTTATTAAAAGGAATAATTCTGTAACACATTGTTTTCATATAACTCTATTAGTTTGCGCGGCACACGCCAGTGAAGCTCCCACTCGGTATGATTTTTTCCGACTTCAACTATCATCGTCATATTTCAGCCAATTTACACAAAACCTCAATGGATTATACATCTACACCTTCCTCATGAATCACTACCTCTATTGGTGAAAACCGTATGAAAATCCGTTCGGTAGTTTTAGAGTTTACCGCGTAAAGACAGACAGACAGACGTGGTGGGGGGCTTTCCTCTCCTAAAGAACCCAAAAAAAAAATTATCTATGTCAAAAATGGAGGATTGTGTTCTAACAGGACTGTCATCGCGTAAGCAAAGTTACAATCAAAACGAGAAAAAGACTTTCGAAAAGTATAATATCTTCCATTAAAATATTGAAAAATTTATCTTCATATAAACCTATTCTAAATTAATAATTATATCTTATTTAATTTTGAAGAAGATATTAAAAACAATTACTGTTACATCCGGTTTAAAATATTTTATTATTGTTGGCGAATATAATATGGTATGTTTTTACTCAGTGTGACTTGCTGTCATTATAAAATGTTCGTTTTTACGTTTAAACTACGTGTTAAAAATAAACAAATGTTACAATTTATTATAACAAAGATTGTTTTAATGTACTAAGAAAAAATTTCATTTCACGTTTATTTTACATAAATTTTCTAATTGTTTTTGCTGTTGTTTTTTTTTTTGTGTGCTGTTCTTAAGATATATTTTCTACACTAGGTAAAGTCGGTAGAGTTATGGAATGAATATTGAAAATATCTAATGAATGTTGTACTACAGCGTCAAAAGTCGAGCTATAATTTAAAAATTTTATAATTGATTTGCGCTTTATTTATTCGGTTTTCGAAAAAAAATTTCGAATAAAAGTTGTTACTATATTTCTAATCTACAACTTTTATTCGAAGTATTTTTCGAAAATCGAATGAATAAGGTATTAATCAATTATAAAATTTTAAAAAATTCCATAAACTTTTGTGGTCCATAGTAATACCATAAATACAATTTTTTTTTTAACACACAGTAAGTATATAAAATTGGGTAATTTGGGAGTAAACGTTGTACTCTGAACTACGCGGCGTATTTACTATAGTTCTATTCATTAATTATTATATATGTAGTTTAAAGTGTTTTCTTAAGTTTGCCGTAAATTTATAAATTTGTTATTTTAATGTGATTGTCACATGAACACAAAATATACATTATTGAAACTAAAATTTCATTTAATGTATTAATCATTACGAACGAATTCTTTTCTATTTTGGGATGCGACTTGGATTAGTCACTGATCACTTATACTATCTTTGTCTACAGAGTTCAGTTTCTGTATTTACTGTAGCTAGATGGTTTTCGCTTGCATTCATTATTTAGATTTAGGTATAATTACCAGCTCTGATGGTTTGGTAACTATATAATATCCATCACAATGAATCATGTCACTGGCGAAAAGTTTTGTTTTATCCCGATTACTAATAGTTTCATAATATTTTGAAACTATTTATTTATTAATCCTTATGTGAGTCTTTTCTTCAATACTACAAGGGCTCATTTTTCGTCTATTAGATTCTTCTAATTACAGCTAAATGGCCTTTTGAGAATTATATTTTGCCTTCACTCATTATACAGGGTATTCTGAAATTCATTCAAGAAAACTATACCACGTTGTAGAGCTGCAAAAAACAAACAAAAAAGTTTAATACATTTTTTCGATTTGACGCTTATTTTTTAAGATATCAATTAAATACAATCAATTAAACATTGAAAAATTCAACCAATCACAGAGCGCATACTGTAAGGAGACGAGGCCTCTTACCGTCTGCGAGCCTTTAAAATGTAAAGCGCCACGTTCTACTGCTGAGGCCACGCCTCCTTACACTATGCGCTCTTTGTGATTTTCGTCAAATACCACGAAATGACGGTCACATATCTCAAACGACAGAAAATTAAGCCAATTAACACGCTGCGTTGTTGAATAACTAATGCTTCGCTTTAAATAACTGACGCTCCGTGTGGACTCACTTACGCTTCGCGTTGTCTTAACGCTTCGCATTAACTAACGCTTAAGGTTAAACCAACGCTTCGCGTTTACTAAAGCTTCGCGTCGACCAACACTTCACGTTGACTATCACTTCGCGACGACTAACGCTTTGCGTAAATTAACGCTCCGCATTGGTTAACGTTCTGCGTTATCCAACTTCGTTTTGAGTAACGATATGCGCTTCGCTTTGGACAAATACGCGTCAACTAACGCTGCGTGGTGCGTTCACTTACATTTCGCGTTAACGTACACTTCAGGATAACTAACGCTTCGCGTTTACTACAGCTTCCCGTCAACTAGACTTTTGCGTTGACCAACGCTTCGCGTTGATTTAATAACGCTTCATGTTTTATTACTATCACTTAACGTTGACTTACGCTTCGCGTTGAATAACTAACGCTAAAAATATAAATTTTTTTATATTTTTCACCGTACTATGCCAAAAAAATTTCTATAGCCATACGTTTCTTTCACTATGATATTATCATTTAGTTGCCAAAAATCTCACTTTTTTACATAGTTCATTGTATACCGGGTATTTAAGCAATTAAGTCAGTATATTATTTTCTTCACTTGATTTTATGGGTTGTTTTACCATTCGATTCAATTTTTTTAACATTATTTTGTTTAACTGTATTGTAAGAAAGTGTTTTTCAGTTCTAGAAGTTAAAGAACAAAAATAGAACGGTCAAAATTATTCAAAAAATGTCAATGTAATAAATGATGGAGATTATGAAAAATTAGCTCTCATTCCAGAACGGCATTAGCGAAATATTCGGTTTTAGCATCAAATGACAGAGAATAAATTTATCCTTATTATGCTCGTAATTTTAATGCTGCTAGAAAATTTTTTTGCCATAGTACAGTGAAAAATCTTTTTATAATGCTAATTTTGCATATAACGAAGTGTACGTGATTTTTGTTTTGATTTTTAAAGAATATTATTAAAAATTGTTTTTTAGCAGTATACAATTGTAAAAGAGATATTACAGTTATACGAATTCGTTTGAATAGTACTTAGAATAGAATATTTTCGAGTAAAATAGATATGTCACGGTTAACGAAGCTTATGTCTTGGTGCTGGGAAGCAAGTATTTTGTATACCGTACGTTTAGTTTACATCTTCGCATAGCAGATCTCCCACGGGTATGAGAGAGTACATATGTATACATTAAGCAATGTGTATGAGAAGGAGGTCTTATAGGTTTGTTTTGTTACTGTTGTGTTGTATGTGCCTGTATAAGTTTTAGAGAGTGGGGATTTTTTGTTGAATACAAATATTATTAATTGTTTTGATAATATGCAATCATTACTATGTGAATGCTTTTGGAAAATACGTGTTTGTGTATTTTATTTATTGGTATTATTACAACAATGGGTTATTATTACACAAAAGAAGAAAAAGTGCAAATTGTTAAATAGTACTTTTCCGGACATTCCACACAGGAATGTGTCAATTTATTTATTGTGGCATTTGAAGGTAGACAATCACCAACCCCTCGAACAGTTTTGAATATTATTCACTGTTTTGAAAAATATGCTTGTTTATCAAACCTATAAGACTTCCTTCTCATACACATTGCTTAATGTATACATATGTACTCTCCTACTCGTGGGAGATCTGCTATGCGAAGATGTAAACTAAACGTACGGTATACACCTATTATGTAATACTTTTTGGTGTTGGCACTGAGAAGGAGAAGCCATTTCTCATCATTCCCTGCTTTGTTTCGTTATATTGTTAAGCACATCGGTTAGCAAAAAATTCACATATTTTTAGAATTGCCGTAGGACCTCCAATTTTTGATTCGAGGGTGGAGACACTGAAGTGCATGTCGTTTCTCAGCTTTCCAAGCTTTCGGGAAAAATTTTTTTGGTTCATCGGGTAGAAAATGGCTAGCAAAAATGCATATACTTTTAGTTTTGTTCTATGACTTATAGTTATCGCACCATTTAAATTGCTATCTAGCTTAAGACTTAAGCTAGCTAGCACGCTGTATCTGAGAACGGTATTAGCAAAAATTTTGTTATTCAGCAAAAAGTATCAAATAATTAGCAAAAAATTATCCAATAGTTTTTTTACTGCCAGATGAAAATGCTTAGCTAGCTTAATATACCTGTACTCAATAGACTTTTGTCTTTATATTGGGTTGTATGGAGCTAACTTTATTTATTTTTTTTCACTTTTCTGTATTATTTATGCAATAATAGTAATGACATAATAACGTCATGTCCATTCTTAATATAAAAGAATAATGTAAATTCCATTAACAATTGTACAGTTACACAAAAAACATGGACACTTTTATTAGACAACCATCATCAGGTCATTAATATAATAAGACGGGTGTGATGATACTGTTGTTATATACACAAGGCAAGAAAGACAATAAGGGCAATAAAAACAACGCTACAAATGACTTACTCAAGAGTTTATTATCCGACTAATGCACTTAAATAACCTTGAATAACAAGTACAGTTAATTGAGAAGCTACCAGTCCAAGTAGCCGAGCGGTCTAAGGCGTTTGGTCTGTGCAGTATGCAGTACTTGGAAACTAGGAGGTTATGGGTTCGAATCCCGACATCGGCAGTTTGTCAATTATAAAAAAAAGGGGTGGTTAATTGACTAAACTGTCGGCGCATGGACAAGAACGAAGTAACCGGTTATGCTTGAGAAGGTTTTCTGCAGTTTCCTTCACGAACTCCAGATGAATATCGGCATAGTTCCAATCATAGTCGGCTGCAGCCGCATATCCTACCAATTCCTAGTCTACTCACAAATTCCTTCCACTCCACTCATATCGTCACATCCTAAGGCATCACAATGGACCTTATGGTCGAAGTGTGGCCAGTCCAGGGCAGCCTTTACAATCTACCTCTCTCTAAATATCCGTATCAAAGATGGGTTTCCCCATCTTCGATGGATTTCCCCACCTTTGATGGGAGGCACGGTATGATTTGCTCATTCACGAACTTGATCCTATTGCTTAGCTGTAGAACACACAAATTTCAGCTCGTTACCTCTGTCCGTCATCATGACTTGGAATGAACTAATTAGGTCATTTTATGAACATCTGTACCAAAATTTATTTCTAAGCAAAAATTTTCACTCGTTGCAAAGCCGGGACTAAACATAATATACCCTAAACGTTATATTATCGAATGATAATTAGTGAGAACTCTAGGTTTTTGAAATAAAATTTCAAATTCGTCCCCTTTACCTAGATCAGTTTTTTGTATTATAAATACGTATTTCGACTACAATGTAGTCATCATCAGTATAAATTAGCTAGTCGTACTTTACTCTTTGACAATTAGAGATAGTTATAAAATCGAGATCAACAGACAAAAAAAAAATAGAAAATTAACTAGATTAAAATATATACTAGATTTAAAATATAATAAATTTTAAATTATATTGAAATTGCTCTTGTTAAAATTTCTTCATTCACATTTGTTCCTGTTAATTTTACTCTTATTAAAATTACTCTTATATTGTCCCAGGATCTGTTACTTGTTACTAATTTGGTGACGGTATCACGATATTTGGTGATACCGTCACCAAATTAGGGTCATGTAGGGTTGACTAGATAAGAGACTGGAAGTCACTATATGTACTATCTTTTCTGAACGTTTTATCCTCTACAAAATCGGAACCATTGCTTACGTTCGCCGTTTAGACAAGATAGTTTTTGAGAACAATAACCTATTTTTGAAACGAAATGCTTCAAGTTTTAAAATTAGTTAAATTTGGTTTCTGACACTTCATTACAATAGTTTATTACAATAATATAAAATAATAAAAGAAGTAAAAATGAATTGAAATAAAATAAAAAGAATTTAAGAAGATTGATCCATTGTAGATATAAAAATAAAATAAAATTATTTTTGTTATATCTTGAGTTCTATTCATACACACACACGTATATATATATATATATATATATATATATATATATATATATATATATATATATATATATATATATATATATATATATATATATATATATATATATATATATATATACATATATATATATAAACGTGGATAGTTAGTTAGATGAATTTTATATAACAATAACAATACATTATTTTAAGATAAATTAAATTACATCTCATTTATCTGGATCAAATTTGAAAAGTTTCTATATTAGAGGAATTGGTTTGTTTTGGTGGATTGAATTCGAATTTATATAAAAGTATGTATTGTTCATACAGAGGCGTTTTAAAATATTAATAGAGAATATTGATAAATTTGAAATGAGGTTTGTTTCTCGAAATATTCCATATTTACAGCGATGAAAATGAATCTGCGAATTGCCAATTATTAACTTTGATCTATTTCAGTAAATATATTCACATAAATATGTAATGCATACAACTAAGCACGGTTTTATGGTTTTATCATTTAAGTTTTTTGTACATATTTTCTAAGAATACCATTATGCTATGTATCTATTGGGTCCATATATAGAGCATCAAATGAAAACAATATTTCGCACTCAATTTAACAAGCATTCATATCGACCAAATTTTAGAATAATACTGAAGTAAATAAATTACACATTTGCCGGGAATCGAACATTTAAATTATATATGCGACTTTTAGGTCTCTCTAACCACATATAATATATCTAATACCACAACAAGTGAAAATAACACCTAACTGAATTAATGCTTAAATAAATCCTGAATTTATGTAAAAAAAAAAAATTTGTCCGATTTTACCCATTCACGAACTTGACCTTACATTTTAACTCTAGAACAAACACACAAATTTCAGCTCGTTGTCTCTCTTCGTTTTTGAGTTATCATGTTCACGGAAGAACAGATAGGCGGATATGCGTAAATGGTCGAATCATGCCATTTTATGAACACTCATTTTAAACATTTCTGTCTGCGATCGATATTTTCAAGCGTTACAAAGTCGGGACTTAATAAACTCTGTATATATACAATACATATACCGGGTACAAGCCCTGGCTCAGTCATTGATATTTTTAATATTCTTATACGCATCTGAAATATGGATACTAAAAGAAGAAAGAATGCTTCGCATTTTTCGGACAGCTAGACGCACTCCATCTTGCAAGAACTTGGCGTTAAACAGCGTCTATCCATCGTAATTTTCTCCTGTATTTTGAAATATTTCGATCACGTCCATCGAAGCGATAATAAAATTACCAGAAATTATAACCTAATGTAATACACGCCACAAAATTAATCTCAAACCGTGATAGATGGCATACAATGCTAAACAGAATAATTAACAATCGGCCCGCTTAACTTACGAACGAACATTGAATTAGTTCACAATATACAGGTCATAATGTCGCACTTGACATTATGACTTTTAGGATGATGAACCATGGACATATTTGTAGTCGAAATACGTCCAAACAGTTAGGCAGTTCTGGATTAGAATGAAGGATATAAGTCTTAAACGTAAAGAGTTACATCCGTACGTCAAATTTAAAAGATTTAACTACAAATTAAAACTTTCTTAAACTTTGAAGAATGACGCTTTACTGAGTGAAATGTTTAAACATAATGTATATATATTTAGATGTGATTCAGTGCATGTACTGTTTATTTCATTTCAACACACACATAAGCACGTGATTTGGGGCTCATATTAAAATCATGGTCAATGTAAGTATATTCATACGCTTACTTCTGTATTAATACGCATCTGATAAAATTTATAACATTTTTATAAATAAAATCTAGGTTTTAGTATATAGTCCGGGAAACCAAAGGGTTTTTTCAGGATGATGAGCGCCAAGCTGGTACTTTGTAAGCTTCGTTTTTACAAGGCGCTCAAATTTTTTAATTATAAAATTTTGAAAAAAGTAGCGAAATTTTCTGGAAGCCGTTGAACATTATGGGTGGAAAACTCGGAGTCCATTCCATTGAATCAGTAGGACGAAAATTTTTCCTCGTTCTTCACTTGATTATTTTACAATTAAACTTAAAAATAGCATGGAGAAATCCCCCTAAATAATACATTATTTACTACTATACCCGCTAGGTGCGATTTTTTGCATTCGACGTAATTTCCTGTTATATCCAACTTGAAGGTCCCTTTTACCCAAACACCCTCCTTTTAATCTCCCTCGATTGATTGATTTCTTGTGTTCCTTACTTTACCAAATTTACACTACGCATGTTATGTTTTCTTTCTAGGACGCGAAGCCAAGACCAAAGTCCGCCTCCGTGGAGCACCCTTGCGAGCGGAGCAAGTTATTCATATATAACTAAAAGATAATTAATTATATCGTCAATAATTTATAGACTCTCCGTATAACAAGATCAACAACAAGCAACAAAAATACTATACTACACTAACTAAGAAAATACAACTGAGAGCAATTCTGTTCTAGTTCTCTAAGTAAAAGAAATCAAGCAAAAATCTTGACAACAAAAATAGTTCAGTACAAAAAAAAAAAACAATAGAGAAAGAAAGAGCACATCAGTTCAAATGTCTTCTTTGTTGTTGTTTTTTTACAAGTGTGTGTGTTGTGCTTTTTGCATATATGTAAGTTTTCTGCTGCTATATGATGTGTATTGGTTTGTGAAAATTTTTACTTTTTTTCGTTCGTTTTTCTTCGCTCATATATATGTATATAGTTTTTCGAATCTGTATATCTGTATAAGTAATAGACTATAAAACAAAAGACAATTGTTTTGATGTAGCTTGAAAGTTGTAGTAGAGATTGGCATAAAAAGGCTAAAGACTTTGTATTACATATGCTATTCGACTGTGTATATATGTCGCAGATGGATTGTCTAATCCGCTGTTTTACAAAACCGCTAGATGTTTTACACAACAACTCCGTTATGTAAAACAACTGAACGACGTTCAGCTGAATTGCCATTGCGATACGTTTTAAAAAACTGCTACCCACGTTTAGATGTATTGCAGAATAGTTTCTATGTAGTCACAAAGTGTGTGTTGGTATAGAGAAATACATAGAACGCCTTTTAGTGCGGAGCCCAAAAACACACAAAACCCGACCAACTCGGGGTATGACCGATGAAGTGAAAGATTGTAGTACTCGGTTGTAATAGTTACCTTATTTAATTTCAATAATTTTTGACACTATAACTCAAATACATTGAACGCCTTTTAGTGGGGAGTCCAAAAACACGATGAAGTGAAAGATTGTAGTACTCGGTTGTAATAGTTACCTTATTTAATTGCAATAATTTTTTACACTATAACTCAAATATATAGAACGCCTTCTAGTGCGAGGCCCAAAAACATGCAAACCCGACCAACTTGGGGTATGACTGATGAAGTGAAAGATTGTGGTACTCGGTTGTAATAGTTACCTTTTTTAATTTCAATTTTTGACACTATATCTAAAATATATAGAACTTAGGAAAAAGGACCTTTTGTAATGGGAATTCCATTAGCTCATTTCCAATAAATCTAAGCTATGAATTTAACACTTAAACAATATAAACTTCTAGGTAATATAAATAGTAGTATTAATAATAATACTAATGATATAAACTACAATTTACAATCTGACATTCCATTTCACGCTGTTTTACATAACATCTAATCGTTGACCCGCTGCATTGATAAACGCAAAACGTTTCAGCAATATTACGTGTTAAAGGTCAGTAGTTATGTAAAACAGCTAAACGTCGTTCAGTTGTTTCACATAATGGAGTTGTTATGTAAAACAACTAGCGGTTTTGTAAAATAGCGGATTCGACGATCCATCTGCGGCATATATACGGTTAAACGTACTGTATATACTTTAATCTAACAAAGTGGTTCATAATATTGTTTCCTTTAAAGACTATGGGCCACAGAAGTAGCATTCATTTTTCAAAAATTTTTTGTTGACTCGTACATTATTGCTTCGGTTTTTGGGAAAATGTTTCGTACGAAAGTTATTAGTATATTAATAATGAATAATTTTTACGAATTAATTTCAATATACTTTCCATGATGATACTAGTTTTTTAATTTTTTTACACCCGGTATATATAGTAGTAGTAACGGAGGGGATGTCGAAGACTGTACCCCCTATACCGACACCTATAGCACAAGAAATTTAGACATGGACTAGGAATCGGTAGGTTCAGCGACTGAAGCCGACTTTGATAGGAACAATGATCCCGATATTCATCTGGAGTTTGAAGAAGGAAACTGCAGAAAACGTTTGCAAGCATAGCCGGTTACATTCGTTCTTGTCCATACGCCGACAGTTTATTCAATTAACAGTCCTATTAATTTTTGTTTTTAAATTATTTAATTGACAAATTGCCGCCGTTGAGAATCGAACCAGCAACCTCCCATTTCCGAGCAAAACGCAATAAATAAGTAGGCCACTCAGACTGGTCATAGGTGTCAAGGTGTATATAGCAGGTCTACCCATAGTTGTTAAAATCACATAAAATATCCTAATTATTTCATTTCCACATATCCGTCTATCCGTCTGCCTGCGGTCTGTCCGTGGACACGATAACTCAAAAACAAAATAGATAACGAGCTTAGTGAGAAAGTAAATGAATGAAATTTTTTCTCCACCAGAAAAAAAAATAACGGACAAAACGTGGTTCTTTTTTTAAAAATAAGACAAAATAACAACTTTTATTTGAAAATTTTAAAACGACTATGTGTGTGAGAGAGAGAGAGAAAAAAAGTAAGTTAGTGTGTGTGTATGACTGTCCTTCGGCCCTATCACGTGGACCATTGGTGGACGAATCCATCTCAAAATTTACATCTTTACTCGAGTCATAGTCATTGTTTTTTGCCATTTTAACCATTTATCTTATTATTGGAAGATCATTTTGAACAATGTGAACCATTTGGTTAGTTTGTTGATTGTAAACTAACTAAAAACAAGTGAACAATATAACTAAACATACCAGTACAAATATTGAACGTACAAATCTACCATTCTTACAACAATAAATACTCTGTCAATTTTACTTTGTAATGAAGAGTTGTATGACTGACTTGTGACTGTTATTTTATCAAACGAAGTATATTTACACGTTAATTTAATAATTACTTACACGTTAAAATTGTTTTTTACAACAATTAGCCTTTTTCCTCTGAAGATTTTAAAAAAATCCAACAGAGGGCAGCACTAGTGGGGGTACGCATGTTTTGATTTTCTCATTGACAGCAACGTTAAGCAACGTCATAACTCGGCAAAAAATTATTTTTTTTTAAATTGTTCAAAAAGCTTCTTCTAGGTATCAAAAAAAACCTTATCGATTGACGTATCTTGAATTGAAATTGGATCGGTACTTTTTGAGAAAAATCGGAAAAACCGTCAAAATCGTGATTCCTATTTTTTGCTTCAAAAATTCGAGTTTATTATAAAAATATATAATAATTCACAGAAAGGCAGCCCGAAGCAAGCCAAAAAAGATGCTTATTGAACAATTAAAAAAAATTAATTTTTTGCCGAGATATGACGTTGCTTAACGTTGCTGTCAATGAGAAAATCAAAACATGTGTACCCCCACTAGTGCTGCCCTCTGTTGGATTTTTTTTAAATCTTCAGAGGAAATAGGCTAATTACAATAAAATCATATAATATAATATAATCATATAATCTGATATCATATATCAGAAGTCAATCTTTACCCAATTTTAATTAATGCAAAGAGTTTAAATATATATATATATATATATATGGTCGACCAATTTCATTAAAGAAACGGAGTTTTAAACCTTCGACTGGATTACATCCTATTGTCAGTATGAAATTGATGAGAGTTGAAGTTTAGTGAACGTGGATTATTGCTCCTTTGTTTCATTGTTAAAAAATTATACTGGTCATTTTGGCTCTTGAAATGTACTTCGTTTCATTGCAATGTTAAATTGTATGTTTTACCAAATATAAAATTATCCTTTCAAGTAAACCAAATATGTTTACCAAATGTTAAGTTACATACTTTGAACTTTACTGTCATTTTCTCAATATAATAGAGAATCCAAATCATAATCAGAGAGAAATTTTTGTTAAGAATTTGTTACAAAATTCAACAGAAGTTATAAAATTAATTACAAATTAACGTTAATAGTTTGATCGGTCACCGGAATGATAATTTTTGGTATATTGTCGAATATCGGAACCTCATTCCATGGAGCGGAAAACAATGTGATGAAGACTGGTCTATCAAATGAATTCATTGTTTGTAAATACATTACTATGCCATTGTATTGAAAATTAGTGAAATAATTTTTAAGGCCTCAGCACACTATTCTAATTACAAAAAATATTAAAGATTGAATATTTGTATCCTTAAGAAAAGAGTTTTTATATAATCGCAAGAAGAAGATGATTTTGATAGTTTTTTATTATCAAGAAAGAATAAATTATTAAATCAACTAGTTGGAAAAGAAATTGCATATTGATTTCAAATCTTTTTTTTTTCAAGAGTTTTTTTTTTTAAATCATAAATTGAAAAAATGTATTATCAGATATAATTTATTCAAATATTAAACACAAATTAAAGTTTGTTGAATAATTTTTACATAAATAAGTATAATTTTGTCTCAAAACATGTTTTGAAAGTACGAATACAATTTTGTAAATAAGTATTTTTATAAAATTGAAATCGGTAATTATTTGATGTATATTATACACAGCCGGTGGCTCAGCGCGTTACGGCGTCTGACATGCGAGGTATTGTATTATATTGTATTGTATTGGTTCGAGTTCGGGTCAATCAATTATTACTTTTAATAAAATTTATCAATTGCTGACTCCTTTGAAATACGACCATGACTGAATATTCTAGAAGCATCTAAAAAAAATATTTTTTCAAGAAAACAATATATTCTATTTGGTAAAAAAAAGTACGGTTCTAGAATGATCCAGGCCACTATATAAAGGGAGGAATATACCGATTTGAAATCAGTTTAAATTTGACGTTGTTCAGTTTAAAACTGCCATTGGTGGATTAAAATAATCAAAATTTTAAATAAAGCGATTGTCTGATTAAGTCAGTTCAAAGTAAACTATGGTTCGTGTATAATCAAACTTATAAATTAATAATTGTTAAATTTTAAATGAGTTTTAAAAGTCAAAATTGTTCAGTTTTAAATCAAATAAACATCAGGTTTGAGTTCCATAAAGTTTTTGTTTTATTTGATTTTTTTCCAAAAGTATGTGTTGTCCAAATTGACATAGATTTAGTAAAATTTTACTACTATTTGTGTTTTCTTTTTATGTCGAGTATCGGAATCTGTTGTAGGTTCGACAGCGCTCCTTTTGAAGACCAAGATACCGCGACAATGCATATTTTTAACCCAACTTCAAAAAGGAGGATGGTTCTCAATTCGGCTGTTTTTTTTTTGTGTGTCACCTCAGAACTTTGAATTCAAATCGCATTCTGATGAGGGGATCCCCGGGAAATCGAGGAAAATCCTCATTTTATATGTGATAACCTGCGAAATTTTTTTTTTTTTTTTTTGAAAGGGTATACTCATTTATAATGGGAAAGTAAGAAAATTTTTTTAAAAACTGAATTTTTTTATAAAAAAAAACCGACCGCAAAAAAAAAAATTTTTACAAAAAAAAATAACAAAACGCATGTAAAAAAAACTGTAAATCTGTTATGAAAAAATGCACTAAAAATTAAAAAAAAAAAAAACAATGGATAAAAAAAATGTGTTATAAAGAAATGCACTAAAAGTTAGTAGGCCGATTAGTTGGTCTACCCATATTTAGACAAATAAATATGTTATAGAACTTCAAAGTCACTAAAAAGCGAGAAATAAAACCTATTTTGACAAAATGAAAACCCGACTTCAAAAATCAAATATTCTATAACAAAATATGCACTAAAAAGTAAAAAATTAATTGCATATTATTGTGCCAATTTTAGTTCACCTAAGCAAAAGTTTTTAAATATATATGTTCAATTATTGTTATTTTTGGAGGTGGTCCAAAAGTTATGTGAATTTCTCTATGCTGATACCATCTAAAAAATAACAATAATTGTACATATATATTTAAAAACTTTTGCTTTGGTGAACTAAAATTGGCACAAGAATATGCAATTAATTTTTACTTTTTAGTGCATTTTTTGTTATAGAATATTTGATTTTTGAAGTCGGGTTTCCATTTTGTCAAAATAGGTTTTATT
The DNA here is from genome assembly GCA_963920215.1 of Nineta flava. Lineage (NCBI taxonomy): Eukaryota > Metazoa > Arthropoda > Insecta > Neuroptera > Chrysopidae > Nineta > Nineta flava. Next base: position 63,332,634 of record OY986043.1, read on the forward strand.
ACATTGACTTATTATTAAGTTAGTGTGCAAATAGTCACTAACTTTGTTAAAATAACAACACGTATATGTAATGTGGGATTTTGTGTTATTGACTTTTACCTGTTTGACTGAAATGTTTAATAAAATGTTTTATAATTAAAGTTCAATTTACTTAATAACTTTTATTCTAGTCATAAACATATTTATACTATATGAACAATATTACAAAGTCAGTACCTATATTTTAATATAGTATTATTTATTATATATAAAAAATATTATTATATTAATTCTAATTGAAGCCCGTTGAAAAATGAATAAACCTACTGATCTATACCGTCTGTCTGTCAACACGACAATACAAAAATGAAAAAAGAAAACAAGCTGAAATTTTTTGTGTATGTTCTAGAAACTAAAAATTAAGATGAAGTTCGTGAATGGGCAAAATCAGTCCATGAATTATCCCGCTATGCAAGAAAATCTCTACCTTTAAAACCGTAAGAGATCGAGAAAAAGTTTAATAACAAAAAATGTTCTTTTTTTATAAAATAAAAACTTTTTTTGGAAACTTTCATATCCTGAATTTGATACAATTTCAACTCAAACATATGTAGTGAATCATGATTATAAAACCATATATGAATGTATGTGTATAGTACCTTTATACACTACTTTGTATTTGTGTACATCGCGCGTTTATAAAACAGTAAACTAAACAATTGACGCACTGATTAAGTACTCATTATATGTCGGGTATTTAAGCAATTAATTTATTTAGTTCATATTTTCACATGTTTTTTTATTGAAGGATATTTTTAATAAATTTTTTTTTGTTAATTTTTGAATTTTTGTTTTTTCATATTTCGATCTAATTATCATCAAGCTAATTTTACGCTTGATACCTTTTCTATGTTTCTAACATAGCCAATTCATCCAAAAGTTTTTCCACTCTAAAGTTTGATTCAACATAAAATGGCTGAATTCCTAATATATCATGTTGAAAAATATACTAGACATCGGTTTAGAGCAGATAATGTTGGACATCTGAGGTTTAAGAAAACTATATATGCATGATTCTTAATATCATAAATTTATAAATTATATAATACGTATGATTTATATATGTATGAAATTATGTGTGTATAGGCAACATGTTTTTACATAAATGTAATGTCATTTGCATAAAACAGGAGTAAAACTAGAAGAAATATATTAAAATCGATGCCAGGTCTGTTGTTGACTTGAAAATTGAGTAGATCGTAGAAGTGGTCATAAAAGCAGTAAATGAAAGTAAGTTGCAAAAAACTGCAAGAAAGTTGATGCAAAAAACCTTCACAAGCATAGTCGGTTACTTTTGTTCTTGTCACCACCCAACTTTTTGTTTCTTTTTAATTGACTCACTGCCATCTTTGTGAATCGAACTCTTAACCTCCCAGTTTCGAGCAGAGCACCTTCGACATCACTGCCAGTTGGACTGGTTTCAGGTCTGTTGTCAGTGGAAAATAGAAAAGATCTTATTATAACTTGAGTAGAGGTAGATTGTAAAAGCTACCCTGGACGGGCTACACTTCGACCATAAGGTCCATTGTGATGTCTTAGGATGTGAGGATGTGAGTGGAGTGAATATGTGAGTTGTTTTAAAAACCAAAATCATGATTTTGAAAGATCCGTTACGAAAATCAGATAGAGATATTTACTGTGGTACTATACAACCAGTGGTACTATATAATATTTTTTAATTTTATGACAATATTAACCGGATGTATAAAAATATACATATGTACCGGAAATACAGTGTGAATTGAATATTTCATCTCATTAGCATTTCATCTCAAACATTTTTTCTATATCACACAGTAGATGATCATGAGTAGTAGATTCTCATGACCGTAAAATATTTTATACATTAATATCCTCTCTCTTATAATAATGCTCTCTCTCTCTCTCTCTGCATAGATTTTATAAATTCATCTTAAGAGAGAACAATCATTAAAAATTTACTAGATTTTAATCATAGATAGTAAATATAATAATGTTTTTTAAGCCACAAGTTAAACATACTCTTTTATTACTTACGCAAAACCTTATGTTTTAATATGCTTTACCACAAAAATTTTCTTCTTTTTTTTCCTTTTGGTTTTGTTGTGAAGCTTATTTCAACTTATAATCTTGCATTGTTATCATGTTCTTATAGTAGGGTTCCGTTACATATTGAATTTCATTCAAATAGACATTACTTAAATACTATTTACTACACATACTGAATATATAGCTGATATTAGTCCCGATGAATTTGTAGCATGAACAGGTGCAAAGCAAAAAACTTTTCATATATTTAACTGTTTTTGTACAATTTTTAACCCGACTTCAAAAAGGAGGATGGTTCTCAATTCGTCTGTGTTTTTTTTTTTATTATGTGTGTCACCACAGAACTCCGTCATTTATGAACCGATTTTGAATTTTTTTTTTCGTTTTAAAGGATTTGGTTTCCCATTGGTCCTATTGGCACCAAATCGCATTCTGATGAGGGGATCCCCGGGAAATCGAGGAAAATCCCCATTTTATATGTGATAACCGATTTCTGCGAATTTTTTTTTTTAAAGGGTATGTATACTCATTCATAATGGGAAAATAAAAGAATTTTTTAAACAAAATGCATGTAAAAAACTTAAAATCTGTTATGACAAAATGCAATAAAAATTAAAAAAAAAAAAAAACAACGGATAAAAAAAAATGTGTTACACAGAAATGCACTAAAAGTTAGTAGGTCGTTTAGTTGGTCTACCCATATTTAGACAAATAAAATAAGTTATAGAACTTCAAAGTCATTAAAAGCGAGAAATAAAACCTATTTTGACAAAATGGAAACCCGACTTCAAAAATCAAATATTCTATAATTGATTATAATTGATATAATTGATTGACTGCCAATTTTAGTTCACCTAAGCAAAAATTTTTAAATATATATGTATAATTATTGTTATTTTTGGAGGCGGTGTCAGCATAGAGAAATTCACATAACTTCTGGACACCGCCTCCAAAAATAACAATAATGTACATATATATTTAATAATTTTTGCTTAGGTGAACTAAAATTGGCACAAGAATATGCAATTATTTTTTTACTTTTTAGTGCATTGTTTGTTATAGAATATTTGATTTTTGAAGTCGGGTTTCCATTTTGTCAAAATAGGTTTTATTGTGACCTTCTAGTTTACTAAAATAATAATAGTCAAAGAACAAGCAATAAAAACATACGTACAAATAGCGTCAAAAGTCGAGCGATCATTTCAAAATTTTATAAATGATTTGTCATTTGTGTCCTGTTTATTCGGTTTTTCGAAAGAAATGCGTCGAATAAAACTTGTTCGTTATAACTTACAACTTTTATACGAAACATTTTTCTGAAATCCAAATAAATAAGGCACAAACCAATAATACAATTTTGGCAATTTGTACATTTGACGCAATTTGTACATCAGATAGTGAGAAATTAGGCATGTTCTACTCTAGCATCTTGGTAGCTCAGTTGGCAGAGCTGCTCTGGGCTGAAATTCCAGAAGTCTTGGGTTCAATCCGAGCCAAGATGTATAAGATTTTTCATATCAAAACATTGATACCAAAACAATGTTATAAAAGGTTTCATGTTAGTTCCAAGTTTTCTACAATTAAAAATATTGATCGTAGAAGTAAAACTTTTGTAAAAGTTTTCATAAAACTTTCTAATTAATCAATTTCCCGTTGTCAGTCTGTCAGTCCATCTGTTCGTCAACACGATAACTTCAAAATGAAAAAGAATGAAATTTCTTAAATGTGTTTTGAAGTAAAACGTGTATTCAAGTTCATGAATGGGCAAAATCGGTCCATACCTCAATTTTTTAATATCATAAATTTATTGACAAATAATTGTTTTCCAAAATTTTGTTAATAATAAACTATATTAGAGATCTGGGTCGGATGTAAATTTGAAACGGTTATTAAGAAAAAATTTACCCAGGATTCTTTTTTGAAAACCGGATAAATTCGCCATAAATCAAGTGTATAATTTTAACCAGTTTTAAATATAAGAACCACTTTTTGGAATCGAGAGCAGTAGTAGTAGTGGAGGTGCGGCCAAAGCCTGACAAGTAGACCTATCTAGGCTTTTTTTATCGACCCCTGAGGAACCCATCACCCCAACCACACCTGGTTCGTTTCCTCTAATCCAGTGTTCGTTGCCGAACATTCCCGTTTTCTTTACTAACGACAGGCCATGAGTTCTACTATATTAGTTTTACGTCTGATTCCCCCAATTCAGTTGTACCGAAGTTCACTGTCCTCCAACCTCATGAGAGAGAGCTGCCTCTTGACCATAGATGTCTGCAGTGAACAGTAAGTACCCCAACTAGAAGGTTTATCTCTTTCCGGTTTTTCCCAATATTCCAGATTACCTTGCGGTATTGTTGATTTGGCTTGTCTGCAGCCTGCTGTAGATTATCATTTTCTATTCATAAGCCTATCCACCGATTCGTTTAGGGCACAGATAGTCTGTCTTTCAGTTATTCCGAGATAATTGCCCTCGACCCCGCAGTGTCCTGGTGGAGTCAAGAGTACTTACAAATGTATAAAAGCAATACCATCCTCGGTTAAAGATGCGGACTTGTAACAATTTTAATATATTTACTATCCTTTAGACATAGTTTTATTGAGTTATGTAGCAATTTTATCATATTAATGGAATACAAAACTTTTTCTAACAGTTAACTCTTTCATTGAGTTTTTAAATTACAGCTTTCTAATTTGCATATTAAATTTTAATTAGCTTGCCAAAGATGCAGTATTCACTATTGTAAAAGCATGCACATCGGATTAGGCAAAAGATTAAGGATTAATGAAATATGATGTACCTACATGTAATTAGTAATGATGTATACATAATTAGCCACAATAGTAATTAGACACAATTGTTTGTCAATTAAATTTAAAAAAGTATTGTTTTTGATAATGTAATTTTTCGGAGGAATAATGTTATGCTCAGTATTTTCAGCGATATATTTTATAAGCAACGATTCGTGGCCAATTTCCCCCCAAAAAAAACCAGTACTTATATTTCAAATTTTGCCCCTATTCCTAGAACATTTGTTTGTATTTCATAAATACGTATTTCGACTACAATGTAGTCATCATCAGTATGAATTAGCTAATCGTAACTATCTCTGGGATATGAATTCAGAGATATGTTGCTTGTTGCTAATTTGGTGACACAGGTATTTATAAAATACAAACAAATGTTCTAGGAATAGGGGCAAAATTTGAAATATAATTTCAAAAAAGCCTAGAGTTCTCTTTGATTATTTTAATAATCTTTAACAACCAGTACGATGGATTTATCTCGATGTACGATGCAGTGTTGCATGTCAAAGTGCGACCCACGAGGTCCACACGATCGACTTTCCAGTATTTGTTTTTATATCTGAATACTTCTCGTAAGTTTTTAACGGTAAGATATTTTAACAAATTGTTGCGAAATCGTTTCACTGAACCGCCGCCAATAAAGTATTAATAATGAAAAAATGATTTTTCCATTAAAACATACAGATTTGTATAAAGATTGTTAAGATAATCAAAGAGAACTCTAGGTTTTTTGAAATTAAATTTCGTGAGACACGCACCAAATTAGCAACGAGTAACATATCTTTGACTCCATATCCCGGAGATAGTTACGATTAGCTAATTCATACTGATGATGACTACTTTGTAGTCGAAATACGTATTTATAAAATACAAATAATTGTTCTAGGAATTGGGACAAAATCTGAAATTTAATACAGATTTCTTTTATCTTTCATTTGTTTTTATTTGTATACAAAATAAATTCATTTTTACAAATTGGTGAATATAAAATCGACAATATGTCAAAAATGGCCAGTAGACAAATTGTTGTAAATTTTATTTCTTACAACTTTATTCATGATAAATTTACCCATTTAACTTATAGTATTTACAGAGTTATTTCATACTTTATGATTCTTCGTCCTTTTAAGTCCCACTTGCTGAGTATGATTAAATTTCTTTCAGACCACAGTGAGGTAATACACTTTGATTGACACTTCATCGTAGTCGATATCAAAGTTTGATTCTAGAGATTCATGCATGAAAAAAAATGTCAACGACTTACAGACATAGAAACACACACAGGCATCTTTCCAAAAATTGGTGTTTTAGACTCTGGGTACACATAACGTGGAAACATGGTGAAAATTTTGTTTTCAATTTTCGGAGCGATTATTAAACTCTAGTTAAAAATTACTTTATCTATCGGTAGGATGATAAGTTTATGAGATTATTGTTAAGTTTATGATATTATTACATGAATATATTTTAAGACATGAAAACTGAAAATAGCTCAAATGCGTTTTTTTCCGTATATTTGTTTGTTAATAAAAAATTAGAAAATCAACATTTTTAAAATTTTCCATCGGAAATCTTTTTTAAATCCTTCAAAGAATAGCTCCTAGAAGTAAAAAAAATTCCAGACTTTTATTTGAAAAATTATCGGGGTTATCCAGATTGGAAAAATTTGTTAATTTACAAAAGCATAGTTAATGGAAAAATTGGGGAAAAAAATTGTTGGCCAACGTATTATTTTTTGTTAAAAGAACCATTAAGTACGTGCATTTTTTCTTTCCTTAATATTCATATTTAATGGGTTAAAAAAATGTTTTTCTTCAAGTGTCTGAATCTGAAGCTGAGCCGAATCATTCGTTTTCCATACCTATTTTCATCTATCAATTAAAGTTATAAATATTAGTGGTACAGTTCCGGGAATTCGTCTGTATTTTTTTTTATTTTTTTTTTTTTATGTTTGTTACCTCAGAACTCCGTCATTTATGAACCGATTTTGAATTTTTTGTTTTTGTTTTAAAGGGTTTGATTCCCGATTGGTCCCATTGTCACCAAATCACATTCTGATGAGGGGATTTCCGGGAAATTGAGGAAAATCCTCATTTTATATGTGATAACCGATTTCTGGGAAATTTTTTTTTTTTTGAAAGGGTATACTCATTCATAATGGGAAAATAAAAACAAAAAGACTTCAAAAAGACTTCAAAAAAATTTTTAACAAAAAAAAACGACCCCAAAAAAAAAAATTTTTACAAAAAAAAACAAAATGCTTGTAAAAAAAACTGAAAATCTGTTATAAAAAAATGCACTTAAAATTTCAAAAAAAAAAAAACGGGTAAAAAAAGTGTTATAAAAAAATTCACTAAAAATTAGTTGGTCGTTTAGTAGGTCTACCCATATTTAGACAAATAAAATCAGTTATAGAACTTCAAAGTCACTAAAAAGCGAGAAATAAAACCTATTTTGACAAAATGGAAACCCGACTTCTAAAATCAAATATTCTATAACAAAAGATGCACTAAAAAGTAAAAAAATAATTGCATATTCTTGTGCCAATTTTAGTTCACCAAAGCAAAAATTTTTAAATATATATGTACAATTATTGTTATTTTTGGAGGCGGTGTCCAAAAGTTATGTGAATTTCTCTATGTTGACACCGCCTCCAAAAATAACAATAATTGTACACATATATTTAAAAATTTTTGCTTTGGTGAACTAAAATTGGCACAAGAATATGCAATTATTTTTTTACTTTTTAGTGCATCTTTTGTTGTAGAATATTTGATTTTAGAAGTCGGGTTTCCATTTTGTCAAAATAGGTTTTATCTTACTAAATAGTTTATAACTTTTGCAATTATTTTACGCGGGACTTTAACTTTTATAACTTTTTCAAAAACTTTCTAGATGCAATTACGAATCGAAGGACACCTTGGTCATAATTTTCTGAACAGGCGAAGAGGAATTCGCAAAAAAGGCACATCTTTACTACTCTATACGAGCTTTCTATAATCTCAAAATAAACTCTAATAAATAAATTTATATTGTATTAGATAAATGTCTTTAAAATAGCCACAATCATAAATTAATTGTACGAATATATAATCGTCAACCACTAATTGAAGTGGTAAAATACCATACATATTCCGCAGCTATGATTATATAATTTATAGAATATATAGATAGAAATTTAACTGTTTTAGGCTTGATCAGGCTTACGGGTTTCTCAGCCCTGAGTTATTCAAAATTCTGTATTAAACTCGAGTTTGTTGACTTATTTTCATCAGGTTTAAGAGTTTTTTGACTCAACATGATACAACATAAAACTTTGAATTAAACCTGAGTTAGTCAGGTCTACGACTTATTTTGGCCCTATGCTACAGATTTTAAATTAAACCCAAGGTGGCAAGTCTGTGAGGTGTTTTACTCCTTAAAAGTATGTTATACAACTCATGTACTTTTTAGTTCGGAAAACTTTGAACCAAGTATCATTTTTATATAAGTTTCAATACAAAATTTGAAAATTTTTTATTAATCAATGTTATTTTGTAATAACAACACTCAATTGATATCAAGCGTCATCAGGAAAACACAAAGGATAGAGCCCTTTATGTTTCATCAACACTTAATCGACAATATTTATTGTCACACAGGTTTAATTATAATAAAACCAAGGAAAAATCTTACCCGTTATGAAATGTTATGTATAAAGTGATTAAAAAATCATACATATTACAACAGTACTGTCCTTGATCATGTATTATTGTTACGATTTGAGAATCCTAACACGATATTATGAAAATTTTATGATACTATCTAGTCGTTAAAACGTATCATATGATGTTACCTAATCAAGGAATAGACATAAATTCGTCACGTAGCAACGAGTTAGGTTAAACGAATTTCCCTATTCGGTAAAATTATTTATTAAGTATTATTATATAGATAGAGACATAATGATGAGATAAGACCCGAAATTAAATTTTCTGAGGTCCCAGATCTCTAATATAGTGTCAATCGAAATAACTGCATTAAGAAAGATGTGAAAAAAAATAATTTTTCAATAAATTTAAAATATAAAACATTGACGTTTTGAACTGTCAAAATTGAGGGGAAAAAACATTATTTAACATAAATTTCGTATGTCACCCTTTATAAGAATTTTTTAAAGCCCTTACAACGCCGAGTATTTCAGCTAGTGTTAATATAAAAATACAAATTTTAATTAAATCAAGTTTTACAATTCTCCCAGTAAGCACGATAGTAATCGACTAAATGTTTGAAAATTTTTATAATTTGATGGAGCTTGGCCGAATGAAGAAAAATTTGTTCAAAAAGGTACTATACACTAGTAAAGTATTTTTGGCGGGCAACCTCTGCGCCGTCTCTTGTTTTTTATTTTGTACCAAAAATTCGGCGAGAATCATTGACATCAATCTCTTCATAGACCTCAGAAACATGAAAACTACTACATAATTTTGTAACTTTAGAAGTATTTGTTTTTCTAAAAATATCTAATTATACTTCTTGGAAGCTGCTCATCAATTTTTTCACTGGCATTGTATGTAATTATTTCTTTATAGTTATAAAAATTAAAATTGACTCTTTACATGTATATCCGTATGTTGAGTTTTGACAGAACCATAACTTAAAAAACACGAGATGGCGCAGTACTTTACTAGCGTATAACAATTATATCAAATTAACCATTATGTAATATCATGAATATTTGGACAACATTGTACATAGGTAGTATTATAATATTATATAAAACACAAAAAGGTTTAATTACATATACTTATAAAATTTTACATTTTATATACAATAGTGTTGTACGTTTAAGGTATAATATGATCATAGTATGTCATTGACAATAATTCGAGCAGTGGCATAACATGATAAAAATACAAATTCTATTTTCATTTCATTTCAAATTTGATCTTCAGCTACTGTTTTCGGTATTGAGTTAATTGTTTGAATACCCAGTATGTACTGAGTTGTATATCAATGTTTGAATTGTTAATATTTCTGCCTATTCAATGTTTATAAATTATGAATTATTTGTAAATGTTTGTTGTGTCACAATTTTTTTTTAAATATCTCATGATTGAATGGGCACATTTTTGCTTGCCGACGAACTTTGAGCACAAATTATGAGAAAACTAATAAGTTTATGAAAAAAAATTTCAAAAAAAAAATGTTTATTTTAAAGAAAAGAAGTTTTTTTGTAAACAAATTTTTTTTCTACCTCTTACGGTTTCAAAGATATAAAGTCCCCCCCCCCCCAAACACGATCCGATTTTGTCCATTAACAAACTTGACCTTACTTTTTTGCTTTAAAATACACACACAAATTTTTAGCTCGTTATCTCTTTTCGTTCTTGAGTTATCGTGTTCACAGATGGATGGACATGCGGAAATGGCCGAATTAGGCCATTTTATAAATACCTTTGTGAAGCATTTTTGTCAAGGATTAATATTTTCAAGCGTTACAAAGTCGGGACTAAACTAAATATGCCTTGTATATTTACATACACTGGATATAAAAATATACCGTATATCTATTTATGATCCACTTAATTGGTCAACTTTTATTATAATGAATAACTTTTATTCCAAGCTAATTCTGTCCGAAAAATGAATGAATATGACACAAATAAACTATGAAATTTTTAAAAAAGAGCGCCAATATTGCAGCGGTTAGTACTTTACATTAGTGAGCTAAAATACCATTATGCTATATCATAATGGTTGAAAAAACATCAAGTTCTTAGTCTTTTGGTTGAAATCATTAAACTGCGATAGACAATTTATTTAGCCTTTACAAACGTAATTTTATCACGCTTTCATTGGCCCGACCTGTAACAACTATTTAAGTAAATCTTGTAACTCACTGTTCACCAACTTCAAATTGCCGTATCGATTTAAATTTTCGCAAATGTATGCAGTTTTTATGTCAACAACTAGATGTACTCGAAAATATGCCACAAAACAGAAATTACAAAATTGGTGGAAGCGTTGGTAAAATATGTAAAATTAAATTAATACTTTATTACAAATTTTGAGGAAGCGGTCGTAAAATATAAGAAATTAGTTTATTCTTTTTATTAAGGTAATTTAGTAACCAAAGCTTTTACATTTAACTAAGCCCCTACACCTTCACCCATTTTGGATTTTATTCAAAAGATTGTTTAAGATATAAATTTTGTAAAAATTATTCTGAGTGTCTTGCTCTTATGAGTGTTGCATGTCTTTTATAAATGTATACAACAATGTTTGAAGCATTATTTACTTCAAACGTCACCAATGTCAATTTCCATTAAGGTTAAGAAGACATAAGCATAGATCAACATGTCATTGAATTTTTATTAATATTGATATGAAAAAAATAATTTATCAAGTACGTATCGAACCCCAGACCTCTTGATTTCAAGCCCAGTGTGCTTACAGTTACTCTACGGATAATATACATGAGTCATTGTTTTCATATCATTGACAGTATTACTTTGAAGACAACATTAACTTATTATTCCACATATTATTATTTGTATATACTTAAAACGTCACAATACTATACTAATGTTGATTTCCATTAAGGTTTAGAAGACATAAGTATGAAAAATCAAGCATATATTGTAAACCAACATGTCATTGAAGTATTATTAATATTGATATGATGCACACCAAGTTTGAATTATAATTAAATTCATAAAGTTTTGTATAAAAAAAACAAAGTTTGTAGCAATTGTTTTTTATAGACTTCCGTCACTGACGCAAACATTTTCACATTTTTCCCTCTTCAACACTTAAAAAACTGTGACATTCCAAACCGATTATTATGATTATTATGAAGTTAGTTTCAGAAGAAGATTATTATATGACGGGCATGAGGTTAGATGAATAACAACGCAATATAACTGTTAAAACATTATATAAAACTTTTGAAAACGTCATCATTTTAATAATACGAATTACACTTGACTTGAAGTTGACTTCACTATACTCTTACTTGAGCTTTACAAAATGCATGTACAGAATTAATAGTCACTAAAAAGTACTTCTAAGTCTCCTGTCGTATGTGTGTAAACAGGGCTGGACTTACAATTAGGATGAGTAGACTGTAATTTAATTTTTTCGTTCTTCAAATTTAACGTATTTGTTTTGTTTTGTTTCTGATTTCTTCTGTTTTGATTTTGATCTGAACTGCCTGAAACTAATTTGTGATTTCATATTTTTCTTTTTACCACGGTTTTATAAACTAGCTCTTTTTCTTTCTGTTTATTTGTCGGCTCAGTACAAATGTTACAATCAATTTTAAGATATTTTCCCGATGAGCTAGTGACTTAAAATTTGAAATATAACTGGATGACCATGCAAGGATGATCTGGCGTTTATTTGCTTTAATTTTAAAATATAAATCTTATAAAATTAATTTTAGAAATTTGGTGGAAGTATCGATAAATATTTGAAAGAGTGAAAGCCGTAGGAAATTACAATGAGGTATTTAGTCTCAAAATAATTATTTAAATAAAAAATAAATTTGTAACTTACCACGTTTTTAAAATGGACTCACAAGTATAAAATTATTTTTCCTAGCCTCATACGAATTTATCCCCCAGACAGATTTCAATACCTGTTAACTAGACTGTGAAAGTGTGCCTATAAAAGATATCGAGAACAAAAAACCGCTAAAACCGCTTCGTCGCAGTTGTTGCGCAGTTTCACAAAAACGGCCTTAACGTTGTTTTTTTCCTACTGATGTTTTGGATCATATAAGAGATTTTTATTCGCCCATAAAAATACACATGTTTATGCAATTTGAATAACAATAATTAGGTATACTAGAAAACATGCCATAAAACAGAAATTACTAATTAGGAGGAAACGTTTTTTGAAATATGTAAAATTAAATTAATTTTCAGTACAAATTTTGAGGAAGCGGTGGAAAAATATGAGAAATGAAGTTACTCTTTTCATTCTTAAGGTAGATTGGCATGCAAAGCTTTGACACTTGACCGCCTGTTTTGTTTTTATTCTATAGACATTTGAAGTTGTGGAACCGGTGGAAATATAAATATAAGTTTTTGGTCTGAAAACAATTATTTAAATAAAGAATAAATTTTAACTTACCACGTTTTTAAAACGGATATAGAATAATTTCTCCTAGCCCCATACAAATTTATATCAACATTTAGATTTCTAACCCTATACAGATTATCCTGAAAATAGACAACCGTAAAGAAGGACCATACACACAGGGCTGGACTTATGGTAATTTTCACACTAAGTTGCACCACTGTTCATTATTTTTCGCCCCCACCCACACAATTTAAATATGTTTGGAATACGAGTTCATAAGACAAAAACCAATTTGATTGAATAATTACTCATAAAATAATTCATTTTATAACATATAATTATTTTCACTTATTTTATATATAAAATACACTAATATATAATAATATGCCGGAAAATTTGGCACCATTTACTAGGAAATTCAGCAAACATATTTAAATTGTGTGGGTGGGGCCGAAAAATAATGAACAGTATTGCAACTTAGTGTGAAAAATACCTTAAGTCTAGCCCTGTGTGTATGGTCCTTCTTTTCGCTTGTTATAATACTTAAAACAATGTAGTCTTTCAAACATGGTATAGACTATACATATTATAAATATTTAAAACATATATGTAAAAGTTGTTTTTTTCGTTTTTTAAATAGTTGTAAAACGTTTTTTTGAGAGAAAAGTTATGAAAAATTATATAAGCATTTATGTAAACTACTTTCATTATAGTATAAAGTTCGTATTATTAATCCACTGAGGTAAACCATGCGAGTATGTGAAATATTGAAGATAAAATTTTCCACAATTTTACTAATTTTATTATATTTACAAGGTTTTATTTAACTTAACAGTTTGTATGTTAAGTTGGGGTCAGTTAGTCTAGTTATAAGTCATTTTTAACCCGACTTCAAAAAGGAAGATGGTTCTCAATTCGTCTGTATTTTTTTTTTTTAATGTTTGTTACCTCAGAACTCCGTCATTTATGAACCGAATTTGAATTTTTTTTTTGTTTTGAATGGTTTTATTTCCGATTGGTCCCATTATCACCAAATTGCATTCTGAAAAAGGGATAATCTGGAAATCGAAGAAAACCCTCATTTTACATGTGAACACCGATTTCTGCGAAAATTTTTTGTTTGTTTGAAAGGGTATACTCATTCATAATGGATAAATAAGAAACTTTTTAAAAACCGACTTCAAATAAAAAAATTTTTACAAAAAAAACCTACCCAAAAAAAAAATGCTGTTATAAAAAAATGCACTAAAAATTAGTAGGTCGGTCTACCCATATTCAGACAAATAAAATCAGTTATAGAACTTCAAAGTCACTAAAAAACGAGAAATAAAAAAAATTTAGACAAAATATTTCGACTTCAAAAAACAAATATTCTAAAACAAAAAATGCAATATAAAGTAAAAAATAATTGCCTATTCTTGGGTCAATTTTAGTTCCCCTAAGCAAAAATTTTTAAATATATATGTACAATTATTGTTATTTTTGGAGGTGGTGTCTAAATTTTATGTGAATTTCTCTATGCTGACACCGACTCCAAAAATAACAATAATTGTAAATTTTAATATGGAAATTTAAATATGGAAAAATCCAAGATATATTGGCCCTTAGGACCTTTATCGCAGGATGGAGTTTTGTGAAGCTGTGATGGAAATGGCGAATCGAGAAGATAATTTCATCAGAAATATTTTATTTACTGATGAATTATCTTTAACATTACATGGAAAACATAATCCATCTGTCATGCGATATTGGTCTCAGACAAATCAGCATCGATATATCAGTACTCGAACTCAGTTTCCACAAGAATTGAATGTCTGGACTGGAATATTGGGTGACCATATTATAGGAACCATTCTTCATTGACGGATCTTTAGATTCTCAAAAATATTTGAGTTTGTTACGAAATAATATATTGCCAACTGTTAGAGCTCATCCTAATTTAGACCTGGAATCTGTATGGTTTCAACGAGATGGTTGCCCTGTACACAATGCCTGGATAGTAAGGCTGTTCCTGGAACAAAATTTCCCGGAACGCCTTATGAGTGGTTTTGGAACCTTCAAGTGGCCAGCTAGATCGCCAGATCTATCTCCTAACGACTGTTTTTTGTGGGGTCTTCTCAAAACACAGATCTATTCGCGGAATAGGCCTGAAAATTTGCAACAATTAAGGCAAAGAATTGTTGACAATTGTGTGAATATTTCTCCTCAAGTGCTATAAAATGCCCGCCTTGATTTCTACAATCGACTCGGATATTGTTTAGCAAATAATGGAGGAATATTCGAACCGTTGGTTTAACTTTTTTTTTGTCAGAATTCTATTTTTATTAATTTATTTTTTTTGGGTTTCATTTTTCTTTTAATTTGTGTGGATTGTATTATGTTGTTTTATGTTATATAGATTGTTTTATGTTTTACAGTTAATAGAATTTATACATACAAATAATAAGGGATATTCAAAAAATAATTTTCAATTGTTAAAAGAAATGGCTAAACTTAAGTAGACAATAATGAATATATTTAACGCACTCTAATTAGATGTTTATGTAGTACTGACGACTTTAGACAGCAGCCAGCATTATGTACACAACACATCCCATACACCACAGAGTACCCCCACTATTTATATATCTTTATTAAGCATTGTGTATAGTTATTATAGTAAATAATATTTAACATTGATTCCTTATAGGAAAAGCTGTTCAACACACACGGTATATACATATATATATATATATATATATATATATATATATATATATATATATATATATGTATATATGTATATATATATATATATATATATATATATATATATATATATATATATATATATATGTATAACTAATATTAGAAGAGATTTCCACATTTTTTATTCCCCCCTTTTCCTTATACCGATTCTCGAAAAAGTATTTAGTCTTGTTTAAAAATTCGTCACTTCCGTAGTTGATGTATACAAACGAAGAATACTTTCAACTATCATATAATCTTCAATTATTCATGAACTCCACCTTCTAACCATAGGAAATTCTAACAGTTTGAACTATTCTTACAGATATGGATATTAGATGAAGACAATATAGCTCAGCTCTATAGTACTATGTACAATAATAGATGCATGATAATAATAAACTCCCATATGTCTTTATTAAAGACTTTCTGGATGCAATTTAATTACATTGTCGGTAAATTTTAATGATAACATTAAATTGATTATACTCTTTTATAGAGTTTTATTAATAGTCGTAAAAACTTTATGAAAGGTCAATTTAATAAAACGAGAGCTTTAATGTCACACCGTGTACTATCAAAATCACTGAGTGTATTGTCAAATATATTTATTATAGTTATCAATACCGTCGGACCTATCAAACTCATATTTCATTTATTGTAATTTTAAAATAATCGCAAGAAGTCACTTACTTTTATTCCGAGATTGAAGTATTATTTCTTTTCTTTAGTTTCACATGAGGTTTTTATTGGTTACGAATTTCGAAAGGTGTCAACGTTAGTGATATCGCGAGACGAGATGAGATGTTAGTAGAATGTCTCTTGTATTGTATTTTCTTGTAAAGTTGTAAAGTTGATATGTTTCACTGAAAAACGTATTTGCCCATGGCGACATTTTGACTCGAGCGTAAAAAAATGAGCAATACTTCAAGAGTTTTCAAAATTCCTATTTGAAAAAATTTAGGAGTATACTTCTCAACTTTACAAAGATCTCACAGCCTTAATCATATCGTATTTTTGGATTTTCATTTTTTTTAAATCAGGAAAAAAATAATTTTCCATTGAATCACGTCATTTTTTAAGTTTTCAATATTTTAAAGAAAAAATTTAGGATTTGACTCCAAAGATAGACCACTTCAAGAAAGCCTCGGTCCCGTAAGTGAGTTTAAAAAGAAAATAGATGTCAAAAATCACCATCTATAAAATTTATATATATATATAAATCTATGGACATATGATTTTAGTATTTAGCTAGAGTGATTACAGACACACATATATATATATATATATATATATATTTATATATATATATATATATATATATATATATATATATATATATATATATATATATATATATGTGTCTGTAATCACTCTAGCGGTCACAGTTTTCAATTTATCGGAATGAAATTTGGTATTTTAGGCGCTTTTGGTATTCAAAAGGTCAAGTTCGTTAATGGGTAAAATCGAACAAGGGGAAAGGGGGGTTTAGAGGAAAGGGGAAACAAAATTTGACATATCTCCCTTAATATTCGAAAAATCGGAAAATTTTTAAGAAATAAAGTTGTAGGTATTAAGTTTTGCTGTAATTTTGTTTCTTATCACTTTTTCTGTTACCCTAATATTTACAGAAATATTGACGGTTTAAGATTGAAAATTACATTCAATATCTCTGTACACATTAGAGTTTGAGCAAAAATGATAAGTTGATGAATTATAGCAAATTTGATTTTCTACAACTTTATTTCTTACGCATTTTTCGATAGTTCTAATATTAAGAGAGATATTTTATATTTTGTGTTTTCTTCTTTCTTTATGCTCCCATTTCCCTTTGACGTATGTCATTAATTAATAAACTTGGCTTTGCAAATACTAAAATCATATTCGACATTTCATTTTGATCAGACTAAAATTGTGACCGCTAGAAAGTGATTTATGTATTTTAATTCGCTAAGTTGAAGCAGCTCCTGCGTAACGAATTTTTTTCTAAAGTTTTCTCCAAACAATTCGAACAAACAAACATGTACACACATACAACATATTTCGCTTTTATATATATATATATATATATATATATATATATATATATATATATTGAGAGAGAGAGAGAGAGAGAGAGAGATTTCAATTAGTTTTGTCAATATTATAATTCCTTTCATTTATGGTCTGACGTTTTCTAAACTAAATGCATGAGTTTAAGCTCACAATAATACAAACAAACTTACAAAATCAAAAACAAAACTAATCTTACATCTTGTACACTACGTGTGTATATAAAACAATTGGGATTTCAGTTACATAATAATATAAAGTTTTACTTGCATATACATATAAATATGTTGCATCAGTGAAAATGGTGTCTTTCATCATTTCGAAATTTGAGATGTAATCATGAACGAACCATTATATAATGAGAATGTCATTATACATAATATATATATATATATATATATATATATATATATTATATTAAACTTATGTGTTCTATTGCATTGCTTTGAATTAGTTAGGTATGTATTAACGAAGTTAATCATCTATCGTTGTAAATGCAATATATGATTGTGTCATTAAATATAAATTATATTATTGTTGTATGTATTTATAATCAGATTGAGTCAGTCCGTATCCAATCGTTCAATCATTATTGTCAATGTAATTCCAATCATTTACAATATAATTTTCCAAGTATTCAAGTTACTATTACTTTATGTTTTCTTTGTTACGGAAAATCTTTTACAACAATATATATATATATATATAAGGTGAGTCAAAAGTCATAAAAAGGTGAGTTTATTGAAAGGGTGGATAGGGGATGAAAAGTTCTTGGACATTTTTGCGCCTGACCCACCGTTAATTACATATTAATTAAATAAAATAACCAATCAGAGAAGCGCGTTAACGGAATAAGAAATGGTGGGGAATGAACGCAGCGGCAGCAGAGATACGTGAGGGGAGCGATTTCTATATTCAATGAAAATTAAATACATTTTTAACTACATTTTTCACCCATAATCACCCATAATTTAGCTCGCTATCAAATCAATTGCAATTTAGACTAATTTTCATCTTTTCATTAAGTAAATTGAAGGTTTTCAAATATTGGGTTAAGTTTTTGATTTCAGTCCGATTATCGAAAACTGAGTTTTTATAAGATCTTGAATTTTTAAGATCCTAAAAAACTATCCTATCTTTATAATAATCCCAAAAATGAAATTTTTTTTTTAAAGATTTTGTTAAAGAACTTTTACACTACTGTACCGATCGATTTCAAAATATAATCACCTCTTAACTTTAAAAAAATTCGTTACGCAGGAGCTGCTTCAACTTAGCGAATTTCCTTAAAATACATAAATCACTTTCTAGCGGTCACACTCTTAGTCTGATCAAAATGAAATGTGTATATGATTTTAGTCTTTGCAAGGCCATGTTTTAGCGAATTTCCTGAAAGGAAATAGAACGATTGGTCCCGTACCGAAGTCAAAATTTCGCAAAAATTTCTTCAAATGTCCATCGATCCTACCTAGTAGATGTCAAAAATCACCATCTGTATATATATATATATATATATATATATATATATATCTATATATATTTCTATATATCTGTCTATATATCTATATATATATATATATCTATATATCTGTCTGTAATCACTCTAGCGGTCACAGTTTTCATTTCGCTTCTCTAATTGGTTACTTTATTTAATTAATATCTAATTAACGGTGGGTCAGGTTCAAAAATTTCCAAGGACTGTTCAACTCCTCAGTAATTTCATCCCCCTGTATAATATGTATATTATTTATATGTATAATATATATATATATATATATATATATATATATATATATATATATATATATATATATATATTTATATATATTTATATATATTTATATGTATATATATATATATATATATATATATATATATATGTAAATTATACAGAATGACTTCATTTTAAACAATATACCTGAATTGCTTCAATAAACAGTTTATAGAAAAAATAATCAGAATAAAAGATGTTTTGTTCGGTGAGGAACATCGTATAGTCGCCTTCAAGGTTATTTCATCGTCACTTTGTATTTTTCACATTCTTTGACATCAAACGCTTGATATGAAAAATCATACACCTCCAGGATGGGCCATCATACACCTCTACCGCTGAGCTACCTAAGATGTTATGGTAACAGAATACATATGATTCTTCACTATCTTTGATGTCGATGTATTATTATTTGCTTATTTACTATTTGCATATTTTTAATTGAATTTTTTTTTATGAAAAATTTATGGATATTTAAGACACAAAAAAGTATACTTTCACCAAGTTTCGTCAAAATAAAATTATTTTTGTGGAAATGAAAAATAAAAAACCAAAAACACAGTTTTTCGTATTTTTCTCGAACATTTTGAGGTTATGTGAAAAAATCATTGATATAAAAGTTGTAGATTTTTTTTATTATCTACAACTTTTTTATTGCTCACTTTTCTCACTTCGACGTCAAATTTCGCCGAAAATCGCAATAATACCCAATTCACCCCTTTTCAATCCACAAATCCACTCCGCAACAACCCTGATAACGCATTTTTTTAACGTTTATTATACACCACTCAGCATTTCTAACCGTCCTGTTAACAATTTGCTTTTTGTCAAAGTGTAATTTCTAGTCTATTATAATTCCTCCTGTAAAAGTTCTCCCATTTTATGTAAGTTATAATGATATATTTATTTTACCCCTTACAGACCAGTCCAAGTGGGTCCTACTTGGAAACTGGGAGGTTATGGGTTCGCATCCCAACATCGGCAGTTTGTCAATTGTTAAGAGAAAAAAAAGGGGACGGTTAATTGACTAAATGTGGGCGTATGGACAAGAACAAAGTAACCAGCTATGCTTGAGATGGTTTTCTGCAGTTTCCTTCACAAACTCCAGACGAATATCGGCATAGTTCCTATCATAGTCGGCTGCAGCCGCCTATCCTACCTACTCCTAGTCTATACACAAAAATTCCTTTCACTCCACTCACATCCTCACATCCTTTGGCATCACAATGGACCTTATGGTCGAAGTGTAGCCCGTCCAGGGCAGCCTCTACAATCTATCTATCTATCTTACCCCTTACAAATTTACAGAGCAGTTCCATTACTAATTCCATTGGTTCTGCTTACAATTTTTCTTCGTCAAATTACATACAGTTTAGCATAAACCCTAATAATAAATCAATATCATTATCTAACTAAGTTATAGATAATCTCTCAATATTTATTGATTTTTAAGATGGTATTACCTTTTAAACTTCAGACATTTGTGTTTTAAATGTATATACATTTTCAATAATATTATTTATAGCACACATAAACTTTATGAGTGTAAAAAACTAAGTAAAAAATAAACTACAAATATTTTATGATAACCCAAATATTTTCGTAGCGAACAAGAAGAAGAGTAATAACATCAATCATTATCTTTCCAATTCATCCATCCACAGCTCACAGCAAAGAGCTTCTTACTATCATAATATATTACAAGCGTGTACGAGCATGTATCTATCTTTAGTAGTTTCTATATACCATCAGATTTAGATACAAAATATTCTATAATAATAAAATAATAAAAATAAAATTCTCTTGGAGGGTAATTTAATATCAAAGAGAATTTATTAAATGCTTTCTATTGTGTACATATACAAAAGTCGGCTGGTGGTTGTATCATGAATAATATTCTATGTACACCAGGGTTTCCCAATCTGTGTTCAACAGAACACTAGTGGCGGAACAGGCCAGTGTCTAGCCAGCTTTGATTGGGTGCAATCTAATAAAGGCGGGTTAATTCGCCAGGGAAAGTTTAACAATTTTTTGTTTCTTGTCTTTTAATGAGATTAAAAAATAATAAACCATATTTTGACAAAATGGAAACCCGACTTCAAAAATCAAATATTCTATAACAAAAAATGCACTAAAAAGTAAAAAAATAATTGCGTATTCTTGTGCCAATTTTAGTTCACCTAAGCAAAAATTTTTAAATATATATGTATAATTATTGTTATTTTTGGAGGCGGTGTCAGCATAGAGAAATTCACATAACTTCTGGACACCGCCTCCAAAAATAACAATAAATGTACATATATATTTAATAATTTTTGCTTAGGTGAACTAAAATTGGCACAAGAATATGCAATTATTTTTTTACTTTTTAGTGCATTGTTTGTTATAGAATATTTGATTTTTGAAGTCGGGTTTCTATATTGTCAAAATAGGTTTTATTTCTCGCTTTTTAGTGACTTTGAAGTTCTATAACTGATTTTATTTGTCTAAATTTGGGTAGACCAACTAAACGACCAACTAATTTTTAGTGCATTTTTTTATAACACTTTTTTTTTTATCCGTTTTTTTATTTTTTTTATTTTTAGTGCATTTTTTTATAATAGATTTTCAGTTTTCTTTACAAGCATTTTGTTTTTTTTTTGTAAAAATTTTTTTTTTTGAGATCGGTTTTTTTTTGTAAAAAATTTTTTGAATTCGGTTTTTAAAAAAAATTTCTTATTTTCCCATTATGAATGAGTATACCCTTTCAAAAAAATAAAAAAATTTCGCAGAAATCGGTTATCACATATAAAATGAGAATTTTCCTCGATTTCCCGGGGATCCCCTCATCAGAATGCGATTTGGTGACAATGGGACCAATGGGAAACCAAACCCTTTAAAACAAAAAAAAAATCAAAATCGGTTCATAAATGACGGAGTTCTGAGGTGACACACATAAAAAAAAAATACAGACGAATTGAGACCATCCTTGTTTTTGAAGTCGGGTTAAAAAGTGTTACACATCAGAAACAGGGGTGTTTGTAAAAAAGGGGCCGGGTGTGCTCGGGTCCAGCTTCTGGTCCACGCTTTGGCCCAACCAGTCTCTCACTACGTTACTACGCTTCTTTACCTAATCTAAACACTACAAATGTAACTTGGAGTTATTAAAATCAGAATTAAAAAATACTACCAAGTGCTCTTATAATGCATTTAATGCAGCTAGTCGGTAGGCTAGCAAAATATAAGATAGCCTTTTATAAATTTACTATTTATCGCTATACCAGTACCCAGCGCTTCTTAAATATGAAATTATTGTCGAAATTTTGAAAAGAATCGCTACTTTTGTAGAGTCTACTAAGTAGACGTTCTGTTTTTACATTGTTCTTATTGTAGAGCCCAGTACTGAATCACCCGAATAAGTTAGGTTCGGTAAATTCGAATAAGTAAGGTCACTGATCACAAATTAGAAGTCAACTTTCGATTATTTGACCTGCTATCAAGAAAATTTGTAATTTAAGGACATAACATCATGGAAATCCTTAAAAACTTTATTCTATTTTGTTGTCAAGTATTATTATTGTTTAAAATTTAAAATTCCATAAAATTTAAATCATTGTGATTTTTTCATGTTTAATTTTATGAGTTATAAGTTATGAAATAAAGTTTTTTTCTCAAGTTTTTGATTATGTTTTAATTACATACCCTTCATACTAAACAAGATGGCCCGTAAAAGTGTTCCATCAATCAAAAAATTTGGAAAACCCTGATGTATACCACAAGCATATAAATCTTACCTCAAATATGGTATTGTATAGTTACTTGCTTGTTAAGAAGAGTTACTCATTGTTTGACGGTTAAAAAGAAGTGTTACTATAAAGATCGTATGATTTTTACGCCACAAGCTATTGGCAATTTAGAGCTGCATATTTGTAGAACGATGTGATTTTTTTCGAAGGCAAATAAAAAAGTTTAATCTGAGTTATAACTGGCTTGTGGAAATAACTTTGAATCATGACATGAATATGTATCTGAACCCAAAAGCACTATGACGAATGCGGATTTTAATCTATGTTGTATAAAACTGAACAATATTGAAATCGAGAGATAGACCCAAATGGAAATCTCTAGGGGTTACATTGCAGGCCTTTGCTCATCAATAGGGTTACATTATTATGATATAAATGGTTTAAAAAGGATGTTTTCTTAGTGAAAATTTTGGTTATTATATAAATTGTGTTAAAAATTTGCTGGGATTATCAACTTAAGATTATCAACTTAATAATATAAATCTGAAAAAAAAAACTGTACATACATAAATTATCAACAATTGCAATTTGAAAATGTGTGAAATTTTCAAATGAACTTTGGTATGTTTAATAGATTACCGACGACATTGTATGCTAGACACCACGTGTTGTCAGTATTTTCAAATGATCACAAAGTGATAAACTATATATGCGAGGTCTGTCCGAAAAGTACCCGACCTGCTTTTATATCTTCGCCAGAGTGTTCGAGCGACTTATGCGAGGCATGAACGTCAACAGTAAAGCCTCACGAACTTATCGGTTACTAGCCGACACCAACAGGACGCATAGTTCATGCGCAGCATATATTTGGTTACAAAGCCTTCTTTGCGTTCGTTATTTTGTTATTATTAAAAATGACTGAAAGATCAGATCAACGAATTTGCATCAAACTATGCTTCAAACTCAGAAAAACTAGTTCGGAAACTATTCAAATGATCCAGAAAGCCTTTGGGGATGACTTTATGAGAAAAACACAAATAAAAGTGTGGTATATTCGTTTCAAAAGTGGCCGCACATCTGTTGGTAGTGATCCTCGCTCTGGTCGACCTTCGACGACAACAACACCGGATAATATCAAGGGTGTGTGACCTGAGATTGAAGAATTAAACACAATATCGCACTGCTTCGCCAACCTCCGTACATTCCTGACATAGCCTCCTGTGATTTTGGTTGTTCCTGAATTTGAAAAACCCGCTCAAAGGACAGCGGTTCTACGACAAAAAGACGGTTGAAGACAATGCTACGAGGGCACTCAAGGCAATTCCAAAAACTGACTTCCAGGACTGCTTCGAAAAGTAGAGACACCGCTGGGAGCAAGTTATTCAAATGGGGACTACTTTGAAGAATGTCACTCGCCCGATGATGAAAAATAACGCCAGCTCGGAGATATGAAGGTAGGCCGGATACTTTTCGGACAGACCTCGTATTTCACCATTGAGTAAAATTTGTAAATATTTGTAAAATATACGGACAATTACGAATAATGCAACTTGTTGTACGACAAGCTGTACGACTCAAATAATTCGATGGTCGAAACTGTAATTGTATAGCCTATGCCATATACAGTATAGTTATCGTGTCGATGCTAAAATCTACTTGCGCTCTATAACTAATGGAACAATAAATTGCATTTGTTTTGTGTTGAATGTTTCAGCTTCATTGTTTTACAAACCTTATAAAGCCGAATTTTCGCACAATTGAGGGGAATAACGTTTAGGTCAAAGAAATTATGTATGACAATATTTACACAATGAATATTAATCATCCTTTATACTTATATGTAGTAGCGGATTTACCGGATAGGCAAGATAGACAGAGTCTGATACATAGCCCAATAAAATAAGAATATGACCCAGATGGTTTTTGAAATTATCTCATTATTCTAAATTAATTCATCTATCACTGCATGTGCTCGAGTTGCAGTTTCTACGTGGATGATAGACAGTTTTGGACGAAAATAGCGAATTTACCATAAATGAATCCAAATTCTTAACAAGGCCACGTAGTCGACACGTGATCAGTTTGACGCCATCCTTGAAAATGCTTGAAGTAAAGGAATGAAATCAACTTCTTCGCTTGACGCCATGCAGTTGTTAATCAGGATTGATTTATTGTATATTCGCTATTTTTGTCCAATATTGTCTGTCATCCGCGTAGAAACTACAACTCGAGCACATGCAGTGTTAGATCTATTTATTTCGATGCCCGATAAATCATGATGGAGGCGACGTGGGCGGTAAATTATCTTAAACCGCCCCTACTAATATGGTGCATTCTGTATATTCATAGATAAAATGTGTATTCATGTTTGTAACTAAATGTTGTTTGAATAGAGAAAATAAGTATAGTAATTTTCAATTGTGAACATTTTCAAATTAATAGTGTATTATTATTATTATAATAGGAAACAACATGTATATATATATATATATATATATATATATATATATATATATATATATATATGTATAAGGCTGTTTCTTTTTTTTTCTGTTTTCGTCTGATTATTTGTTTTAAATAATAATTATCTATAATTACATCAAATTTCACTTCACTATATATGTATGGATGGTATGGTATCTATTATGTTTTTGCACTGTTTTGTAAAGGAATTTTAACGAATAACAATAATTATCAAACAACAGAAGCTTGTAAAGAATATTATACTATGGACTAATTATTGTGATTATTGTTATTAATAGAGAAAATAAGAGCTATATTAAATAATTATATTAAAATGTAATGAAAGTATCTTTTACAGAAGTTGTAATAGATACTATTTTAGAAGAATTGAATAAACATAAGAGGAAATTAAGGTAAGAAGAATATTCAAACCGAGCGGTCTAAGGCGTTATGTCTGCGCAGTATGCCTACTTGGAAACTGGGAGGTGATGGGTTTGAATCCCGACATCGATAGATTGTCAATTATTAAGAAAAAAAAAGGAGCGGTTTATTGACTAAACTGTCGGCGTATCGACAATAACGAAATAACCGGCTATGCCTGAGAAGGTTTTCTGCAGTTTACTTCACGAACTCCAGATTTATATCGGCGCAGTTCCTATCATAGTCGGCTGCAGCCGCATATCCTACTAATTCCTAGTCTATACACAAAAAATTCCTTCCACTCCACTCACATCCTCACATCCTTAGACATCACAATGGACCTTATGGTCGAAGTGTAGCCCGTCCAGGGCAGCCTCTACAATCTATCTACCTATCTATATTGTTAAGAAAAAAGTTATTTCTACTACAGGTAAAGGTGGCCCAATTGGTTTTATACTCGGTATATAAGATATATACCAGATATATTATGTTTAGTTCTGACTTTGTAATAGTTCATGTAGGTGTTCATAGAATGAGCTAATTAGTCGCATATTCGCCCGTCCGTCCGCCCATCTGTAAACACGATAACTCAAAAATGAGAAGAAACAACGATCTGAAATTTTGTATGAGTGTCTTAGAGTTAAAGTAACGTAAAGTTTGTTGGCAAAATTGGAAAATGTTTGGGAAAAATGGGCAAAACTGTCTATCTTTGCATCCGTATGAGATTTAACCAAATTCTTTGAAAACAAATATTTTCTTTAAATAAACAACTTTTTTCTGAATCTTTTTTTCATAAATTCAGTATATATAGGATATTTAAGCAATTAACTCAGTTATTTGTTATTTTCACATGTTTTCACTTTACCAGTTTTTATGGTAACTTTAAATAATACATTTGTAAAACTGTAAAATGGGTCCCTTTTAAAATTATTATCAGACTGAGATTTGGAAAAAAGGACTCAAATTTATTTAGTTTAATGCTTGCAGAAAAATGTTTACAGAGGCTTTTAAAAGAATAATGGGATAAAATAACTTCTCCATTTACAAAAATGTAAATGTCATTTTCACAGGAGATGAAATAAATGTTATAAATACATAACTTCGTTTGAAATTTTTTTACACAAACTCAATATATTTGCCACAATTTTAGCTCAAGTATCTGTAACTACTGTATAGTACAGAAGCATGCGTGTTTCTACATATCATATGCGTATGCAAAACTGTGCGTGTGTTGGAGTAAAATAAACAGTACGTATATAAAAGATTACCTCAGTGAGATATTTCATTTTTCGTTGCAGCAAAGAATTTCGTTAAATGTAAAATATTTAAGTTTTATGTCTTACAAAGACTATATATAGATATAAATAATAAACTTCGAAATTCTACCGTGCATCGTAGAATTGGCGACCCATAACATAGCCGGTTAAAACTACTTACTACTAAAACTAGTTTTCGTAACACGGCAGCGTGGCCGAGCGGTCTAAGGCGCTGGTTTTAGGCACCAGTCCGAAAGGGCGTGGGTTCGAATCCCACCGCTGTCAAATAACTTTTTTTAAATTTGTTTAAACTTATAATTAATCTATTCTGAATTATTTCATTATATAAAAAATTTCGTCACTATGAGCTACTACTTTCCTTGCGGTGGTCCTTTGCTATGTTTGATAAAAATTTTCCCAGCCGTTTTAAAATTATCAGCTCTTTCCTCTATCCTTTTGTTAAATTACTTATAAACAAATTAATATTTTTAACTTTTATAAGCCTTAATCGAAAGCTAAACAACCCCCACGGGCCTGGCTTGCGAGGTTTGCCACAAGCCAAGCGATAGGTACGGTAGCCTAGTTCATACATACTTAGAAATGAAACAGAAAAATTAAAACTTGTTTTAGAAATTTCTGAACGGCGATAACTTTTGAACGAATCAACCGATTTTGACGTGTATCATAATACACGACATTTGACATTGTTTAAGAGATGCATTATATAGATACGATTTTCAGCGCTGAAGCGCATTAAAACGAGTCTTTGCCTCTATTAATAATAATAATAATTCATTTATTGATTCTTTTTCCCGCAATACAAAGATCGTACAGAATAGATCAATTAAGTTTCATAAAAAAGGGAAATGGACATGATCGGACAAGAACTGTTGGATTCGTTTATATTAAACACTGAATCGGATCTTATCAAGGATGACGAGAATAGCAGCTTTTACGATCGAGTTATCGACAGCTTAGCTGACACTTCTCCTCTTTAAAAAAAAATGTTGATTGGTTAGCTTTCGATTTGTTGCATTCGACGCGAAATTGCTTCAAACCGACGAGAAAAATCGGAAAACTTCAATTTTTTCATTTCAACCCCCCGGAAAATCGGAAAAACATCCCCCAAAATTACGTTTATCTGTTCTATACATGCTAGAAAGATGAAATTTTCACGAATCGACCCGAAATAAAGTCAAATTAACATAAAACTTCATTACTTCCATCGCAACCCCCCGAAAATGGGAAAAACACCCCTAAAACTGCCCCTTTCACATCTATTCATGCTAGAATGATGCGGTTTTTTGCATTCAACGCGAAATTGCTTCAAACCGACGAGAAAAATCGGTAAACTTCAATTTTTTCAGTGCAACCCCCCAGGAAAATCGGAAGAACATCCTCTAAAATTACGTTTTTCTGTTCTATACATGCTAGAAAGATGGGATTTTCACTAATCGACACGAAATAACGTCAAATTTACAGAATATTTTGAAAAATTTTATTACCTACATCGAAACCCTACCGAAAATGGGAAAAACATCCCTAAAACGGACCTTTTCATTTCTATTTATGATAGAAAGATCAGGTTTTTCCATTTGACGTGGAACAGGTTCAAGATAACAGAATTATTTGAAAAAAGTAAATTTTTTCATCACAACCCTTCGCAGTTGGGAAAAACACCCGTAAAACTACCTCTTTCCTTCTATACATGCTAGAAAGATGCAGTTTTTTGCAATCGACGCTAAATAGCTACAAATTAGGAAGTTAATCCGAAAAACTTAATATTTTTTATTGCAACCTCACGGAAAATCGAAAAAAAACACCCCAAAATTATTTTTTTCAGTTTTATACATGCTAGAATGATAAGATTTTCACCAATCGACCCGAAATAAAGTCAAATTAACAAAAAAAATTTGAAAAATTTCATTACCTGCATCGCAATCTTCCGAAAAGTGAAAAACATACCTAAAACTGCCCTTTTCACTTCTTATCATGTTAGAAAGATCAGTTTTTTTCATTCGACGTGGAACAGGTTTAAAATAACAGGATTATTAAAAAACACAAATTTTGCCATCGAAACCCTTCGCAAATGGGATAAACAACCCTAAAACTACCCCTTTTCTTCTATACATGCTAGAAAGATGCGGTTTTTTCAACGCAGAATAACTGCAAATTAATCGGTTGATTCGAAAAACGTAATTTTTTTCGTCGCTATCTCTTGAAAATGATAATGTGAGACCTATCTATGCGCAGTGTCCCTAAACCCACTTCCCCCAAAAACTCCCCCCCCCCCGAAAAAAACCCTCTAAATTCTTCCCAAAAAATTACCCCTCCCCTCCATTAATTCTCTAATGGTAAGTACTTTTTGATAAGTATTTTTTTCAACTTTTTTTACAATTCATGTAATGTTATTTTCTGTCACGCGGAGCCACGGAGTCAAAGGGATACTCCCTTGCGAGCAAAGCGAGTAATATATATAAAGTTGATAATTAAAAATTTGTATATTTCATTATTTTTCGATAGTATCCCATCTACCATAATCCCGTTCCGGGCCCCGGGCTTGTGGGAAGCCACCCGGGCCCTTTCGGCCCAGTCCGACCCTGGTTTATTGCATAAAGAAAAACAGTATAAAGTTTTGTGCTTATTTTATTACAAAATAAGAATTTTATAATTTATATACAGCGTCATATATTTCATCAAAAAAGACAGCATGATTGTTTAACCAAAGTAATGAAGATTTTTCTACATTTTGTAAATAATTTATTTTATCCTACTTTAAAATAATTTTTACAATTTTGATTTTAGCAATTAGTTTCATTACAATTATTATTATTTGAATAGGTATTATTATTATGGATATTTATTTGTAATGTATTTATAAAATTATTTAAATATTTTGCACTACATAATGGTGTATTAATTGGTATGGTACGATGAAATTTTCTCCGCTCAATAATAAATGCATGTTTACGATCATCAAATTCTGTACATTGTATTAAACGATGCCCCCATAATATTTCATTTGATAAATATGATGTTCGCATTTGTGATGTTTGTGATGTTGATTCTGAACAACCAGTTAATACAACTAATATTTCAAATCTATAGAAATAGAAAATGTATAATAATATATTTATTAGAAATTATATTAAATGAAACAGTGCTTGTCAAATAATTTAATGCCATATGGGCGAGAATTAAAAATTAGAATATAACCAATAATTTCTTCTGTCTTTCAGAATAAATCTGTCTTTTCACGATGATCTCGGGCATTTCCTAAAACGTCGGTGTATGGAGTAGACATAGAAAGTTAGATATAGTGTCTGGGCGCATCGTGGGAAGCCTATCTTATTTCGACGGATTGTGTCTAGCGTAATCTCTCGTAGTTTAAATTATGAAGCTTCTTAAAGTGCCCAATGGACAAAGGCATTTTGTGTCACGTGAAATATACAAGTAAAGAAAGCTATTGCATATTAGATAGATAGATAGATTGTAGAGGCTCTCCTGGACGGGACACACTTCGACCATAAGATTCATTGTGATGCCTAAAGATGTGAGGATGTGTGTGGAGGACAAGGAATTTTATGTGTAGACTAGGAATTGGTAGGATGTAAGGCTGCAGCCGACTTTGATAGGAACTATGCCGATACTCATCTGGAGTTCGTGAAGGAAACTGCAGCAAACCTTCACAAGCATAGCCGGTTACTTCGTTCTTGTCCATACGCCGACAGTTTTGTCAATTAACCGCTTCCTTGTTGTTTTTGTTTTAATAATTGACAAAACTGCCGATGTCGGGATTCGATAAGCGCGGCTACTTAGCTGGTAGGCTATTGTATATTAATTGGAAATAAAGATTTATATTCAAAATTAAATTTGAATTTCAACAACTCAATACATGATTATAAGATTAAAGATCAATATCAAATAAATATCCCCTTTCAGTTAAAAAAAAAACTGTCACTCCAGTAAATATCAGAAAATTATAATTTTTAAGCATTTCTAAACAATGTAGGTTATAATTACTGACAAATTAAATGAGATAACTATTCCAACTGAGTTCTACAATCTTTTAATTCATTTATTTTATCCCGAGATGGTCGGGTTTGCGTGTTATTGAGCTCCCGCACTAACAATATAACTTTGAAAGTATACTGCATTTGTACAGAATTGGCCAAATGAAAATATGTTATTTTTGCCGGATAAATAAAAATATATTATTCATCCAATTACCGAAGTAATATTATTTGACCTAATATATAAGTGTTCGTGAAAAAAAGATTCCACAATGAGACTACGATATTAAATACGGCAGATTCTGTTAGACACATTCATCGAAGTACTTTTCACGAAATGTCTAGGCACTACATGTAACTTTTCACATTTACGCGATACAGCGACATTTCATGAAATGCCTAAAATCTTCGTGATAACGCCATGACAAATATACAATAGATTTCGAAATATTCTAACTTCAATTATCCGGACTGCCAATTATTCGGATCACTTTGAGAAAAAAAGGCCGTATTTGGATGGTTTTTGCAGCACAAGTATTGGAAAACCCTCTTCCTGGGCCGATTATTTT
This sequence comes from Nineta flava, assembly GCA_963920215.1. Classification (NCBI taxonomy): domain Eukaryota; kingdom Metazoa; phylum Arthropoda; class Insecta; order Neuroptera; family Chrysopidae; genus Nineta; species Nineta flava. The sequence goes on from OY986043.1 coordinate 63,364,569, forward strand.
CGAAAAAGCAAAAATTTCATCCGATAAATTATTTAATTAATTATTTTATTATCAAATTCGGATCCGGTTTAAATTAATCCGGATAATTGAATGAATTTAAATAGATAGATATAGTTGGATAATACTGTATTTCTATTCTATTGCTTCCAAAACCGGTAATTAAGATGGACCACCATTTTGAGAAACCCTGGTAAATTATTGATATTTTATCTGATAATTCTAATTGAAATGCTATAAACTAACTGAGCAAAACCTATGAACACTACTAATTTATAAATATTTAATGGTGGCTTTATTGAGTTGCTCTTACTTTGGCCATGCCAAATCTATTCCGTTTTCAAAATAGTTTAGAAATCTATCCGATTATTAATAAACCTATGTAATTATAAATAAATTAATGCAGCACCACCAACAGAGGGAGGATCGAAAATTTATGTTAAATTATAGAGGGAGGAGTGAAAATTTACGGATTTTGTCCGTCGGGAGAGCTGTTTTAGTTGTATTATACAGGGTGTTCTGAAATTCTGGAAAAACAAACAAAAAAGTTTAATAAAGTTTTTCGATTTGATGCTTAGTTTTTGAGATATAATTAATTAAACATTAAATTCAATCATTTTGTGGGTGTCGCTACACTTATTGAGAACTCTGATTGTCGCTACTCTAACATGGCCGCTTTACTCCACTACTGTGGCCCCATCTCCTTACACCTAATTAATTAAATCTAAAAAAATAAGCGTCAAATAAAAAACTTTATTAAACTTTTTTGTTCGGTTTTTCCGGCTCTACACCGTGGTATAGTTTTCTTGAATGAATTTTAGAACATCCTGTATATTAAGATATGTAAGTGAAAAAATTATCACAATTTAATAAAAAAACGTCATTAGTCACATGTTAAGGAATTTTCCCGGCGAGTTTCAAAAGTTATTTAAAAAAATGATGCATATCAATTTAGAACTAAATAATTAATGAGTTCTTAACGAATAAATATGTTTTATGAATACGTTGCCAATCTTTTGAAGTCGGTAATATAAATACCGTTTTGTAGATTTACTCCTGTACTCTAGCTAGTTTATAATATTTAACAGCAAAACTTTCGGTTTATGGGATATTGGGATACTTAATATTGAAGTCAAATCATTACAGGCGCTGTTTTTCTTAAAACGCTTTAAATAATCACTCCTTTAGTTTTCTTCGCATCACTGAGTATAAACACCTGTACAAACATATTTCTAAACAAGTAATGTAACAACTAACTGAGATAATTGTTTGAATACCCAGTATATACTGAGTTGTATATCAGTGATTTAATTATTAACAATTCAGCGTATTCGAATTGTTAACAATTCGCTTTCAGCGGAACATTTTTTCTATCTCTTACGGTTCCAAAGATGTACATTTCCCCCCTGGCGGGAGGAAACACTTTCGGATTTTTCCTACTAACGAACTTAACCTTACTTTTTTGCTCTAGAACACACACAAAAAATTTCAGCTCTTTATTCTTGTTATCGTCTCCACAGACAGACGGACATACAGAAATGGCCGAATTAGGCCATTTTATGAACACCCATTTCAAGCATTTATGTCAAGGATTAATAATTTCCAGCGTTACAATGTTGGCATTAAACCTTGTATATTTACATATACTAGATATAAAAACTATCTACAGTGCCCAGTTTTAATTAAAATATCACTCACATATTGATATAATATTTAATATAATCAATATGGGTATATTTAGATGAATCATACATCGATATAATCAATTATATTAATAATACTAAAAACATATATATATATATATATATATATATATATATATATATATATATATATAGGAACCTTTTTGTTAATAAATCTTTAGCCGATATATCATATAACGGACTATTTTCATCAATTATATGTACAATTGTCAATGGCCACATCAATAAACCATACGATTCTATTTTCATATCAATCATATAATTTTTTAATATTTCATTTTCTTGTGTTTTATGTGTACGCACAAAATATGCTTGAATTTTTGTGCCAATAATATGTGCATGATTTATATCCCATACACGAAACATAAAACATAGTTTTCCATCACGTTGTGAAATCTAAAAACAAAAAAATTTGAATAAATTTTAAATCAATACGATAAAACATGAATGACAAAGAATTATAATAAAATTATATGTGTGTTAGTTAAACATTAAACTACGAATGTTAAAGTTATTCGTTCAATAACATGGATTTAAGACATGCATGAAAGTTTCCTTGAGGAGTCCTTCATGTATCGTCTCGAATTTTGTGGGTTCATTCTGGTTTTCACTCGATATCGGTAGAAATAATATCGATAAAATATATTGATTTCGTTCTCGTCGAGAAACAAACACGTTGCGTTACGTCTCTTGTCTCAATTCTCGACAAAATTTTCGCATCTCGTCTCGATGCTTGCGGCAACATTCGGTATATAGTCAAACCCGGTAATAACTGAGTTCATTATCAATACGTGAACTGTTTATTTTAGTTTTGATCTGTAATCCTGGGTAAAACTCTTCACTTAGTGAAAAAAAGTGTCCAAAAAAAATTGTTTATTTTTAAAATAAAAGTGTGTTAAAAAAGAGACATTTTCGGACAAATGGACATTCCTCCTGCCCCTGGTGGGGGATGCATAGTCCGATTTTTTCCATTCACAATATAAAAAAATGTTCAGGTATTAATACTGATAAATTTTTTTTCGCTAAAATTAAACAATAAATTCATAATTATTTGTTGTGTCCTCGGCCCTCTAAGCCTTCCTTTATCTTTCAAATTTTAAAAGAACTACATTATCAAATTTCATTCTGATCCAAATATATGTTAAAGATCACACAAGGCTCATCTACAATGGCACTTTCGTTTCATCGGTTCAATAACTGAAGATCAACCGAATTTTCTTAATAAAGAAAAGAGTATTTTTGAGTAAAGTTTTGAGTTGTTTTTTTTTTCTAATCTCTACAGGATATTTGATTTAACAGAATAATGATAACACAAAATAAAAAATGTTTTATGATAAAATAAAACTTTAAGGTACATTAAATTTATTTATAACTATTTACTCATTTTCATACTTTAATTTTAATTATTGTTAAATGTTTATTAAAAGTGTTATTATTTAATAAACTTTTAATATAAAGTAGTAATAACGTATATATATATATATATATATATATATATATATATATATATATAACACTTAAAATGTAAACCATATATACATTCTACTTTGTGTTTTAAATCAATTAAATACTTTGTATTATCATACAGTCTGTCTCTTGAAAGTTTTTTTCAAAAGAGTTATTTAAAAATTATGAAACATAACAAGCCGTATGATTTTATGTTTATGAATTGTCTCTGCGTATTTCTATAAGTGCAAGTAACAAGGTATACACGACCAACTTCCCAGTATTTCTTCACAGTATTAAATTAATTAATTTTTGGTTTGTAAATATCCAAATATACCTATTGGTATACCCATTTATAAAATTTATAAAATTGCAAATCGAGCGTCAGTTAGAAATAGGTGAAAATTAACTACCTAGATTTGCTTAGATTTGTTAAATATTTGCTTCCTAGATTTACTGTTACATACAACATCATCAAGATAAACTTTTTTTAAAAGTCGTCAAGTAGGAGATAAGTAGACTCACCGAATTTTCTCCGTAGTAAGAATCATAATGAAATGAAGTATCCATGACGGTAATTCTAATAAATGATAACACTTAAAACTTTAAAGCAGTAAATTTCTTGAACGATTTTGCACGTCAACTAAATTCTTCCCTAAAGTACCAAAAGCACGCAGCATACAAAATTCCATGCTGACTAGAATTTTGCCTAGTATGTTAGATGGACAAATTCGCTAAAATTGAAGGATTCTTAATACACAGAAGTTGGACTACGAGAAAATTGCTAGAATTTTGTTTATGTGCTTTAGCAAAAGAGTAAGTTTACGTTCGTCAATGGGCAAAATCGGACCACGTTTGGGCAGTAGAACCGTTAGAAGTAGAACAAAAATTTAGAGGCAAAAAATGTTCCTTTTTAAAAAATAAACATAAATTCATAAATTCAGTATATACCGGGTATTTATGCAATTAATTCAGTTAGTGGGTTTTTCACTTCTTTACGTACATTTATGTTATAATAATAAAAGTCATTAATTATGGCGATATTCAAGGGTGAACTTCATTATAATATATCGAACTGTAGTTTTGTGAAATTAAAATGTGCAGACTCTTGTGTGGTACATAGCGTCATTAATAGAAAGCACATTTTCATCATTATTTGAAACCTCTTCTAATAAACTTGTTTATTTTGAATGGGAGAAAATTTCCTTTAAAAGTCAGGTTTTACTCAGAAATCTCTTTATATAATATTTAATTTGAGTTACGTTTTATTTTAATTTATAATAAATATTATTTTAGTACGTATATATATATATTAAAACCATAAAAGGCAATCATTAAATTCAGTCAGAATGATATGATATTATTATCTGTTTTGCTACAGCATAATTCACGAGTACTTAGTTATTCAATAATATTGAAGCTTATATAACTTCTCAGAAAGGGTTTATCAGAAAGTGTTTGATTAAATGTTTCGTCTGATATGCAATTTCTTATAAAATTTTATAAAACATTTGGAAATGAACGTTCTTCTAAACACCAATGTAGGTTTATGGAAGATTGACGTGACGGTAGCCAATTGTTCGATAAATATCTGATATCACACAAAAGTAACGAATCACAAATTGGAACTCAATAATTATTCAAATTGAGTCGGTGTCAGCATAGAGAAATTCACATAAAATTTGGACACCGCCTCCAAAAATAACAATAATTGTACATATATATTTACAAATTTTTGCTTATTTGAACTAAAATTGACACAAGAATATGCAATTATTTTTTTACTTTTTAGTGTATTTTTTGTTTTAGAATATTTGATTTTTGAAGTCGGGTTTCCATTTTGCCAAAAATTTTTTCATTTCTAGCTTTTTGGTGACTTTGAAGTTCTATAACTGATTTTATTTGTCTGAATATTGGTAGACCTACTAAACGACCTACTAATTTTTAATAAATTTTTTTATAACACATTTTTTTTATCCGTTTTTTTTATTTGTAATTTTTAGTGCATTTTTTCATAACAGATTTTCAGTTTTTTTTACATGCATTTTGTTTTTTTTTTGTAAAAATTTTTTTTTTTGGGTCGTTTTTTTTTGTAAACAATTTTTCTATTTGAAGTTGGTTTTTAAAAAAAGTTTCTTATTTTTCCATTATGAATGAGTATACCCTTTCAAACAAACTAAAAAATTTCGCAGAAATCGGTGATCACATATAAAATAAGGATTTTCCTCGATTTCCAGGGAATCCCCGAATCAGAATGCGGTGACAAAGGGACCAATGAGAAATCAAACCCTTTAAAACAAAAATTCAAAATTGGTTCATAAATGACGAAGTTCTGAGGTGACACACTTTAAAAAAAATGCAAACGAATTGAGAACCATCCTCCTTTTTTGAAGTCTGGTTGAAAAGATATGCTTGTGCTATATTATATAAACATTTCGCAGGGGGAAGCGAGCCAAAAGAGGACATAAATATTCAAAATGTCCACATTTTTTTCTACCTATATCATATACATATACTAGCCGTAACTCGCCCGCTTCGCTGACGCTGAAGATTCGGATTTTGTTCACAATTTCATGGGTTTCAATTTTTTTGCGCGGAACTATAATTTTCTTTCCAAAATAAAACTAGCCTAAGTTACTTCTCATAACATCAGCTATCTCCCGTTAAAATCGATTCAACCGTTTCGGAACAAATAGTAGCCGGAACAAACCGTCAGACAGAGAGAAAAAAATTTTTAAATTTTTTTTGTTATAAGTACTATATATACTTTCATTTGATATCAAACTCGATACATTTGTGAATTTTTTTTTGCAATCGTTTTATGCAATTTATATCCGTCATGATGAATTTGCTATAATCTGTGACACGCGGAACGCTAACATAAGCGAACGACACCTCATTCCTCAAAATCGGATGCGTACTTAAGGCGCTACGGTAGAACTTAAATAAATGCTAACACACATTGACTGCTAAAAACATAACCCTTGCTTTTGGCTTTGCCGTTGTTGGGTAAAAATACTTTAAGTGCCAAAATCATACGTAATTTAGAACAATTTCTTATATGACATTGCGGGCTGAATTATATGTATGTCAAATAAATTCAGCCTTTTTGAATTGAATTGTCCATATACACATTCGTTCATAAAAATTGAACCAATAATTCACATTATAAGCGTATATATTACTAAATATATGTATTATAGACTTTCAAAATAAAATTGAATAACTTTGGTTCTTTGTTCTCTGCTTGAGTCTTTCCATCATAAATTTCCCAAGTTTTTCAAAGTTAATTCTGAAAAAAATAAAAATACGTAAACAAAACGTTTTGTTCACTAATTAAATCATAACGTTACATATACGCCACCCTATATAACATACAGTAACACTTAGAATGTTTCATTTGGTTCAAATTTGATGAACAGGAGTGTACATATTTATATAGGTGTACTACATACGTAGATACCTTTACATATTAAATATATAAAGTTTTAATAGCCCAAGTAAAATAAAATCATCTTTTCACTTTGACGTAAAATACATGATGAATTTTGGTATAACTTGTACCTAACTGATTTACTATAGAGTAGACTACTCAGTCAATACACGGAGAGTCTTTTCTAAATAGTAATAAACACAATGGTTGTGTCAACTTAGCGAATATCTTCAGAATAAAGACATCAATTCTGTTAATGATATTTAGTAACTTTTATTTTATTAAGGTATAAAATTTCAAATTCACCCCAATACCTAGATCAGTCTTTGTATTATAAATACATATTTCGACTACTGTTGTTGCAACTGGTATCAACCTTGGGTGAATGTCCAGCGTTAACTTTTGATTATCGGTAAAAAAACTAAGATAGGTAACTTACCCCAAACGTTGCTAAGCAATCAGATATGATGATTCACGATTCAAGAAAAAGGGATGGGAAATGGATGGATATTTCTACCTCGTGATGCCACTTCGAATTCACTGAAGACCGCAATCGAATACTGCGAAGCACTTAGTAACGTTTGTGTTAACGATAACGATAAAATCATATACTACTAAATATACACTTATCACTATTACTACATTTAATTGTGAAAGCGCGGATAATTATATATAAATTAGGATATGCCCAATATGACTACTATATTCTACTAGAAAAGTTAGATTAGAACTGCTAATTTTTTTACTGTCGGATATGTTGTACCAAAATTGCGTAGGAGTCGACACGTGACCCTATTTCGCTCTTTTACCGACAAATAGAATTTTGTTATTTGTCATAGGTCGAATGCATGTTTGTACAAACACATTGTTTTCTACAATAATAATTATATAAATAACAATTGTCTAACAATTCTAATTACCACCCAAACAACAATAAAGATACTGCATTAACATTCCCCCCAGGCATTGAAACATTGTTTCAATCAGGAAAAAATATTTAAAATAAATAAATAAAAATTCGATTCCATCGATCTATCGCTTAGACTTTTAAAGGAGATAAGTCAAAATAAATACCATTCTAAATTAAACAAAATAATATTCAAATACAAAAAAATAAACAACAACATAACGGTAATTTAGTTTGGTTATGCTGATAATGCTATTGTGTTGGTAGTGGACACAATTTAACGACAGGTCTTTTATAGTACCCATGCTTCGTCCGAATTGTCGCCACTCGTACAACCCCGTCTGCACCAGGATATACTTCGGTAATGATTCCTAATAACCAATGAAGTGGGGGTAAATTTTCTTTGATCAAAATCATTATCGTTCCAACTTTTGCGGGTGTTTCCAAGGTATTCCATTTTTGCCTGGCCTGTAACGTATTAAGGTACTCTACGTGCCATCTTTTCCAATATGATTGAACAATTTGTTCAATCAAAGATTTCCTAAATAACAGATTGGTAGGACCCGGGAGTACTTCTAACGATAGTAGTTGTGCTAAGGGAACCCCATTTAAAAAATGCGAGGGAGTTAATGCTAGAGGATCAGAGGGATCCGAACTAAGGGTATATAATGGTCGAGAATTCAACAACGCTTCAACTTGAATGATGACTGTGTTAAATTCCTCGTACGTGAGGATCTGCTCACCTATCGTTTTATTTAAAATGGATTTACAGCTACGAATGTTTCCTTCCCATAAGCCTCCCCAATGTGGTGAAGCTGGAGGTATGAGTTTCCAAGTTATTTTATTGGCGAGTAATTCTCCTTTTATTATTTCCTTTTACTCATAACGTTCTATAAATTCATACAATTCGTTGAGTTTCGATTTTGTCCCAACAAAATTAGTGCCACAATCGGAGTACATCACACTAACAGGACCTCTACGTGACAAAAATCGCTTAAACGCGGCAATAAATGTAGCAGTTGACAAGTCAGAACACAATTCTAAATGCACAGCCTTAGTTACAAAACAGATAAATATGCATAAATATGCTTTCTGAGTTCGATTGCCCCGATGGCGAGAAAAGGTTATTCGATAGGGTCCTGCAAAGTCTGTTCCTGTATGAAGGAATGCTTTGGCTTGATTAATTCTAGGCGCAGGGAGGTCAGCCATAATAGGATATACCACCTTCGGTTGGTGCCGAAAACAGGTATTACAAGATTGCACCACCTTTCGAATTATTGATCGACCAGATATGATCCAATACTTTTGTCGAAGTAAGGAAGTTAACAACAATACTCCTACATGCAAATTTTTTGTGTGGTAGTGGCGAACTAAAATTTCAGTGAAGTGATCTTTGCTAGGTAACAGAATGGGATGTTGATGATCATAGTCTATATGAGCATTTGATAGTCGACCCCCAACACGTAGAATATTTTTATCATCTAAAAACGGATTTAAAATCTTCAGATTACTAGAAATAGGTTTCTTCAATTTTAAAGATTTTATTTCTAAATTAAAATGTACCACCTGAACTGATTTAATGAGAAATTCTTCGGCTATTGATACATCTTTCACTAAATTGGAGCCATTTCTAGATAGAATTTTCAAAAAACGTAATACGTAAATTGTTGTATTTACTAAACGATTCCAGGATGAAAATCTTTCGATAGCTAAATACAATGGCGATTGTGTTGATTCCACTGATATTAATGTTGTAGATTTTTCTTCTAACGAAAAGAGATCGTCGATATCTATTTTTCGAATTGGCCAATTTTCTACTGATTTTGTCATCCAAGAAGGGGCGGAAAACCAAATTTGATGGTTATCAACTAGCTGTTGAGGAGTGAGTCCTCGAGATATGGGGTCCGCTAAATTTTGATTTGAAGGTACATGATACCAATGATTATCAGGTAAATTCTGTTGAATTTTTGCAACTCTATTTGCTACAAAGGTACTCCAGCGATGGGGGGATGATTTGAGCCAATTTAAAACTACCGTAGAATCGGATAGGGCATAAATGTTGGTAATAGATGTGCGGTTTTTATAAACATTTATTACAAATTGCAATAATTTTGCTAGTAGTAATGCTGCGCATAATTCCAATCTTGGAATTGATAAAGATTTTATTGGAGCGACCTTAGATTTGGCACAAACTAGTGAACAGGATATGTCATGATCATTAACTGCACGAAGATAGATAGCAGCACCATATCCCTTTTCACTACTGTCAGCAAAACCTATCAATGAGATAGCCGTTTTATTATTAACTAAAAGGTGTCTTGATATGTTGAGGTTTGTTATACAATTCAATTCAGTACAAAATATGGACCAACGCGATTTTAATGTTTTGGGTGGATCTTCATCCCAATCTAATTTTGAAATCCAATAATCTTTTATTAACAATTTCACAAACATGGTAAGGGGTGCTAATAGACCTAAGGGGTCGAAAATCTGTGCCAATGTAGACAAAACATTTCGTTTGGTCGGTTTAGATTCGATATGTCCTAAATTAAACGAAAAACTATCCAATTTTGGTTGCCAAGTGAGGCCTAACACTTTAAATTGCTGATCGAAGTCTAGAGTTTGTATAAGTTTATGGGAATCAGGTAGTTTTGACATTAACTTATCTGAATTACTGGCCCATTTTACCAGTTGGAAGCCACCGGATTTGAACAGATCTACTAACTCACGATACAAATTTTCTGCATCGTCTTCATTTTCGATTGAATAAACCAAATCATCAACATAAAAAGAATTTTTAACGATTGAGGATGCTTGTGGAAAATGTTGAGATTCATCTTGAGCAAGTTGTTGTATGGTTCGTAAAGCTAAGTATGGCGATGCCGTAATTCCAAAGCAAACAACATTTATTTCAAAAACAGATAGAGGGTGGTCAGGTGAAAATCTCCACAATATCCTTTGAAATTTTCTATGCGATTCCACAATGCGTATTTGTCTAAACATTAACTTTATATCAGCAGTAAATGCTACTGAAAATAGCCGAAAATCTAATAATAAAGCAAAAAGATCCTTCTGCAATTTGGGTCCGGCGTGGAGTAAATCGTTTAACGATGATAGGCTGGTTGATTTTGTTGATGCGTCATAAACTATACGGATAGGGGTTGAACTACTTTCCTTGAATATCGGATGATGGGGGATATAGAAATTTGGCTCTGAAATGACAGGATTTTCAACAATAGACATATGATTTTGATTCAGGTAATCCTGCATAATTTCATTATAGGCTAATCGTAAACTGTGATTATTTTCTAATTTTCATTCTAGAGCCAAAAATCTATGACGAGCGCTATCCAAAGAGTTACCAAGATTTGATGGATCAGATTTGAATGGCAGTGGTACTGTATAACGGCCATCAGAGTTTCTTCTAAAGGAAGATGCATACAACTCCTCACAAGCTGCGTCATTCTGATTCAAAAATGTAGGTTCAGCTACATTTTCGATTTCCCAAAATCTTTGCAGTACACTTTCTAAAGATTCAAAAGTGCAAAATGCTTTTGTTTCATCTAAGGTACTAGACAAGATTGGGGCGGTTCCCATAACAATATATCCTAGTTTGGTTTGGATTGCAAGAGGTGTGTTAGGGGTGCCGGTTACCTTACCAGGACCTAAAAGTTCTGCCACAAGTTGCGATCCTATAATACCATCTACTTCACAAGGTGTATGGTACAAGTCATCAGCTAGCGGTAAATCTACGAGATGATCGAGATTTGTTATGTCAACTTTGACTGATGGCAAGCTGTCCGTAATTTTGTCTATTATAAAAACGTTCATATTGAACTTGTATTGATCATTTATAACAGAGGCAAAATTAAGATTTGAATATCCTCTAATGGATTTCTTTGATGCAGATATCCCTTGTACTAACATATTAGTTTTTGAAATGGGTAGATTTAATCTTTTACAACAATCGAATGTAATGAAATTAGATTGACTACCAGTATCTAAAAGAAGCCTGATTTTATGTTTGATGTTCCTGCTGTCAAAGGCGTACACAACTGCAGTGGACAACAACACTACAGAGTTTCGGATCATTAAATTATTTAACGGTGGTTGTCTAAAACAATAACTATGAACAACTTTATGGTCGCTGCTGTTGTTAGGTTGGGATTCTTCCTTGGTTTTAGAGCTACAATTTGGTGATCCAACGGTTTTCGATACATTACTGGCCTGATCAAAATGTAATAAAGTGTGATGCTTAATTTTACAGAGATTGCAAGTTCTCTGCGACTGACAATTACTAATTTTGTGATGTGGGTTCAAACAATTAATGCATAAGTTTTTTTCTTTCGCCACTTTATATCTATCATGCGGTACAAGATTTAAAAACTTGGGACATTGAGTAACTGTATGCACTTGTTGATCACAAACAAGACAGTTGTTTTTTAAATATTTACTATTTTGACTATTCGGTAAGTTGTTGACATTAAAACATTTATTTACACGCTCAGCTGATTTATCATTGATATTGCTAACAAAATAATTTTTACTAATTTTAGATGGATTTGAAGCACTATTGTTAACTCGAAATTTATCCATTTTTGTTGTTTTGCTCTGACGTCTAACAAATTGAATCAGTTCTTCGTAGGTGGGTAAGCCTGTGTGATCTCGAATTAATTCTCGAAGGCTTGAACTGTTTCACTGGGAAGTTTCGTCATCGAAAAATAAGTCAAAATATAGTCGGTTAGATCTTCGAGTTTTAAACGTTTCAATGCAACAACAGATGTATGGAATTTTTCCAGAAATATTTGTAGCTGGTTGTGGTTTGAATTGTACGTTGGAGGAAAACTAAACAATCGATCTAAATATAAATTAGCTAGATATCTTTGATCTTGATACGTATCTTCAAGAAGCTTCCAAATCAATGTATAATTACCTGGGGTAGGTTCAAGGCCACTGCATGTTTTCAAAGCCTTTCCTGTAAGGCTACCCAAAAGATATTGCAGCTTTTCTGCTTGTGTAAGCTCAGTCTTGATATGAACAAGCTGCTGAAAGTTTTCATAATACAGTGGCCATAACGTTAAATCCTCTCCGTCGAATTTCTTCAATTCAATTTTAGGCAAATGAATCCTCGACCGATTTTGAGATGGATGGCTACATTCTGAAGGGCTAGAAACGACTGTTTCATTCTTGATGAAAGACATAGCAAGATATTCAATGTGATCGCACAACTCTTCAAAACTTTCTAAAAACTGATACGACGGTGTCGCTTCAGGAGTTAGTTTCTGGTTTAAAATGACAATTTGTTGGATTAGATCGTGATATTCCACTTTGGTTTTTGAAAACGTACTATAACGGATTTTAAAGTTTTCTAATTTTTTATAATTTGTTGAATCAGCTTTTAAAGCTTGACCATCGTCATAACACAATTGTATTCTCCGAAAAATAACTTCGCGTTTGGATAACACACGATCTAATTCTAATTCAGTCGATGATTTAGCAGGCATTATTATGGAATGTTGAAACGAACGTGATTAACGAGATTATGAAAATATACCAAACCAAAAAATATGTATGATTTACAAAATGATTATAAGATAGAATTGAAAATAGATATGTGTTTCTACCAACATGCAGTCGATGAACAAAATATTTAAAGATATAATCGCGAAGGTCCCTGCTCGGGCGCCAATGTTGTTGCAACTGGTATCAACCTTGGGTGAATGTCCAGCGTTAACTTGTGATTATCGGTAAAAAAACTAAGATAGGTAACTTACCCCAAACGTTGCTAAGCAATCAGATATGATGATTCACGATGCAAGAAAAAGGGATGGGAAATGGATGGATATTTCTACCTCGTGATGCCACTTCGAATTCACTGAAGACCGTAATCGAATACTGCGAAGCACTTAGTAACGTTTGTGTTAACGATAACGATAAAATCATATACTACTAAATATACACTTATCACTATTACTACATTTAATTGTGAAAGCGCGGATAATTATATATAAATTAGGATATGCCCAATATGGCTACTATATTCTACTAGAAAAGTTAGATTAGAACTGCTAATTTTTTTACTGTCGGATATGTTGTACCAAAATTGCGTAGGAGTCGACACGTGACCCTATTTCGCTCTTTTACCGACAAATAGAATTTTGTTATTTGTCATAGGTCGAATGCATGTTTGTACAAACACATTGTTTTCTACAATAATAATTATATAAATAACAATTGTCTAACAATTCTAATTACCACCCAAACAACAATAAAGATACTGCATTAACAACTACAAAGAGTTCATCATCAGTATAAATTAGCTAGTCGTAATTTACTCTTGATATTTGAAATAGATAGAAAATCGGAATCAATCGACAAAAATAAAAAGAAATAAAAAATTAAACAAAATAAATTAAAATATAATAAATTTTAATGAATTACTCTTGTTAAAATTACTTTCATTCAATTTACTCTTGTTAACATCACTCTTATTAAAATTACTTTTATATTGTCTCAGGATATGTTATTCGTTGCTAATTTGGTAACAGTTTACGTTGTAGTCGAAATACGTATTTATAATATAAAAACTGATCTAGGTATTAGGGCGAATTTGAAATTTAATTTCAAAAACCTAGAGTTCTCATTAATTATCATTGGATAATTTAATACTTATTAAGGTAGTTCACTCGTACACCCACTTCTCTTAAGAGTTTGATGAAAATTAAATATACTATTTAAAAAAATTCGTTACGCAGGAACTGCGTCAACTTAGCGAATTTCCTTAGAATACATAAATCACTCTCTAGTGGTCATAATTTAAGTGTAATCAAAATGAAATATAATATCTGATATAACTTTAATATATGCAAAAGTTAAATTTATTAATAGCTAAAATAGAACGGTATAACGATTATAGCTTATAGTTACTATGGAAACGACAGTCAAAAATTTTACGAATCGGTAAATTGTCGGAAAATGAAAGAAATTTCGCTATGATCTTTGTATCTGAATAATCGAATGTTGACTTTCAAAATAAAATTGAACAACTTAGGTTCTGTGCTTCTGTTCTGTGAGTCTTTTCATCATAAATTTCCCATTTTTTCAAAGTTAATTCTGAAAAAAAAATTCGTTACGCAGGAGCTGCGTCAACTTAGCCAATTTCCTTAGAATACATAAATCACTCTCTAGCGATCATAATTTTAGTGTGATCAAAATGAAATATAATATCTGATATGACTATAGTATTTGCAACAATAGCTGCATTTCCTTTGGAGGAAATTCGCTAAAAGTTAAATCTATTATAGCCAAAATAAATCGATGTATAACGATATAGTTTATAGTTACTATGGAAACGACAATCAAAATTTTTTACAATAAAATATATTTCATGTATTTGTGTCAAACACAAAATATTTAATATCTCTATTAATATTAGAATAATCGAAAAATAAATAAGGAAAAAAGTTGTAGAAAATCAAGTTTCCTACAATTCATTACTTGATCATTTTTCTCAAACTCTAATGTGGATAGAGATATTTAGAATTTTACCTTTCAATCTTTAATTGTAAATATTTCTGTAAATATTAGTGTAAATATCTGTAAAAATTGCAGTAAAACTTAGTACCTACAACTTAACTCCTGATAAATTTTTCGATTTTTCAAATATTAAGGGAGATAGTCAAATCTTGTTTTTTCCCCTCCCTCTAAACCACATTTCCCCTCGTCCGATTTTATTCATTACGAACTTGACCTTTAGAATACCAAAAGCGACCTAAATACCCAATTTCATTCCAATCGGAATAAAACTGTGACCGCTAGAGAGTTCACAGACATTTAAAAAAAGTACATATGTTGTATATATATATATATATATATATATATATATATATAAAAATTTTAGCGATAGTGATTTTTAACATCTAATAGGTAGGATCGATGGACATTTGAAGAAATTTTTACGAAATTCCAACATTGGTGCAAAAACACTAGCTGCATTTCCTTTGGAGGAAATTCGCTAAAAATGAAAAAAAATACGTATACAAAAAATTTATTCACTAATTAAATCATAACGTTACTGATGCGGATGCGACACCCTATATAAACAATTTTAATTTGACCGGGCTACTAATCGTATTCTTAGAAACATTTCTCCGTGTAGTTGTCAGTCACATCACAGTATTATTACTGTTTGTGCTTGCCTGCCTGCTTGCTTGCTTGCTACCTTGATTGCTACGAATATTAAAATGATTTTATTACGTGATAGAAATTTTATTATTACTTTTCGAATAATTTTTATGTTAGTTTTATATATCTTCTTCTTTTTTTCGTTCTTATGCGTGTGATGATTACTTTCACTTTCATGATTTTCTGAACGCTCAATTTTATGTTATGTGTGCGAGTGACTGTGTGTGTGTGTGAATGAGAGAGAGAGAGAGGGTGTGGGTGTTCATAAAAATGTTGATAGAGAAGCAAGCAACTCTTTGAACAGTTAAAGAGTTATATGTAAATGATTTTAAAATATATGTTTTATGTAAAAGGAATGAATATAAAAAAAATCAGTCATATGATGGATGATCCGATTTAAAATAAAAATTTTTTATCAATATAATCCTATGGAAGGAATCTGATTAGGATATCGTATATATCGTATAGGTATCGTATATTTTTTTTAATTTTTGATATTTCGGAGGTATCCTTAGAGAGATTGCCTTTGAAATTTTATAAAATATTAAGCAATACAATACAATCGATTTTTCAAAAACAGCCAGGGTGATAAGATATTATATTCCGTTAAATTATGAGTACGTTGCGTCTCATCGCGGACTATACAACTGAAAATAGTCTATTGTAACTTTAACTTCTAGATGAAATCTATATTGCCACTAACTTAGTCTATAACGAAATTTGAGTCTATGGAAACTTGGAAACTGAGAGGTTATGGGTTCGAATCCCGACATCGGCAGTTTGTCAATTTTTAGGGAAAAAAAGGGGCGGTTAATTGACTAAACTGTCGGCGTATGGATAAGAACGAAGTAACCGGCTATGCTTGAGAAGGTTTTCTGCAGTTTCCTTCACGAGCTCCAGATGAATATCGGCATAGTTCTTACCATAGTTCGGCTGCAGCCGCAAATCCTACGAATTCCTAGTCTAAACACAAAAGTTCCTTCCACTCCACTCACATCCTCACATCCTTAGGCATCACAATTGACCTTATGGTCGAAGTGTAGCCCATCCGGGGCAGCCTCTACAATCTATCTATCTACTTCGATCTTGACCTTGACCCTCAAGTTTATTTGAAGATCGACTTTTGTTTTTCAACTTGAAATTCGTTTTTTTATCCTCAGATTCGACAAGGGAGAGATCTTCTACCTCCCCTGGTCATTTTGGTGTCGTGTAAAGCTCAAATCTGAAGGCAATAAAGTATCAATTTAAACAATTTAGGAGTTGACCCACGAATGACACTTCTGTTACTCCCCACAAAAATTTAATACTTTCTGATTTGACCTTTCCACGACCTCTACAGAACAAGTGGAGGTATTTTGATTTGAAAACCCAAAGAAATGCGAAGTCTATATGCCTCTAAAAATATAGGAACCCTGACCAAGACTCGTATGACCAAGACCTCACCGGGCGTTATTAATTATATCATTAATTTGTAAATAATCTTTTCACATTACTGAAACCAAAATCAAGACTTGGGACATGACAAGTAAAGACAAATGCTTGGAATATCCGTGCAAGACCAATAGTCCCTTAATTTTATTAAAGGGCTATTGCCCTTAATTTTATATAGCCCTTTAGCCTATGCCTATTTAGTCGCGGTTAACAGAATGTGAATCAAAGTTTCATCCCCTTCGAATATATATAAATATATATATATATATATATATATATATATATATATATATATATATATATATATATATATATTGACAATTTTAGTTTCACCTAGTGATACCGCGAGGAACAAAAGAAACGAAACGAGACGAGAATAAGTCAGCGAGAGATGATTCGAAAATTAAAATCCTGATTATCGATAAATAATCTAGAGACAAACGATAGTACTCTCTTTCATTCTCTTTTTTGATGGTAATTATTTAATTTTTTCATAGTCTTCAGTAAAGTGTAAATACGGCACGAGAAGATAGAAATATTTTACAAGTCAATACAATACAAGAGGCATGCTACTTTCGTCTCATCTCAGCTTGCGGCATCGATAACTATTTGTTACTAAAGATGGCCACATAACAGTCAAAACACCACTTGATAACATTGAAATACTTACAACAGCATTTCTGCTAAATACTCGTGTTCGACTATATCTAATGGGACGAATCATTTTTGCATATACCGCCCCTAAAAATGCTCCATTTAAAAATATTGACGTTAACATTTGCAAACATAATATTAATATTGCATCAAAGCAATAATGTGTAACAGTGCGATTTCCAAAACCAATTGTTGTCTAAAAAGAATAAATATTAAAAATAAAAATTCACTGTTCGTTACACAATTAAATAAATTGTTAAATATTTTTGACGGGTTCCATTTAACAGCTATATGATTCATTTGTTTAGAAAATATTTCAAACATATCTGTATATTATTTATAGTTATAAAACCTATTTTGACAAAATGGAAACCCGACTTCAAAAATCAAATATTCTATAACAAAAAATGCACTAAAGAGTAAAAAAATAATTGCATATTCTTGTGCCAATTTTAGTTCACCTAAGCAAAAATTTTTAAATATATATGTACAATTATTGTTATTTTTGAAGGCGGTGTCAGCATAGAGAAATTCACATAACTTTTGGACACCGCCTCCAAAAATAACAATAATTGTACATATATATTTAAAAAATTTTGCTTAGGTGAACTAAAATTGGCACAAGAATATACAATTATTTTTTTACTTTTTAGTGCATTTTTTGTTAAGGAATATTTGATTTTTGAAGTCGGGTTTCCAATTTGTCAAAATAGGTTTTATTTCTCGCTTTTTAGTGACTTTGAAGTTCTATAACTTATTTTATTTGTCCAAATATGGGTAGACCAACTAAACGACCTACTAACTTTTAGTGCATTTCTTTATAAAACATTTTTTTTATCCGTCTTTATAACAGATTTTTTTACATGCATTTTTTTTTTTTTGTAAAAATTTTTTTTTTTTGGGGTCGGTTTTTTTTTGTAAAAAATTTTTTTGAAGTTGGTTTTTAAAAAAAATTTTTTATTTTCCCATTATGAATGAGTATACCCTTTCAAAAAAAAAAATTTTGCAGAAATCGGTTATCACATATAAAATGAGGATTTTCCTCGATTTCCCGGGGATCCCATCAGAATGCGATTGGTGGGACCAATGGGAAACCAAATCCTTTTAAACAAAAAAAAATTCAAAATCGGTTCATAAATGACGGAGTTCTGAGGTGACACACATAAAAAAAAAAAACGGACGAATTGAGAACCATCCTCCTTTTTGAAGTCGGGTTGAAAAGCATTTATGATGGTAGTTTTAATAGTTTAAATTATTTAAATATATTTCATTCCAGGCAATGAGTCCAATAGCATTCAGTATAAAAATATTATAGGTATATTCGGCCCCGGATCTAGGGGGGAGGCCAAACCGATGCCCCTGCCCCGGGCGGCAATTTCAGGGGGCGCCAAAATTATAATATAATGTTTGAGAAAAAAAAGAGACTAGCATCCAGCGCACGTTGTTTTATCAATTATTCATTTGATTTTAAAACTTTAATTATTCATAAAATTAATAAATTATTTAAATTCAAATTCCCGCGATTAGATAGCGCCAACAATCTGCAGTGCTGCAGCTGCTCGCAGCGCATTTCGGAATGTGTCTTAAGTTGATTTATGAACGTATCCTAAGTCGATTTTTGAACGCGTGCTTAGTGTCCTTGTTGTTATGGTCAGGGGAAACCAAGCCCCGGATCTACGATTTCTAGAATCTTTCGCAGAAAAGAAAGCACGCCATGTAAAGCTGTAGCAAGATTAGAGAGAAAAGAATGCTGAGACCTAAAGATTGAAGAAATGTCTTGATTGTCTATCGTCTTTCCTGGTTATATGTAAATATGTTTCCTGTATCTAATTTGATGTTAAACAAATGAAAAAGTAATTAGTTAAAAGATAATAAAGAGTGCAAATTTATATAAAGAGTACAAAGGGTTCCCGGTCACAAAAGATTTATGCCGAGAGATTTTAGTGGTCCCATGACTACTTAATAGATTAGAACAAATTACACATTGGATCAATAACCAGCTATATGCTTCATATAAAAAAATGTTTGTAAGAACGTAAAGTATGTTTGTTCCGTAAATAGAGAGTGTTACCAGTTTCCCCCTTCAATACTCCTCATGAATCTGAGCCGTAGGAAGAAAATCATAAAAAAAAGAGCCAAATTACCTTGACCAACTTAATTTAGAATAAAATTTAGAATAAATTATTACCGTGAGTAAGAGCGATTAAAACGTCCAGAGCTTACCAAATTAACCGAACCAACTCAAAAGGCCAAAAAATATACAAAGACAATAAATTTTTTGAACGATGAAGTTTCCTTAAGTTAGCCAATTAACCCCCCCCCCCTCCCCATTAGTTTATTTTTGTTTAATTTTAATGACAAACTGCCACAGCTGGGAATCGAACCAGAAACTTCCCAGTTCCAAGCATAGAGGCTTTTACAACATGGCCACTCGTAATTGAACGCCTTGTAAAGCTTCTGTGTTTTAAATTATCGTTTTGATCCATAGTTCTACGGATCGAGTTGATAGAGTTTGGCCATGCTTTGTGGTGGTTCTGAGGTTCGTTCTGGTCGGTTAAATTAAATTATCGTTATAATCCATGGCTCTACCGATCGAGTTCGTTTAGGTTGGGCATACCTTGTGGAGACTTTTGATAATTGGTGGCATTAAATTTTATACTTTTGCGGTTTTATAATTCTATTTTTTGCTGGTTTTATGTGTTCGCTTGGTTGTTTTACGGAACCAATTACGTAACATTATATACGGATAGGGATCTATATACGGATGCTCACCAAACCCACTTATCCTCTTAATATCTTAAACTCGCATGCACGAGATTATACACGACTTTTTTACCCAACAAAGATGTATGCAAAAATTCACCTTCCTTGCAACCGGTTTATGATCCTTTGTTTCATCTAATTTTATTGGGTTATTAATATAGATTTGTTTTTATTCTTTTCAGGAAAATAAATACTCTTAAGATAATGTAGGCACCATATAATATATATATATATATATATATATATATATATATATATATATATATATTGATTAATGTCCTAGCCTTCTGTAGGAACAAAAATAAAATCTAATAAACGAAAACCACACAACTATTAAATTTCAAATTTTGCCCCAATTCCTAGAACAATTATTTGTATTATATAAATACGTATTTCGACTACAAGGTAGTCATCATCTGTATGAATTAGCTAATCGTAACTATCTCTGGGATATGGAGTCAGAGATATGTTGCTCGTTGCTAATTTGGCGCGTCTCATAATAACATTAAAAAAGTTTGGTCTTTTATATGATCTGACTAAGGTGTACTTGAAGGATTATTTGATTTGACTGACCAATTAAGGGATTAGGTGTATGAAGAGCCCAATCCATTTATTGGCGGTAAATCAGAATTTGGAATTGGGCAATTGTCTAAATTAATTATCTGTTTTCTTAATTTGTGTATGTAGATACTTTCGCACGCATCTAATTCTTTGTGGTTTTGTACCGATTTCAGTAATTTTTGAATTCGACTTGTCAATTGCGTGGTTGTTCGCAATAACGTGCGCAGCTTTACACGATTTTTCGGTTCTCCAAATTTCACGTAAGCCAGATGCTAATTGATTCGAGTTCCGATTTGGCGACTACTTTGACCAAATAAATTTCCGAACAGTTTTGACAACTGACACTATATATACCCGATTGTTTTTCATCGATAATTTTATCCTTATAGGATTGTCCAGTAGCTGTTTAATTTTATTTTTACTAACAAGCGCTGTTTTTAGGTTATGATCCCTCAATTCTCTAGTGATTTTATTTGTGCATGGGCAGAAGTATGTTAGTTTGCATCATTTATTTTGCTCAACATTGTCAGTTTCTTGTGTTGTGTTGTACAGTGGAATTATTTCGTAAAATTTTAATTATAGTTCTGCGGACCAAATTAATTTTTTATAAACACAACTATTAATATTTTTGACTTAAACTCATTACTATTTGAGAAAATCCGCAATATTAGTGTTGTTGCATATAATGTTATGGAACCCATATTATATACTCACTTGTGTTTCAACTGCTAATAAAAAATATGCAGTGAATGTTTGCGTATTAACAAAACAATCACGTTCATATTGAACCATTGTATTATTCTGTTGATTATAAATATATTCATGTTTTTTGTTTGGTATCGCCATCCATAAACTACCAAATATAATCCAATTTAAAAAGTATGTTAAAATGAATATCCATAATGTCCAACGCCATCTACTATCAATTATTGTATTGACTAGATCTTTTAAATATCGTACAGATTTCATACGTGAGATATTTTTAATTGCTATAACATTGTCACAACCAATTTTTTCAATAACACGTTTTTGATTACGACATCGATGGTTCCTATAAAAAATATGTTATGTTATGTTATGTTTTGTTATGTTATGTTATATATATAGAGAGATAGATAAACAAATAAAAACAATAAAATACATTTTTCAATTTCAAGTTTTATATGTATACAATATTTGAGATTATTTTATATATTTTGTACCCAGAATAAAATTCAACTGTATTATAATCGGGCTAGCTATATTATACTCTAGCCGCCACTTTGTCAACTGTTTTAAAATATACCATCATGCGTTCCATAGAAAAAAGTTTTTGATGATCAAATTTTGGCATGTTCAAATTTTTTTTTTCGACGTCTTGTTTTATAAATTTTCAGGGTCCTTTCCTTAAATGGAAACCCATACTTTTTTGACAGAATCAGATATTTGAGAAAAAATCACAAATATTAAGTAATTAGGTCTTTTTTGGTAAATAATTAACCAATTTATAACATTAAATTTCAAATTGTTTTGCCCCAATTCCTAGAAAAATTATTTGTATTTTATAAATACGTATTTTGACTACAAGGTAGTCATCATCACTATAAATTAGCTAATCGTAACTATCTCTGGAATATGGAGTCAGAGATAGGTTGCTCGTTGCTAATTTGGTGCGTGTCTCACAATAATATTATAAAAGTTTTGTCTTTTATATGATCTAACTGAGGTAGTACTTAAAGGATTATTTGAGTTGACTTCCTAAAAATAGTTAAATTTATCATGAATAAAAATTTTATTTGTGGTCAATGAATGATTCAATCGTTTTTTTCTTGTTAAAATAAAAAAAACGTATTTATTAAAGTTTGTTTATGTGTTTAATCAGTTGTTACTTTTATTAAAATGTTTATTTTTTATATTAAAGCTCTGAAAAGGGAAAAAGCTTTAATAGTTAATAAGTTTTTATGGTTAATAAACAAATTTAATCTTCTCTTCGAATTCCTTTTTTAAACTGTTATAAAATGATTAAAAGATTATTAAGATAATCAAAGAGAACTCTAGGTTTTTTGAATTAAATTTCAAATTTTTTTTGCTCCAATTCCTAGAATAATTATTTGTATTTTGTAAATACGTATTTCGACTAAAAGGTAGTCATCATCAGTACGAATTAACTAGTCGGTTATTAACTAGCTTCCAATCAAATACTTTTTTTAGCTTATTAACTAGCTAATTCATACTGATGATGACTACCTTTTAGTCAAAATACAAATAATTATACTAGGAATTGAAGCAAAAAAAATTTGAAATTTAATTTCAAAAAACCTAGAGTTCTCTTTGATTATCTTAATAATCTTTTAATCATTTCATAACAGTTTAAAAAAGGAATTCGCAGATAAGATTAAATTTGTTTATTAACCATAAAAATTTATTAACTATAAAAGCTTTTTCCCTTCTCAGAGCTTTAATATAAAAAATAAATATTTTAATAAAAGTAACAACTGATTAAACACATAAGCAAACTTTTTTTTTTTATTTTAACAAGAAAAAAACGATTGAATCATTCATTGACCACAAATAAAATTTTTATTCATGATAAATTTTTTTCTATGGACCTAATTTTTCAAAAAAACTTCAATCTTGTCGTTGAAAATCCATTTTTAAAAACTATAAAATGGCTATATGATGGCTATATGGCTTTAAAATAGTTAATTATTGACCAAAATAGATTTCCGCAGTTTTTATGGCTTTTTTTTCAGCTATCCCATTTTGTTGGAAAAAATGTGGGTTTCCTTTAAAAAAAACACACAATAGTCCATGAACATGACCATGGAGACTACACAAGGAGACCGAACTCAAAAGGAAAAATTGACAAAATACGGCAACGTAAGGGTAGAAGTTATATTTACGTTTTGTGCCACTAACGGCGCTAGTTGTCCATCCGTACCGAAGTGAATATAATATAATGAATAGGAGTGAAGTATAGATTTGTCAATTTGTTAGACTTATTATCCTTACATAGTATAAAATAAAGTCTCCCAGCCGCGTCTGTCTGCCTGTTCGCGATTTTCTCAAAAACTACTGCACCGATTTTCATGCTGTTTTCACCAATGGATAGAGTGGTTTTCGAGGAAGTTTTAGTATATAATTTGTCAAGTTTTTGTGATGGTTTATTATAAAACAAAGTCCTCCGCCTTTCGATAGATGACAGTAAGCAACCAATATGTTAAATATGCGATGCATAGTGCATACAACAAATACGTTTTAAAAATTTGTCTAAAGATGAGAGTATACACAACATGAGTACTTCAAAAATTTGCGAATAGGTGTCAGTGAATGCAACAAATATATTTCAAAATTAAACGCAATTTATCAGTCTTTGACTTTATGTTACTTAGTTATAAGGGCGTTACAAAATTTTTGCGGGCGAAGTCGCGACGGGTATTGCTAGTTAATAAATAAAAGTTTAATTTAATTTAATTTACAATTCCAACTTTACAATTAACAACACTAATTATTCGATGTTTTATAATTATTTTGTTTTTTATTGTTATGTAATTAATTTGTGAATTTTTAACTATCACTTCAACTTCAACTAATTACTTTATTTCATTTATTAAAAAAAATATTTTATTGGAAAAATACTTTGACTGCAAATAATTTTTCAATTCAAACTCGCGCCTTATAATCTCTCCACTGTTTCCGGTATAGAAGGAACGCTACTGACATCTTATTTTTGTCAATTAATGTTTACATGGAGTTCGATCTCTTTGCGTAGTGTTCCATGAACATGACCTTCCATAAAAAATCTGAACATGTCTAAATTCGAGCCTTAATAAATCACTGAACTTTTGTATGTACTCTGAGATCCAGATATTTCCTGGGGAAATTTTAATAGATCATCGATACATGACGAATACCAACGGATTATTGTTTTTAAGTAGGTATTAAATTTTCAAAAATTATATGGAGGAATTAAAGTTTCCACGTTCTCTTGGCCATATTAGTGAAATTAAAGGTGCCATAGGTAAATGAGCTTTTACGATCATGCAATTTTTGTTACAATGACCCCAAATGAATCACCCAATACTCGTACACCATAATACAATTGTTGCTATTCATATTATACAAAATATTACGTATAATTATTATTAATAATTTATTTATTTTAATTTCAGATTAATCGAATATTGATCGATACCACTCTCTGTGTGTGGGTGTGTGGATGTGGATGTGGGAACACAACAATAAAATAATAATGGTTTTATTATCACAACAAACCTTGGTTCTGTAACACGTTCATATACAATTGGATATTCATATTCCGAATCGAGTAAGCTGGTACCATTGTCACCACCACCACCGCCGCCAGTACTGGTTATACTTTGTGGTGACACAGTGTCGTCACCGCCACCGTCCGATGTGAATTGATAAAATTGTTCGATATCCGTTGGTGATGGAGATGCTGTACTAAACAAATCTGTTGGTCGTCTATAAAAACGTCGTGTCCTCCATGGACTCGTTGGACTATCTAATGTGGATGAACCTGGCGATGTTGGTGTACTGCTGATACTCATTATAATGCCTAAAAATATGATTTTGAATTTAAAAAAGATATAAATTCGACTTTTAGTCGAGTATATTTTTACGACTACATTAATTTTTATTATTACTAGCATTACCCGTTAAAAAATTTGTAAATTATATACTAAAACCTTTCTCGAGAACCACTCTATCCATTGGTGAAAACAGCATGAAAATCGGTGCAATAGTTTTTGAATTTAACAGACAGACAGACGCGTCGGAGGACTTTGTTTTATAATATGTAAGGATTAGTTAGGGACTTTGTTTTATAATATGTAAGGATTAGTTAGTATTGATTATTAATTAACCGTATAGAGCATTACTTTGTGAAATTCCATTATATGTAATAAAGGAGAACAATAAATTTTCAAAAACTATATGTTGCTAGTTCACTATTTTATTTGCATATATATTATATTGACATGTTTCAGTTAGTATAGATATTTTCGAACTGTATTATTAGCTGAAACATGTCGCTTCACTAATTCATATACAAATAAAATAGTGAAATAGCAAAATAAAGTTTTTGAAAATTTAATTTTCTCCTTTATCTTATTACTAATTATTTATTTATTTTAATATTCTATTAATAAAAATTAATTGCTGTTCGTTGGTAACCGCATCATTTGAGAACGGCTGGACTGATTTGGCTAGTTTTTAAAAAATGTTCGTAATAGTCCAAATATGGTTTTAAAGGAAAGAAAAATTGGAAAATTGGAAATTTTTTGGACACCGCCTGTCGAGTCAGCTAGTTATAAATACAATACTACTCCAATTATTCGGAACAATTGGGATCGGACTAGTGATGCCGTGAGAGATAAGAGAAACGAGACGAAGCGAGAGTAGGTCAGCGACAGACCAGAGATGACAATAGAATATTGATTTTCGATTAATATTCGAGAGATTAATAGTACTCTCTTTCAATCTCTATATATTTTTAATCTGTTAATGTACTAATCACCAAACAGCAATTCATTTTAGGTGGTAATGATTTTAACTTTTCTGTAGTCTTTGTTGTTTCAATTAAAATAAAAAAATTTAATTAATTAGAAAAATATGCACTTTATATTAATTAAAAAAAGATTTTACTTAAGTACAAAAAATGACTCTTTTTTTTAAAGAAAATCTTCAACTGTAAAAAACGAGACGAGACAGAATTTTTTTCGCCGTATAATTAAAGCGAACTCAATTCGGATATTCAAATATCATTAGAAAAATTACGAAAAAAGGTTATTTATTTAGGAAAAAAACACAAAAATTTGTGTATACTAATGAAGAATTCAGACTACCGATTTTCTCGGCTAATTATTAGGTTTTTCACAAAGAAATCGACCGTGAAAGAGGATTTCTCAATGCTCACTGTTGCAAAAACCACTTGTTTATGGCTTTTTCTCTTAACAGTCTTTAAATTTTAATTGTAAATACAATTGAACTTCAATTATTCAGATTAATTGCGACCCAACCCAATCCGGATAATCAAATATCCTGATAATTGTAGAAATGTCTCTTTTTGAAGTTATACTTCTTTAGGTGCGTTTTATGTTTATTATTAAATTTTCAATTTTTTTAAATGTTTCGTCAACAACTTTGGTTCTAAACATCTCTTTGTAAACTGAATGGGTTCGACAAAACTAAACTGTAAAATTATGAGCAAAAACTCCATGTTTGTTGGAGTTCATAGTCTTGATAGGCAAGAGTCCCCGATTCGAATACCGGTAAAGTAAAATCCTTTATTTTGAGTTATAAACCCAGAAAAGCGATGATAAACAGTTAATTTTATTTTTCCAAATTTAATTTGTGATAAAATATGATTACTTAAATAAACATTTTATTTGATAAATCACATTTTTCATGACAAATTAGCATAAATATAACTTTTTTCTTGTTTTTTGTAAACTAGTTATGACAGACAAATTTGCATAAGTGAAAAGATATCGCCGCAAAAACAAAAAAAAAACGTAATTTAAGTAATATGTTTGAATTTACAAATAACTTTAGGCCGTTGTCACACTTTATTTTTGTGTATAATGAGATACCTATTTTAAATAAAAAGGTGTCATGTCAGCCACATCTAAGGTATATGTGTCGAGTATGACGATGATTTTAACACACTGACGACCTCCATATATTTATGGCCTCAAATGGTGGTAGTATATATAAAATGAAACAATAAATGAAAAACTTTAATTTTGTGTGAATTTAGGGTTACCAACTCAAAATTTTAGAAAATCCGGAGATTGATCTCATCAGTCCGAAGATACATACTGACGCAAGTAATTACTATAAAAAAAACTCATTCGATGAGAATATTTACAAAAATCAGACAAACTTACATTGCACTGCCGTTTAGTTATTTATGTTTATGTACCTATGCGCAAGCGTAAACATTCAAAATAACGCTCAGCAGCT
This sequence comes from Nineta flava, assembly GCA_963920215.1. Classification (NCBI taxonomy): domain Eukaryota; kingdom Metazoa; phylum Arthropoda; class Insecta; order Neuroptera; family Chrysopidae; genus Nineta; species Nineta flava. Next base: position 63,392,614 of record OY986043.1, read on the forward strand.
CCCTCTGTGTAAAAGAGAATTTTGTATTGGAACTATTATTATTATGAGCAACTTTCAATAGTGAGAACATTATAATTTATAAATATTAATAAATTTCTCGCGATAATAAATTAAATAATTATTCATAAAGAATTGGTATTTTCTTTTCATTAGAATGAAAAATCCCGAAGATAGGGTTGCCAACTCTCCAGTTTTATACCGGAAACCCAGGAAACTCTCCGAGTTTTAGCAAATTTCCTCCAAAGGAAATCAGCTATTGTTTTTGTACCAATGTTGGAATTTCGTTAAAATTTCTTCAAATGTCCATCGATCCTACCTACTAGATATCAAAAATCACTATCGTTCAAATTATATATATATATATATATATATATATATATATATATATATATATATATATATATATATATATATATATATATATATATATATATATATATCAACATATATATGTACGTATAAGTTTATGTGTCACTTGACTCTAGTGGTCACAGTTTTAATCCGATTGGAATAAAATTTGGTATTTGAGGCGCTTTTGGTATTCAAAAGGTCAAGTTCGTTAATGGGCAAAATCGGACGAGGGAAAAGGGGAGTTTAGCGGGAAGGGGAAACACAAATTTTGACATATCTCCCTTAATATTAGAAAAATCGAAAAATTTATCAGGAGTTAAGTTGTAAGTACTAAGTTTTTCTGTAATTTTGTTTCTTACCATTTTTCTGTTACACTAAGATTTACAGAAATATTTTCAATTAAAGATTGAAAGTTAAAATTCTAAATATCCCTGTACACAATAGAGTTTGGAAAAAATGATAAGATAATGAATTATAGCAAACTTGATTTTCTACAACTTTATTCGTTATACATTTTTCGATTCTTCCAATATTAAGAGAGATATTTTATATTTAGTGTTTTCTTCTGTCTTTATGCCCCCGTTTCCCCTTAACGTATGTCATTAACTAATAAAATTGGCCTTGAAAATACTAAATGATATCAGATACAACATTTCATTTTGATCAGACTTTTAATTGTGACTAGAGAGCACAGAATCAGTTCTAAGGAAATTCGCTAAGTTAAGGCAGCTCCTGCATAACGCCTTTTTTTTCATTCTTATGAAAATAAAATACAAAGTCTTTATGAATAACTATTTAATTTATTATCGCGAGAAATTTATATTTATTTATAATGTTCTCACTATTGAAAGTTGGTCATAATATAGTTACAATACTAAGTTCTCTTTTACACAGAGTGAGCTACTGAGCGTTATATTGAATGCTTAAGCTTGAGCTTAAGTTCATAAACATAAATAATTAAACGGCAGTGCAATGTAAGTTTGTCTGATTTTTGTAAATATCCTCATCGAATGAGTTTGTTTTAGTAATTACGTTCGTTAGTAAATATCTCCGGAATGATGAGATCAACCTCCGGATTTTCTAACATTTTGAGTTGGTAACCCTATCCGAAAATTATATTTTTTTAATCTGGAGTCCGGAGAAAACTTAATTTTTCCAGAATCTCCGGTCTAAAACTGGAGAGTTTTTAACCGTATAATATGAATGTTAAAACTGACAAATAGATTATATTTTTCAATAATTAGAATTGCTTTCTTCTCTGTTTCTTTCATCATATATTTTAAGATCAGCTTTTGAAAATTTACTTGGACTAATTAGTTTTCTCACGAACTGAAAGCATTGGTAAAACTAATGGCTATTTTGTTGATGGCTCTAGCGTATGCTTGAAATTGGGCCAGTTTTTTCATATACGGGATAAGGGCCTGCAGTCCATATATATAGAGATCAGTCATCAGTGTTTTAACCCCAAAAAGTTATGTGGGATAACGCCTTTAAATACAAATGTAATACATGCAGTCCATATATATATAGAGGTCAGTCATCAGTGTTTTAACCCCAAAAAGTTATGTGGGGTAACGCCTTTAAATACAAATATAATATAGAAGATTAAAACAAAACGGAAATAACAATAGTATTCGATATTTTTCATGTTGTTTTTAGACAAGGCAAGAACCTCACATTTATAGAAAAAATTCTCTAATCAATTTTTTTTCCATATTCACATTTGGGACATGCCCCTCAATGAGGTTCAAAATTTTGCCCTACAAAAATCTGGTCAAAATTTTTTTAACAATCTTTAAGTAATTTATGATCTTTAGTCATTTTTTCGTAAACTTGACCGTTTCCGATCTTCCGCCCGTTGCCGACAGTATAGTGTTCGAAAAAACTCAAAAACAATCGTTTTCAAGGCTGAAAAATAATATTAAAAAAAAAATATTTTTGAGTTTACCAAAATTCTTAAATTATCTTTGAACATCCCACAACAAAATCCTGAGAGTAATTACTGGTTATTTCATTCAAAAGTCTTAATTTCTAGTTAAACAAAAGCGGTTAAGTTTACAAAAAATTACTTTTGGTCTTCTTGTTTAAAATGACCCAAATGATGATCTTTTTTTGTTTAAAAAGACCCAAAAAAACCATTCCAGTCAAAATATTTGTTCAATCGGTTTGGTAAAAAAAAAATTAGTTTAAAGAATTTGGGCCAGAATTTTGTACAACAAAATCTGGATTCTAATTCCGGGGCATACGTGAATATGGAAAAAAATCTAATGGGAAAATTTTTCTATACGAATGTTAGATTTCCGCCTTGTATAAAAAAATCATGAAAAATATCGAATACTGTTGTTGTACGTTCGTTGTATATATTTAAATTTATTTTTACTTAAGGTTGATCGGACACATGTATTGGTAAAATCGGCAATGTATAGATAAAAATCTGAATTTTTGATGTTATAAATTGCTAACTCAGACGTATAAAATAATTTTTTTGAAAAAAATATGGGAAAACTATTGAGTTAATGGAAAAAAATTTCAGAAAACAGTTGTTTATTTTAAAGAGAAGAAGATTTTTTGTTTTTAAGCATTTGTTATATTATCTCTTACGGTTTCAAAGATAGGCAGTTTTTGCCCATTTTGCCCAAACATGGTCCGATTTTGCCCATTAATGAACTTGACTTTACTTTTTGGCTCTAGAATACAAACACAAAATTTCAGTTCAATATCTCTTTTCGTTCTTGAGTTATCGTCTTCACAGACGGAAGGAAAGACGGACATGCGAATATGGCCGAATTAGGCCATTTTATGAACACAGATGGCAAACATTCATGCCTACGATCATTATTTTCAAGTGTTACAAAGTTGGAACTAAACTTAATATACCTTATACATACACTAAGTATAAAAAGTCTGACAAAGAGTTTTGTAAATAACTTAATTAATAAATAATTATAAGATAAATAATTTACGAAAATTATCGTCAAATTGTCAAATAATCGTCAAAAGACGATTATTTACTATTTTTAGTAATTATATAATTTCATAAATCCGATTACCACTGATGTTAGATTCTATGTAAATTTAAATAATTAATTTACAAATTAAAATTTTTAATTTCTGTTAAAAAGAGCGTTTCTGTTTATTATGAAATGTACTGTACTGTCCGATCAACCTTAAAATTTGTATTCTTTTTTTTTTTCTAACATTTTTATAAATATTTGTTCCAATAGTATGAGATTTCTATCAAGCACGGATCCAAAAGAAGGGTAATCGGAGTCAAAACTTCCGCCCCAGAATTGACTAAACTGGTTTGGAAAAAATAACGTATGCAACACAGATACAATTTTTACATATTCACGTTCATGAAATTTGTGCGTATTGGCTTGTAAAGTCAAAAAATTTGGCGTGAGTAAACTCTGCCTAAAGCTAAACTGTCAAATTGTTAAATCACTCAAATTGTGTCTAAATTATTGGATGTATGGAAAAATGTTTCGAACATTTTGATTGGTTTTTTAGAGATTAAATTATATAATCGAATCAGGAGTAGGTCTTATAAAGAGCTTTGCTACCAATTTGATACAGGTGTTCCAAGAGTCTTTTGGTCTTAATAAACGATAAGATATCGCTAAGATATCTGGCTGGAAATCTGTCCAGCCCAAATGAAAGTACCTTTTGAGAGAGGGGCTTTCGCACTCTCACATGACAAAATTTGCGTAGATCATTCCCTGTGATTTTGTGCCTATATTTAATGAGTTTGTAGTGGTCAGTAAGAAGTTAGTAATTATCCTCAATAGAATGGGCACAGAGGACCACTTGGTCTAGGTGCTAGGGACCCGTATGCGGTACCCCTCTTTCTTATTATCCTCAATAGAATTTTTCTTATAACTGTAAACGCACAGAGGCTCTTGTCCATGAGAAACTTTTTATAAGAGTTTTTCCATGGTTTTGGCCATGAGTATTTCCCCTAGAACGGTTTGACTCGTGCACCACCCATTCGTTTATTTTATATTTGATTGTGCTTTTATTGTGCCGAAATTTTGTGTGTGTATTCTGGAGCTTAAAATCAACGTCAAGTTCGTGAATGGGCAATATCAGACCCGCCAGGGGTAGGGGGGGTTGGAAATGTCCATCATTGAAACCGTAAGAGATAGAACATAATTTTAAATATGAAAAAAGTACGTTTTGTTAAAATAACCAAGTTTTGTTTGAGAGTTTATTTTATAAACTCAGTATATACCGGGTATTTTGACAATTAACTGTTTATATTTAATTGTTTCAGAAATTTATTGTAAGTTGTCATTCAAAAGTGAAATATAATGTTAAAATGAGTAAAATAACAAAACCTAAAATAGTCTATGACCCTCAACAAAATAAAATTCAAGGTCCGCGCCTGATTTCTATATTAAAATATTTTCAAAAATTCGGTAAAAAATTAAAAAGATTTTGTTTATAATTACAATGCGGAAAAAAATGTTTCTCTGTTATAATATTCATATCACCTCTTTTTATGATGCAGTTTTAAACTACATCGTTTTAACTATATGATTTCAAAATCATAACAATGAAGACTGTTATGGATAAATAACAGGGGTAACTTTGTATTTTGAGATAAAAGGAAACATTGTACATTTCTTAATAAATTTTTGATTAAAGAATAATATTTTTAATTTTTCAAAATACAAATTTTATGAAAATTAATATCAAATTTTAAAGTTTCTTATAGTATTTATTAATGAATTATTTAAATGTGTATAATATATAAACGCAGACTCTTTTTAACCCGACTTCAAAAAGCAGGATGGTTCTCAATTCGTCTGTATTTTTTTTTTATGTGTGTCACCTCAGAACTCCGTCATTTATGAACCGATTTTGAATTTTTTTTATGTTTTAAAGGGTTTGGTTTCCCATTGGTCCCACCAAATCACATTTTGATGAGTAGATCTCCGGGCAATCGAGGAAAATCCTCATTTTATATGTGATAACCGATTTCTACGAAATTTTTTTTTTTTTTTTTTGAAAAAATCAAATATTCTATAACAAAAAATGCACTAAAAAGTAAAAAAATAATTGTATATTCGTGTGCCAATTTTAGTTCACCTAAGCAAAAAATTTTAAATAATTATGTACAATTATTGTCATTTTTGGAGGCGGTATCCAAAAGTTATGTGAATTTCTTTATGCTGACACCGCCTCCAAAAATAACAATAATTGTACATATATATTTAAAATTTTTTGCTTAGGTGAACTAAAATTGGCACAAGAATATGCAGCTAATATAAGTCGGGTTTCCACTTTGTCAAAATATGGTTTATTTGATATACAGTGGAGTGTCAATTACCTGAACGTCAGTTATCCAAACGGTCAATTAACGGAACCGGTTTTTTTCCAAAACCGGTAATTTTAATTAAATTGATCATCTAATAATTACTTATTTGTATTGTTAAAATTATTGTTAGTTTAAATAAAATTAGACGAATGAATAAAATAACCATGAATTGGTCCATGAACATGTATGAGGGGCGTCGTCTCTAATTATTTCTCAGAAACTGCATTGTTAACTATCTGGTTTATTTGTATATCGGCTGAAAATGTGTGTGTTCTTCAATGAACTTATACATTGTTTACTAAGAACTGTATACCTAATTAGGTCATTTCATTTATGTATATATATATATATAAATATATATATATTATATATATATATATATATATATATATATATATATATATATATATATATATATATATATATATATATATATATATATATATATATATAAACGAGTGTATATATATAAATGTTTTTTAAAGTGAATTTCGATTATCCGAATTTTCTATTATCCGAATCACCCCTGACAACATTAGTTCGGATAATCGACGCTCTACTGTATTCGAATATTAGATATTTCGCAAATGCATACAAAACAAGTGAAAAAAACAACTAACTGAGTTAATTACTAAAATACTCGGTATATACTGAATTTATGAAAAAAAGTGGCTTAAAGTAGTTTATATTTAAAAATGGAACATTTTTTGTCTATAAATTTTTTGTTCTATCCTTTACAGTTTCAATGATAGGCATTTTTGCCCATTTTGCCCAAACATAGTCCGATTTTGCCCATCCGAACTGGATCTTATTTTTTACACACACATACAAAATTTCAGCTCGCTATCTTTGTTTTTGAGTTATCGTGTTGACGAACGGACGAACAGACACAATTGCGAAAATCAATTAATTAGAACATTTTATGAACACCTATATCAAAATTGTTTTTCTACGATCAATATTTTTAACCGTTACAAAAACGGAACTAAACTTAGCATACCCTGGTATATATTATGTACCGGGTATAAAAAGGGTTTCTTAGGAATCGGTAAAAAAATCCTAGAAAGGCCGACATATGCCAAGCTTCGACCTCCTCTTTAGCCATTTAGCCGACGAAATTTAGCTATAGACATAGCAAATCCTACGGTTTTATTTAATATAAACAATTGAGAAATTATTTCTGTTGTTTGGAAATATATAAACTGTATTAAATATGGGCAATATTTTTGTCATTTTTGTTTAAACACACAAATGTGCGGTAGTCTGTTCGCCTATATCGGAACTGTGGAATTGCTTGATAATTTTTTGATACCAGTTTGAGTTGATTCGTTTCGATAGCAAGTATTTTTATCCAATAGTTGATTTTTTTCGATATTCTATGGTTGAGTGATTTTACTGAAGTATCAAAACACCCAATATTTAGTTCGTTTTCAGTATCAATTTGTATACAGGAATTGATCAAATATGTCCGTATTTATGTACCAAGAATAATTAATTTGTTGATCCTATGCATAACTTTTGTTGTAGACTATATTAGTTTCGAATTTTTGAACACCCTGACATTAAAGTAACAAATAACGGAAAAAGAAAATTATTGCAAAACTATAGTCCACAAATTTTGCGGAGGTTGCCAAAATATTTAACCCAAATTAATTGTTGATCCTAAGCGTAACTTTTGTTCTGGACTATATTAGTTTCGAATTATTGAACCTCCTGACATTAAAGTAATAAATAACAGAAGAAGAAAAGCATTGCAAAACTATAATTTTGTGGAGGATGCCAAAACATTTAACCCAATTTAATATGTGATTTGTTTTGAAAATATTTGATTATACTCAATATTTGCACCCACTTGGTTTTCAAGTAAATGTTATTTTTACTTTTATTTTATGTTAATATTCATGAAATATTCACATTTTTCGAAAACCGAATACATTCAGCACAAATCCACCATTAAGTTTTGAAAAAGGAACAAAATGTCATAATAGCGCTATGAAAAAATTGATTGAAGAGCTTAAACTCAATTTCACGTAGGTCAAGATAATTTGGAATTCTAGATTAAATTTATGAAACAAAATTTAATTTTGTTTCATTCATAGATAAAAATCGTATTTTATTGATCATACATTTGTTCAATTTCTGCCGAAACCAATTGGGTTCGAAAAAATATTTCGAATAAGTCATTCATTTACTACTCTTTTCGGCTACAATTAAACATCACATTTCGATTACTATGTAGTCATTATCAATATTAATCAACTAATTATACTTATTCTACTGAAAAGTTAGATTTCATACTAATTGTTAAGGATTTTCAATAAAGAAGATCCAATCGAGCTCTTGAACCAATCGAGCCTAGAATGGAAACTCAAGAATAAAATTAAAATATAAATAAATTTTCAATCAACCCTTCGTAGGTTTAATTGTTTAAATAAATTATGTATCTGAAATGATTACTTATTTGAATAAATTATGTGCCTGAAATAATTATTGAAAAGAAAATTTCAGAATAGATAATTTTATTTATTAGTAATGCTACAGTGTAAACTGTAATAGTCGTTCAGTGTGTGATACTTTTCGAAGGCTACTTTTCGAAACACAGGCAGGAACATGTAATGCAACAAGACTTTACTTTGTTTAAGTTTTAAGACTTTACTTTATTTTAAGACTTTACTTTGTTTCGCAAAGAAAATTTAACACGAGTCCGACTTATTATTGTTTCACATAGTGTCGCGGTATCTTGGCTCTCTTTTTAACTTTTTTTAAAAAAAAAGGAGCACTGTTGAATCTACTAGAGATTATAATACTCGAAACAAAACAAACAAAATACTTAATTTTGTTCAACAATTTTTTTATTCAAACAATACTTAGTTATAACAATGATTAATTCAACAATGGTAACCTCAAACCATACTACTATTCCTTTCGGACTGAATTTAAGAACTCACTTTAATTGGGTTACGCTCCGGCTTTATATACCGTCGCAACAACATATTTAGACGAATCAACAAAAAAACAAAAAAACAAAAAACAAATCTTGTTTATCTCTAAATAAAGTTAGTAACCCAACTTACATAAGCTATACAATAATAAGCGTTTACTATTCCTGTTAAATAAATAATAGTTTTGCTATAAAACAAATGATATCTTTTTTTTTTTTTTTGAAATAAAATAATTTTTAGATCTAGATTTTTTTTTTTTAAATAAAATAATTTTAGATCTTTTCCAAATTGTGCTGAGGTTTTAAAAATTATTTCACTAATTTTCATTACAACAATAGTAAAAATAATTTTACGTGAGTCCGGCTCGTGATTGTTTCACAATGTAAAATTAAGTTTACATGAGTGAGGCTCGTAATTTTTTCACAAAGTAAAAATAAGTATACACGAGTCAGGCTCGTGATTAATGCACAAGGGGTTAATTGAGAAAATTATTGATAGAGGTTTTGGTGTCTGTTATTTGTTAATGGCGTCAAACTTTGTTGAATATAGCCAGCCAATTCTTTGGCGATATATAATTGTGAATTAATTGTATAAAAATATCAAAAAGTTTGCAAATTTTTTAAAATAATTTTAAAACAAATAAAGAATTATTATAATTATTATAATTATAATAAAAAATTATTATTATATATATTGTTTGTACATATAAAATAATTTTAAGATTGAAAGGTGGAGATATGTCGAAAGCAAATTATTAAACATTAATGTTTGCATGTCTTTACACAATATCCATGTTTATAAGGTGTTAAATCTTTATATTACAAGATGTAACAGAATTAGGTACTGGTTAATATTTAAAGTAACACCTATATGGAAATTTCTATCCATACATTCATGTTCATTACTATGCAGTCTTGTTCAGTTTTGTTAATGTGGCAGCACTGTGTTCAATATACAGTCGAAACCGGATATAACGGCATTGAAGACAACATAACTAAGAGCGCTATATCCGATTGTTATGGTTTTTCAATATCGATATTTTTCAATATCGAGAGCAAAAGAAAATTTAAGGATAAATATATTATTTTTATCCTAAAATTTTACATTGATTTATCATTTACTTTTCTTTACCGAATTCATCTCCTAAACTAAAGTGAAAATTTAAGTGTAGTCAATTTCAATAGAGATGTTGGTTTTTACTGAAATATCACTATAACTATTATATTATATTCTCGATCAGATCCCTAATAATTGGACCAACTTTTCAAATATTATGAAAGTTTATCTGATTATTTTGTAATATCAACAATACATTCACTTGTTTTTAAAGGATTTTCATCATTTTTTACAAAGTGACCCAACATTCTGCAGATACTGTTTAGCTTACAAAATATTGTATTTAAAAAATAAATAAATATGTAATAATAATAAATTATTCATTAATATCAATCAAAACCCAAATAGTATTCTCAAAAGATTATCAAAAAAAGTTTCTTACATCTTTTTGATTTTTATGTATTTTAGTGCATCTGCAAGAAATTCTAACAAGAACTTCTTAAATTAACAAGATCATTTAATCTTCAACTTACACGAATTTATATTTAAATTTTCTAGAAAATTAATAATTTTTTTAAAGATTAAACAACTTAACTTAATATTTCAAATTTATCCAACTAAATTTAATATATATTAAACTCAAGCTTCACAGTCCATCGACAATAACAAGTACATGCACTGAACACATGAATATGATATGTCAAAACAGACCGGCATCGTTCTATCGTTTTCGTTTTTTCTTCATATGACGAAAGGAAACAATAAAAATAATAACAAGACCAAATATAACAATAAAAACTAACAATAACTAAATTTATATATTTTAAAATAAACAATCGAAAGATCATAAAAATGATAGCAGTAAACAACAATTCGTATTCAAAGGAACTCAGACTTGTATTAATTTAGATTTAAATGTACAAGTTATCAAAAGAACAAATCAAATTGCATCTTGTGCTGTGGTCACGCGTTTCGTTTATATGATTAGCTGGACTCTCTAGATTGAGTTTACTATCATTCCATATACTTACCATCGCTTCCAGCAAAATTGCAATTTGTATTGTATGCCAAATTTTTGAGATATTTCATAACCGTAAACTGTTGAAATGAAAGTGTTATATTTGTACGTGATCAGTTACGTATTAAACTCTATTTCTGTTACATTCTGTACAATTCATACACATATATAATATAACTAAAATAATATAAATTAATTGTACATATTATTATATGATATTATAAAAAATATATTAATAATAAACGAAGAAAAATAGAAAAACTAAAAAAAAATAAATAAATCAAAGTAACTGTTATAAATTATTTTGATTAATTTTAATATTAATATAAAAAAAAAACTTATGAATATGAAATGTGAAATTATATAATAAAAGAACACAACTTTTTTTCTGTGACATTTTACAATTTTGTTAATTAATTTTAGTAATTTATTTACGTAAAACAGCCAACGGAATAATAATTTTTTATATGTAATTTTTTAAGGTAGTTCTTTCGTGTCAAGTCAAAGCAAACAGTATAACTATAAAACACCAACATTATTATATACCAACATTATATTATCGAATGATAATTAGTGAGAACTCTAGGTTTTTGAAATAAAATTTCAAATTCGCCCCAATACCTAGATCAGTTTTTTGTATTATAAATACGTATTTCGACTACAATGTAGTCATCATCAGTATAAATTAGCTAGTCGTACTTTACTCTTTGACAATTAGAAATAGATATAAAGTCGAGATCAATAGACAAAAATAAAAATAAATAGAAAATTAACTAGATTAAAATATACTAGATTTAAAATATAATAAATTTTAAATTATATTGAAATTACTCTTGTTAAAATTGTTAATTTTATTCTTATTACAATTACTCTTATATTGTCGCAGGATATGTTACTTGTTACTAATTTGTTGACAGTTTCACTGTCACCAAACTAGTAACACTGTCCCGTGAAACTGTCACCAAATTAGTAACAAGTAACATATCCTGCGACAATATAAGAGTAATTTTATTAAGAGTAAAATTAACAGGAATAAATGTGAATGAAGGAAATTTTAACAAGAGCAATTTCAATATAATTTAAAATTTATTATATTTTAAATCTAGTATATTTTAATCTAGTTAATTTTCTATTTATTTTTGTCTATTGATCTCGACTTTATATCTTTTTCTAATTGTCAAAGAGTAAAGTACGGCTAGCTAATTTATACTGATGATGACTACATTGTAGTCGAAATACGTATTTATAATACAAAAAACTGATCTAGGTAAAGGGGGCGAATTTGAAATTTTATTACAATATAACAAATCTAATTTATTACTGCTATGCAAACATTGATATACTTGGTATGAAATACGTAGGAGATTTAACATTTAGGATACAATTTACAATCATCACCCTTTTGTCGTAGATAAAAAGACGGCCAGAATTTTATTATTATAATCCTATGGCCATTTATAATAAGAGAGTCATAAACCAAGTAGGTGTATTATTGGTTATTGGAAATGTGAACACACCTTACAGGTGTATGACTCAATGGCTATATAATTCGATTACTCTTTTAAATTTGAGTTTATACTGTTGGAGTTGAAAAGATGGTTCCATGAAATCTAAAATATCTATCTGGTACAATATTCTGAAAGACAGATTTTTGGGATTGAAACAAAACTTTATTTTGCCTAATACATAATGTCAAAATAGTTTCTTGATAGTTACTGAAGTAACAGCATTTAGTTACCGAAATAACAAAGGGATATGTAGTGTGTCCGCAAAGGTATCTAATTATGAAAGTGTATTGAGCTTTAGTAGAGAGTCCACAACAATACCAACCCCTTTTATGATCATGATAAAAAAAATTCAGGCCACCATAGTACCTACGACTAAAAGGCAATGATTATATGTTAAACTATGCAACACTTGTGTTAAGAGAGAGGTAATTCATTATTTTTAGTGTCGCAGTTGCAAATTAATATCTATAAATACAGGTTGAATCGAACCAGGTGCATAATAGCACACGCCTCCACTTCGTTCTATGATCCTCGCATTTTCACACCCAATAGTGGAGAACTTTTTGTAAAGGAGACGATCTGGTCATAATATAAATGTTGTTTTGTATGATGTGTGTTGGCTTTGATGGACATGGTGTTCTTATGTTGATGTGTACGTGTTGTCCCCACTCTAATTATACTTAAGTGTGATATGTAATTTGATGCGTAATACATCTAACTCCGTACATAGTTACATTGGTAATGATTTGTTATTCAGTTGAATTGTAGGTTGCAGACATGCATCAGTATAAGAGTGCCATGTCCGTCTGAGCTAGCATATAGCATATGGGATGGTATTTTTGTATTATGAACAGACTGTCTCCCTAACAAGAGGTTTTCTATTGGATGTTGGTAAATGGGAGGATCATGGAAGGAAGTAGAGGCGTGTGCTATTATGCACCTGGTTCGATTTACCCTGAATAATTTTTTTTTTAAACTCGCAGTATGTTTTTTTTTTAAGTTTAGTAAGTTTATACAACAGTTTTCCTGTTTCATAAAGTATGCGCAAACCATTTTCATGTATCGTAAAAATTATGAAAATCTCTGTAAGATACTGAAAGATACAGAACTTAACGTCATATTTAAATTCCACCAAGGTCTTAAGAAAAATGATTATACGAGTGAACTACCTTAATACAAAACAAATTATATTATATATATTTATATAGGTATAAATGTGTATATAATATTATATAAAGGTTATTTAACATGATCATAATCAATTCAGTAAATTTTGAGTGACATTTTTTTATTTATTAAATGTGTGTGATTATTAAACAGGGTAAATTTTTATTATGATTAATTCTTTATTTATTTTTATATCAGTAACTGGCCGGTAGTTTCAAGAGAAAAAAGCTTAAGAAATTTACGAAGTGGTAGGTCTGTGTTTAACTTTGCCAGACTATCGCAATTCTAAGTAAAAAATTCTAATAATCTCTTACATGTTCTCATATAACACAGCACTGCCAACATTTTTATTTTGCTGTTTCCATGATGTTAGACTTTTCAAACAATTATTTCATACTTTTGATTTCTAATTGATAGAAACTTACAGTTCGTAACTGGGATAACTCGAACCCAATCATCATTAAACCAATTAGCTACTATATTTCAACATTGTTATAGAGTGAAAAAATCAGTCTGTATAAGAGTATACACCAGTTAAAAATTTATCATACAAAATTTCATAACAATAATAATAATTACATGACAGATTATATTTTAAACGTTGTGGCATTGATAAAAACTTTTAATTGTCAAATAAGTTTGAATTTAATTAACAGCAAAAACTTTAAAGTCAAACACTTGCAATAAATATGAGTCGGATTATGGCAATAAAATTAATCCAAATGTGTCCCTTAAACTCGGCCTTGCGCACTGCCGTGCTCTAGATCCATAAGATCTTTCTCCATAGTTTCTATATGTTAGACATTTGAATTATAAAAATAAGGTATAGAATCTCACCTAACGTATGTCTTAATTACAATTATCATTTTTTCATTGTAAAATTTATTGGTTTTAATTTTAAGTTACTGAGGAAGTCATAAATAAATGACGAAACGTTCAATTTATTTAAATTAATTCATTTATTCTCCTAGTCCTATTTCCTACGAATTATTTATTATTATATAGTATGGCCCGTTTTTAGACGTGAAATTTTTGATGAAAGTTTTCAATCGCAATAAATGTATGTGATATAACTAGACTTACATCTCTATGTACATGCAGAAATATATCAATCGCATGTTTTGTTAAAAGCTCCAACTCTCGTCTTGCTAAATATTTCTTTCTTTGTCAACCACTTCAGTCACATGATCATAGTAAACCAATCACAAGGAAGTAAACCAATCACCCTATTTTTACATCTGAAATTACATATACGATTGCATCGAAATAGAAGCCAGGTCTATTGTGCTATAACTGCATAGTTTCATCAAAATATACTACTGCGCTTGCTCACCAAGTTATGCGTTATGAATAGTTGCTTGAAAAGTTACATGTGTAAAATAGCCCATGGATACGAATATTGAAACATTTATTTTAATGACATTTATTCTAATGACTATTCAATAATATTGATATTCTTCGATTTAATATTTTATTTGACAAAGTTTTGTAATGGGCCTTATTGAGAGACACGGATCCTAACAATGCCCAAAATCGAGGTTTTTAAAATTATCATTCTTTCATTGAAACATAATAAATTGTGCTAATTTTTCTCAAATATCGGATGCATAAATAATCAATGTTTACTAAATTTCTATTTATTTTTGTTTATTTCGCAAATTTACGATTTTATAATCAAGGACATGACACTGACATATTATTTACACGAAATATTACATTTTTTCAGTTTGTTGTTTTAAGGTGTCTAAAATGCATTTTATAGACACCTAAAAATTGTGTTTGGAAATATCAATTAAATCTTTTGATTCATAATAGGACGCGATTTTTTATGCATTTACTAATTTTAAGCTTTTATTATTTGAAGTGTGATCGCTTTAAGTGATATTATTTTTCTATACGAATTCCAATTAATCTGTCATGACAACACAACTCTATACAAACGAAGTAAAAAATGAACTTTTAAAAATACAAAATAATATTCTTTTTGTAAACTTCCATTTCCAGGAATGCACATCTCTTTCATTTTATATTCATTATAAAAGAAAAAGTTTTTAATGATAGCTTATGGAACTATATGAAATTAGTAATATATTTAAAAAGAAAAATTGTAGAAAATTTTTCAAAAATATTGTTTTTTTAATACGCTTTTATTAACTTGGTATGTATCTATGTATGTAACGGAATCTTTGAAGTCAATTTTAACCTACTTCTAATTGTCGTATCGAAATGAAACTTTGTATGTATATGTAGTTCGGATGGCAATGTATCTTTAAAGTAAGCATGACCGGAATCGGAGAGGTAAAAGGGGGTTTAAAGGGAGGAGGAAACACAAAATTCGGTATATCTCTCTTAATATTGAAAAAATCGAAAAACTTATATAAAGTAAACTTGTAGAAAATTAGTATTACTATAATTAAGTTTCATATTATTTTTTCTGTTTCTCTAATATTTACAGAGATATTGACAATTTAATATTGATAATTTAAATCCTAAAGTTCGTTTCAAGACTAAAAACGCAAAAATAAATAATAGTTTAAAAAAACACGCTTTTGTAGCCGAACTAAAAAGTAGAAAATAATTTTTATCAACAAAATAATTAATTTGATTTTAAAAAAGCTAGGGGTGCTTTTTACTATAATTTGATATTAAGGATATTGATTTGATTTTATAATTTGATGCTAAGCACCCCACGCATTTTACAATCAAATTAATTATTTTGTTGATAGAAATTATTTTGTACTATTTAGTCCGGCTAGCTATAAAAGCGTGTTTTTTAATTTTATTTTATTTTTTTAACTTTTGTATTTTGATCATGTAAAACCTTAAAAATTGATTGAATTTAAAACAAATAATTATGTAAAATATAATTGAATTAATTGTAAATAAACGTAAAACAATTAAATTATTTAACAAATATTCTTTGTTCTTTTCTTTTGGTGTGCATGGAGCTATGTTTATTTTCAGGAAAGTTTTGAAAATAAAGAAGTTTCAATTTTTGTCGCCGACTTCAAGATACGAGAAATTATGGTACTTCATTTATTTTTATTTTATACTTCACTACAAATGGAAAAAAGGAGAAAAAAGATGAACGACGGTAAAAAAACTGTAGTTGTCAAACAAAATTTAATATTATCAAAGTGATAATATTGTCAAAGTGATGCAAATTTCTTACCGACATGGTCAAAATCTATTAACAGTAGGTGCGGCAATCATAGAAAACGAAGCCTATTTAATTCGGGAATGAAATTTTCAGAAAAAGATAGAATAAATGGTGACTTCAATATTTTGCCTAGACAACCATGCGAGAACCTGATCCGACAGCGGGGAAAACACAACAATATTTTATTACAACCCATGTAACTTTTTATACCCGGTATATAATATATACCATATTAATCGCAAAAAAAAAATTTGTATTCCTGTTCATAAAATTAGTCCAAAACCTAATTAATCCATTTCCGCAAATATGTCAGTCCGCCCGTCAACACGATAACTCATAAACGAAAAGAGATAGCGAGCTGAAATTCTGTATGTGTGATCTAAAGGTAAAAAGTAAGGCCACGTTTGTGAATGACCATCTTTGGGCAAAACTGTCTATCTTTGAAACCGTAAGAAACAAAAAATGTACCTTTTTAAAAAATAAACTTTTGTAAGAACTATTTTTTCATAAATTCAGTACATACCGGGTATTTAAGTAATTAACTCAGTTAGTTGTTATTTTCACTTGTTTTCATATATATTACAGTCCATCCCCTATTAAATTGGACACCTTTATTTACGGTTGCAGCTCCTCCTGTAGTAGATATGTATGTACTATCTTTTCTGATGGTTTCATCTCCTAATTAAATGGGCAACATGTTCAAACACATTACTTAAATGTCAAATAAAGTAAACGCTAGTCGCTTCTGTTGGTATAATAAAACTGAAAGGCAACCATACTAACAATGGAAACAAATAGACGTTAGATTCCAAAAAACAATTTAAAAATATGTGAATAGGAAAACAAAATTAATAATACAATGACAACAAAAATGATAGTGAAAGATCATATGCATAGCGCTACTATAACACCATAACATCTAAGGTAGCTCAGTTGGTAGAGCATTGGTTTAGAATGCCAGAGGTCATAGGTTCAATCCCCATCCCAAGATGGGTATGATTTTTCATATCAAACATTTGATGTCAAAAAATGGTATAAATGGGCATCGTTTTTTACGATCCCTGTTTGGACTAAAAGGGGAAACAAAGAATGAAGCGAAATATATGTCATCTTCGAATCGGCCTAGTAAAAAATCTGATCATATAAGTACTTCATATTCAAATTATTATTTATCAGCGTCCAAAAGTTTCCTATCAAAAAAAGGTAAGTATCAAAATGTTGTTTGTTGTTCGTGTTTCTCCGACATAATTTATATCAATAAAATGGCATTAATAATTTTTCAATGCATTTCTACTATTTTTCTATCAAAATGTCCGTTTTCTTAACTAATTGTAAATCATTTTCATTACTGTATTAAAATTTTAGAAAATAAGTTACAAAGCAATATATTGCATTTGTTGAAAAAGTTGTTAGTGAGGTGTCTTTTAAAGCACAAATACTATCGTGTTATTAATTTTTTGAAACTACACATTTTTTCATAGGTTTACAGATTTTTTATAGTTATATAACTTATATGTGAAGTCCGTATTCCGGTGAATATTGTTTCTTAGAACTTTTTTTGAAATTTTTTTGTTTCTTAGAACTATGACATCTGGTGGTAAAAATTAGAAACAGAGTAGTCAGGCTCCACTCTGTTAGTTGCATATGCATTGAGAGGGTTATGTACAAAAATTAATATTTTGCTAATGAAACATCTTTTTTATGAAAAATATAACTAGTTGAAATGTAGCCTGACAAAATCCGCCATCTTAGGATATGACGTCATGAATAGCTTTACCAATACTAAACTGTTGTGAAAGTCATTTGTTGAGTTTTTGTTAAAGAAGGGTCTAGCCTTATCTAAGAAGTAAGCTGCTTGAATTTTTGCGTGAATTAAGAACTTAAATGAACAAAGTTGAGTAAACACATGAAAGTGAGGAATCTATGTCTGATTATATTCAGTGTTTCAGATGCAAGAAGTGAACATATTTTTGTGATGATTCTATCATATAATCCTTTATTCCTATTAAGATGGGTCTAAGAAAACAATTTTCTTTCAGGCAATATAGACGCTGTGTTAAAATGAATACCAGTATCAAGTGAAATATATCTCATAGAAAAAGGGCTTACTGGTAAATTCAAGAAATAAGGAAAACATGACAAGTTTAAAAACATGCAGCCGCAGGCGAGAGGAAACGATAATATCATTTGACGCATCGTAACAACACTAATACTGTCTACCTTTTTTTTACTTAACGTCGAGTAAGAAACTCTAAAATTTCAACACAGCATTCCATTCAGAGCGTTAATTGTTTTGCATAATATACGGATTGCTATATTGTAAGCAATGGCACATCAAATTTGGACGGCGAGGCAACCGGAGTCTTTGATTGTGATATTGAATCCCTCCATACCATCCGAATGGACCCCAAATGGACGGGGGCAGAGATACAGAGGGAGGCAAAACGAATAATTTTTTGACGAGGCAACCGGATGAAAATGCGGTTGCTTTATAGTGTATACCCTATTTATATAATAACATTTTTTTGACATTCGAAACACGCATTTTCGCACTCGCGAATTTAGAAAAAAAGAAGTTATGAGGCAACCGCTCCAAAATTGGTGAGCTTATTTATTGGTACCACTATATGTTGTAAAAAAAATGCAATCGGATCCTGATGAGCAGTCCCTATTTCTTTTACCCTTTTTCTCGAATTTTTTAAACAAAAATGGAAAAGAAATACTTTAATTAATAAGTGCAAGGAATTGTGTGTTTTGACTCATTTTCGCTTTCAATTTTACGTTTTGCCCCCTCTCTATATCTGCCTCCGTCCATTTTGGGTCCATTCGGATGGTACAGGGGGGTTCAGTATCACTTCAAGACCCAGATTACCACTCGCCATCTGGTTGCCTCTCCGTCCCAATTTGACGTGGCATTGGCTTGAATAATATACTTCATAACATTTAACAATATTTGATTGAAACAGAATCCTATTCAGGCTTGCGAGTAACAGGCTACGATGCTGGTGTTGTACCACTATTTCGTATAGTTTATAAATGCTACAAACATGTATAATAATTATTTTAATATCTTGATAATTCGCAAGTCTCCGCTTTACAAAAATAGTTGGGCTTTTATTTTACAATAAAAATAATTTTAAAAAAATTAAAAATAATATTTTGCTTCCGAAATTCCATCCAAATTTATACTATTATATTATTCAATAACTTCAAGTGACTAGTTTCGTATCCTTTCAATCATTTTCGAAAACAGTTTTTTCCTCAATTAGTAAAAAGTTCGACAAAGTAGCTCTAAACCATTTAAATAATAATAACCCCTTTACTACGATCAAAAGAAGTGAAAATAACAACTAGATAGATAGAGATTGATCGTAGAGGCTGCCCGATGGGCTACACTTCGACCATAAGGTCCATTGTGATGCCTAAGGATGTGAGCAGGGCTGCAGCCGACTATGATAGGAACTATGCCGATATTCATCTGGAGTTCGTGAAGGAAACTGTAGAAAACCTTCTCAAGCATAGCTGGTTACTTCGTTCTTGTCCATACGCCGACAGTTTAGTCAATTAACCACCCCCTTTTTTTCTTAATAACTGCCGATGTCGGGATTCGAACCCATAACCTTCCAGTTTCCAAGTAGGCATACTACGCAATCATAACGCCCTAGACCACTTGGCCACTTGGACTGGTAAATAATAACTAACTAATTTAATTGCTTAAATACCCGGTATATACTGAATTTATGAAAAAAAGTTTCAAGCAAACATGGTCCGATTTTCCCCATTCATTCCTTACTTTTTTGCTCTAGAACATACATACAAAATATCAGCTCGCTATCTCTTTTCGTTTTTGAGTTATCGTGTTTACAGACGGACGGATTTGCGGAAATAGACCAATTAAGTCATTTTATGATCACCTATAACAAAATTTCTTTTCTACGATCAATTTGTTTAACTGTTACAAAGGCGGGACTAAACTTAATATACCCGGTATATATTATATACCTGTTAAATAAAAATTCAGTCTGTATAAAGCGATCATTCAGAACAAATTTTGTTATAGTATAAAAAGAAGTAAGTTCATTTAAATCTGAATCAATATTATTATTATCATTATTATTATCATGCTGGGATAGTGAGAACATTTAATTTTAACTTAAGAGATATTTGAGACCAGAAAGCAACCACACACCAATAATTCGAGAAATGGAATAGGCGGATGCCATTTCTTATGAGGTTATATAGTATTATACACTTGTCTAGTTCAGTTCTATCTACTACGAACGAAGCAAAAAACATAGCTTGACAACATTTTAAGAACACCCAACGGATTAAATCCAGTTGATTACTTTCTTTTATTTTTCTTCGCTTTGGTTAGTTAACTAAATATATATATTTTACTGTGAGAGTCAACTAGAAAGTCACTTATATCAATTGATAATTTTACACGTATCATATCATAGCTAATCATTTCTTATTGTTTAATTTTGATAAATTTTAGTACCGTTCAGTGAAAACTATAGTAACCCATTAGAAATGTATCTTAATGTGTATGTGCTTGAACTTCTGATATGGACACATATCGTTGCAAAATTATAGAATTATTTTTATACGTCCATGTATACGGAGGTCACGGTTGTAATAGTCAGTATACATACGGACGCCATCCTTTAGTATTCTTAACTTGTTTAAAACACATTTATTTTTCTGTGTTATATAAATGCATGCGCACGCTTTATTTTAATTTGTTTATTGTTACTAAGCTATTTTTCATCGTATAACTGCTTGCGCGCGCATTGTTTTTCGATCGTGTTTTGTTTGGAGTGTAGCTTACTTGTATGCACTACGGAGTTACAAAAAACACTCTCTTTAAGGACGCTCTTTAAGGGTGTCAAACTAAAAATACTTTTTTAGCGTCAAGTCAAAAAGACTTTATATTTAAGTGTTCTACATATTAGACACATTTTATGGGTTTCAACCCGAGTAATATTCAAGAATATTCTTCACTCAGTACCTGATTGAGTAATGGGTCACTGAGTAACGATTGTTCTTGACACCGCGAATGTAGTTGAAAGTTGTAGTTTAGTTCACGAAAGACAGCCAAAACTGATAATTGAATTAATTAGGTATGTTAAATTTGTACTTGTATATATTAATTAAAGTTTTTGGGGGTAAACATACTGTTTACCAAATGTTAGAATGCGATGATTTAGTTTGTAATTGTAAATATATTTTTTATTTAAATATTGTAAATAAAATACACTTGAGATGGGTACGATCGTAAACAGAAAAGGAGAAAGGATATAAAAAGGGGGCTCCGAAGGGGCCATTGACGTAGTACGAATCTCTGGGGATAATTTCTTACAACTGCGGAATGTGAAACACCTAATCCGATTTATCTTAATCTTTATCTAACTTAATTTAATCAAACCCAAACCCAAAATCCAAAAGTATAATCCAATTTCTTTTATTTAAAAAAAATTTAATATTTTCTAACCTAAGATATAGATTTTAATGACATTTTAGTTATTGTTAGTGCACATAATTATATTAGTATATAATGCCTCCTTTGTGCTAAACTTTAAGCAGACACAATTCATTCCTTTCCTGTATTTATCTGTTCAGAACTGATAATAGATAAACTTAGGATGCTGAGAAAATATTAGTTTTATAGTCCAAGGCCCAACTGCTGAAACGAAAAAATAATATATGAGCGTTTTTTAATGCGGCTCAGTACCTGCTCTAATTGACTCGTTATATCAATACCTAACTTCAATGTGGCCGTTAGTGGTGACCAAATTATATGCAGATACGGGAAATAATAAAATGAATTTCACAATAGTCTTGATACATACTAAAGCACTTTATCCATAAAGCTAGCAAGTTGACCGTTAACTTGGATAAAGGTCATACATCTGACTCGGGATTGATTAACAATGACATCTTTGAAAAACAAAATAATAAAACACCCTAGTCAGTCATAACAGACTTAATCCGCCGACATTAAAAACGATACTAAATTTTATTAGAAATATTAATCCAGCATTATAAATTACGTCCAGTCCAAGTGGCCCAGCGGTCTAAGGCGTTATGTCTGCGGTATATGCGTACTTGGAAACTGGGAGGTTATGGGTTCGAATCCCGACATAGGCAGTTTGTCAATTATTATGAAAAAAAAGGGCGGTTAATTGATTAAACTGTCGGCGTATGGACAAGAACGAAGTAACCGGCTATGCTTCAGCAGGTTTTCAGCAGTTTCCTTCACGAACTCTAGATGAATATCGGAATAGTTCCTATCATAGTCATAACATCGTCACATCCTTGGGCAACACAATGGACCTTATGGTCGAAGTGTATCCCGTCCAGGGCAGCCTCTACAATCTATCTCTATCTATCTATCTCTAAACTAAGTACGATATAGAATATTTTTATTCCAACTAAATGATTAATATTAAAAATTTTTTTTTCGTAAAGTATGAAATTTTTATTTTTTGCTAATTTTCATTTTTTGTTTATTTTTCCATGTTATAGGCCTAATTTCATTTCTTTAATGTGTTATACGGAACTTGTATATATTGAAGTTATACTTCATTTGGCGTGTTAGAATCCGATGAGAGTGTATTTGGTAAATAGCTACACCACCAACTCTTATATAATAACATTTAAATTCGATTATACAGTTGAAATTAGGTAAAGGAATGTCTTCATCATTATTGCTCCATGTTTTCTGAAAAGCAAAATATTATAATTATCAATGATATCACATTAGCTTATCAATGAGCCACATTATCAATGATATCGTTTTCATAGGCTCGTAAACTATGAATATAAAATGTATTTACTGATAAACTTGGCCTGTTCTTGAAAAATTTCACTAACTCTGATTTTAACGGAACAAGTGACGATGGTTCTGTTCTACCATGATTAAATGTAGAATCATTGGTTTTAGATACAATATGAAGTATAACTTCATAAGTGCGTACATGGGTACACACCACATTTAGCGAATTTCCTCCAAAGGAAATCAGCTTTTTTTTGTACCAATGTTTGCAAATGCAAATTCTATCGATCCTGCCTATTAGATGTTAAAAATCACTATCGTTAAAATTTATATATATATATATACATATATATATATATATATATATATATATATATATATATATATATATATATATATATATATATATAGCAATATATATGTATGTATATGTACATATAAGTTTATGAGTCTGTAGACTCTTTAGTGATCTCATTTTTATTCCGATTGGAATGAAATTTGGTATTTGAGGCACTTTTGGTATTCAAAAGTCGAGTTCGTTAATGTGTGAAAACGGACGAGGGGAAAGGGGGGTTTAGAGAGAGGGGGGAAACACAAAATTTGACATATCCCCCTTAATATTTGAAAAATCGAAAAAGTAATCAGGAGTTAAGTTGTAGGTACTTAGTTTTACTGTTTCTTATCCTTTTTCGGTTACACTAATATTTACAGAAATATTTACAATTAAAGATTGAAAGTTAAAGTTCTAAATATCTCTGTACACATTAGAGTTTGGAAAAAATGATAAGATAATGAATTATAACAAACTTGATTTTCTACAACTTTATTCGTTATACATTTTTCGATTGTTCCAATATTAAGAGAGATATTTTATATTTAGTGTTTTCTTCTATCTTTATTCCCCCCCTTTCCACTCGACGTATGCCATTTATTAATAAAATTGGCCTTGAAAATACTAAAATGATATCAGATACGACAGATTTCATTTTGATCAGACTTAAATTGTGACTAGATAGTGATTTATGTATTCTAAGGAAATTCGCTAAGTTTACGCAGCTCCTGCGTAACGAATTTTTTATAAATAATATAGAGTTTTATTATTTGAATAACAATACGGAAAAATTATAATTTAATTGCCTTCGATAGAACTGTGCTTTAAATACATTCTATTCAACTTGAACTATATACATACATATATACATTTCAAAATAAATTGTTAGTGCTTTCTGAATAACATTTTACCTATGTTTAAATATACGAAAACTTTTTAAAAAAAAAGAAAAATCATATTCCCTAATGCCAATGAAACACACACATACCTATATATATTTAGATATTCATTCCAAAAATACAACAAGAAAAAAATACATAATACAAAACCCCAATGAATACAACAACTTATACAAGTCTAATGTCTATCACACAACACACAACTTCAACCTCACCTTACAAATACAATAAAAATGTTGACCAGAAAATTTTTGACTAAAGATTGGTGACTTAAAAAACATACATGGGTTTTTATTTAAAAAATTTTGGAAAGTCAAATAAAAGTAAAAGGGGATAAACAAAAATATTTTCCCAATACGATGGATATGGTTAAGATCCTGTGGGAATTAAATCTGTTTTTGTAGTGTGTTCTCTTTGGGGATAAACTAAATAAATTTTTTTGCTACAACTTTTTAATAAGTTTTCATACATTTTTTTAAAGATTGTTCAGCTTTAATTTTTTGTTATAAATTGTCCACAATTTGTTTTTAAAAAAATCTACTTTTTACGCTGTCGTTAAAGACGTATCATTTTGTAAATTTGTTTAACTTTATTGAAAACCAAAGAAATATTGTTGATATTAATATTGAGGAAAATCTGTTAGATTTGCATAACGTTTGGAAGAAAAATCCATACAACTCCCACATCAAATTATATGTAGGTTATCTTATGGAGAAAATAAAATATTTAGTAATATTGCAGTGAAGTGCGAACTAAGCTTATACAATAAGTGTTCCGTGAAACAAAAATTATTAATGTTCAGCAAGCATTTTTGAATCGGTTTAAGTTAAATTGCTTATAACAATTTACATCCAAAAAAGCTTTTAATTGCAACCCACACAACAAATTTCTATTTCCTTTCCAACCCCTAAATATAAACCTTCACAATTTTGATAATGTTCCTTTAATCTTTGCCCTTATTATCTTTATTCGCTTATTATTTTTCTAAACGATATTTTTGAAGAATAGCAATTTTAAAGCGTGTTTTTTTTTCAGAATAATGTTTAAGAAAACTAAACAAAGAAAAAAATGAAATGGAATTTTTGAAAGGGTACATCAAAAGCTATTAAGACACCAGACACCAGACGCTGCATTAGTGGGGAGGGATACACACATTTTGGTTTTCTCATTGACAGCAACGTTAAGCAACGTCATAACTCGGCAAAAAAAATTTTTTTTTAATTGTTCAAAAAGTACTGCTTTTTGAAAAATTGTTTTCGATTAAAAAAATGTTTTGCCGAGTTATGACGTTGCTTAACGTTGCTGTCAATGAGAAAACCAAAACGTGTGTATCACCCTCCCCCCCCACTAGTGCAGCGTCTGGTGGATTGTTTTTAAATCTTCAGAGGAAAAAGGCTAATCTGAGAAAATTCGCTAGGTTAACGCAATCCCAGCGTAACGAATTTTAAAAAAATATCATTTGTTACGCAAGTAAAAAAAAAATTCGTTCCGGAGGAGCTGCTTCAACTTAGTGAATTTCCTTAGAATACATTAATCACTCTCTAGCGATCCAATTTTATTCATAAATGACATACGTCGAGGAGAATGTGGAGGGGGGTATAAAGAAAGAAAAAAACACAAAATATATAATGTCTCTCTTAATATTAAAACAATCGAAAAATGCGTAAGAAATAAAGTTGTAGAAAATCAAATTTGCTACAATTCATCACCTTATCATTTTTGCTCAAACTCTAATGTGTACAGAGATAATAAGGAATTTACTTTTAAATCTTTAACCATCAATATTTCTGTAAATATTAGTGTAACAGAAAAAATTATAAGAAACAAAATTACTAGTCAAACTTGGTACCTACAACTTTACTTCTTAAAAATTTTCCGATTTTTTAAATATAAACGGAGATATGTCAAATTTTGTGTTTCCCCCTCCCAATAAACCCTCCTTTCTCCTAGTCCGATTTTACACATTGACGAACTTGACCTTTTGAATACCAAAAGCACCTCAAATACCAAATTTCATTCCGATAAAATGAAAACTGTGACCGCTAGAGTGATTACAGACACATATATATATATATATATATATATATATATATATATATATACCAAAGCAATTATTCAATCTCCAAAACTAACCCCTTAGGTATAAAAATCCCAGTTCTGGTAATTTTCATCCAACGTATACTTTACTTTCTTTATTTATGATTTAAATCAAACTATTCTCAGCAATGCTTTTGAGGGTTGGGGGGTAGCACTTTTTAACTAGTATTTCCAAAAAATCTTTAAAAAAATGCATAATTCGTGCTTCAATAAGCTTTCTTGCATTTGACACTCTTCTCAATACTCTTGAAAAAACATTTGTTTTATTTCTCGTCGAGACCGCAAAACGAATATTAAACATCATATCCGTATTTAGGTAACTGTATATTACAACTATGCTATATTTGTATCAATAGACTCTGCCACAGACAAAAGTAAGGACATCGATTTTGTTTTACCAATTTTGGTACGGAATACTAAAAATGATGCTATCTTACTTCAATGTGACTGAATATCTTAATACTATATGATGATATGATAAAATAATAATAAACATAACTGCGCTTATATGTGCCCACAAATTTCCATAATGAGTAGGAGATACGTTAAACAAATTTTACTATTTTTGGATTCCATTACAACGCAAATATTTATATTTAAAAAAATTAGCAAAATATAAATTTTCGAATCGACAATTTTTTAATGATTATGACTTTTCCGACCCCACTTTCTTAGATGGAGTATTTGTAATTTTTATACCCAGTATATTTGTAAATGTATAAAATCTATTTTGACAAAATGGAAACCCGACTTCAAAAATCAAATATTCTACAACAAAAAAGCCACTAAAAAGTAAAAAAATAATTGCATGTGCCAATTTTAGTTCACCTAAGCAAAAATTTTTAAATATGTATGTACAATTGTTATTTTTGGAGTCGGTGTCAGCATGGAAATTCGCATAAAATTTGGACACCGACGTGTCAATTTCAACCTACTATGCCCACATAGAATCTGTGATTAGGTATGGCATCATATTTTGGGGTAACTCTTCAAACATTATAAAAATATCAAAAATTCAAAAAAGAGTATTACGCATTATTGCAGGAGTAGCCCGAAGAACTAGTTGCAAAGAATTATTTAAGAGCTAAAATATATTAACTGTAATTTCCATATTTATTATAGAATGTGTAACCTTTTTTAAAAGATTTGGAGAGTTATTCCAAATGTGATCAGATGTTCACAATAGGGAATATGCATGAAAATTTTTTTCACATTTAGTTTCAGAATATGAAAATACTGTTAATACTGTAATAATATTTAAAAACGAAATTAAAATCCGACAAATATCAAGGAAGCTATAAGCTTTTAAAGATTATTATTTGTCTCTTTCTTGCAAAAATACTAATAACGGAGTTTTACGTGTATTTTAAATGTTGAAAGTGTAATATGACGTCACATAACATATCAAGAGGGCTGTCAACCTCTTTGTCTAATCGGGAATTTCAATCATTCATATCTCGCTTATTTTTAAAGTTATTTAAAAAGTAATTTTACCTTGATATTTGTCAAGTAAACATGCTTCAATTCAAGTGAAAAAAAATTTTCATGCATATTCCCTATTATAATACGAGAAACAATACTCAATTATGTTCGATTCAAACAACCATAACTGCAGTACAAAACAGTCCACATAATAACATTGTTAAAATTTATAACGCTCTACCCCAAAATATTATAAATATGAAAATGTCAGAGATTTCCTAGATTTTTATAAGTAAATTTATTTTAATTTTGTTTTTTAAATGTATATTTTAATCGATACAAACAGACTTGTTTATGTTCATTGTTTTTATGTATAATTTTAATATTTTATTATTTGATATGTGATGACTTATTCTATATTTTGTAACAAAAATTCATTGAATAAATTCCAATTATTATTATTATTATTATTCATATTACCACTAGGGCTCGAACCATAGATCTACCGGGACGTTGTGCTATCCATTACACCACTGTCAAATAGTGATTACATTACATTTCTTATTCACATATATTTTTGTACAGTATTTCCTTTGTATTGTTCTTTACAAATGAATAATTTTTTTTATGAAGTTAGTAGGTCTGAATAATAATACAATCTAAATCTAATACGATTATTAAGAATTTTATTCGAAACAACGTCCACTCTTTAGAACTAATCAGTATATATAATACTGATTAATCAACTTATAAATGTACTAGATAGCACAACGTACGGGTTAGACGTAGGTCTATGGTTCGAGACCTAGTTATTACATTATCTTTTTCACATTTTTTATCAATAATATAAATTGTGACAGACAGCCAGACATCGCAGTGATTCCACCACTGTTTCGTTTTGTGAATTTTGACACGGAACGCTAAAAATGATATTTATTCAAAATCATTTTTCTAAAGACCAGTGGCTTCGAAAATATTGAATTCAAATCCTAGTTACACAAAATTTTCAACATTATTTTTATTGCAATATATATAATGCATTTTCATCTTTTAAATAACATTCTCTATTCAGCTACAATATTTTCATTTTAAATATTACAAAAAACCACATCAAAAAAACCTACCCAAACAGATAACTTAAAAACCAATTTCTTTATCACTATTTAAATACTTTGATACAACAATTTCACGTTTTCCAATATCACCACAATTCACAAAAACTTATCCAGTTTTCCCATTCACTACTTAACACATATTATCACACAAATTTGTTCACAAACAATAAATTTTCTTTAAAAACAGAGTACATCCATAAAACACTTAAAAAAGTGTTTTATTATGAACTAAACACTTTTAACACAAAAAAAATAAAAAATCTTATTCATACAAACAAGCCATAAAAAGAAAATTAATCTTTATATGTTTGATAATTTTATCAGTGAAACATGTTATAATATGTGACTTTTATTATTTTGCAACATGTCAAATAAGTGAGATATTTATTTATTAAATAAAATAAAAAAATACATCTATATATATACAGGCTGTTTCTAATAGTCTTGACGCAAGAAACGAGAATATTGAGACGACGTGAAATTATTTTGTAAGAGTCCAGATGTGAGTTAAAACTTTTGATCTCGATCGAAGTCGAGAGATTATTAAAATAATCAAGGAGAACTCTAGGGTTTTTTAAAATTAAATTTCAAATTTTGCCCCAATTCCTAGAACAATTATTTGTGTTTTATAAATACATATTTCGATTACAAGGTAGTCATCATCAGTATGAATTAGCTAATCGTAACTATCTCTGGGTTTATGGAATCACAGATGTGTTGGTCGTTGCTAATTTGGTGCCTGTCTCACAGTAATATTGAATTGAATTGAAAATTATTTATTAATATCGTCATTTTACGAAGTTACAATACAATACGTCTTAGAATCTATAGTACCTAGCCTAAGCTTTACCTATAATACAACATCTTATTAAATAAATACATCGAAATCTATAAACATTTTACATCGTTTCTTAAATGGAAAAATCTTATATAAAAAAACCATTGATATCTAAAATTAACCTAAGTTGGACGGATAAGCCGTCCCTAAAACTAGACCTTAAAGAAAAATATTTACAATTTAGATTACACCGAATCAGTTGTAATCGACATCATGTTCACAATAATATTTAAAAAGTTTTGTCTTTTATATGATCTGACTGAAGTAGTACCTGAAGGATTATTTAAGTTGACTGACCAATTAAGTGATTAAGTGTGTGAAGAGCCCAACCCATTTATTGGCGGTATCCTTTTCTGACCATGCGATGTGGTTTTTATCAATAAGGTGAGGGTGTTGGGGTGTTTGTCAATTGTAGTCGAAATACGTATTTATAAAATACAAATAATTGTTCTAGGAATTGGGAAACATCCTATGTATAAATTTATATATGTAACATATGATGTTATTTAGAGCAAATTAGATAAGAATATTATTTCTTAAGTGTTCGTTCTTGACAATTTTATTAGGTTTACCTTAATTTTTTAGGTTGACTTATCAATTTTGTCCTTCAATTTTATCCAAAATTTGGATAATTTCCAGACGAAGTGGGATTATTGATTTATGAATGGAGAATTTAAGAAAACAAATATAATTCAATTTTTTCGATTTTTTTTAAAGCATAGAATAAAACTATAACTTTTTGTAATCGGTATGTTTGGGCTTAAAAATGATTACAACCTATTGATTAGGTTTTACAGAAAAACAAATATTAAGGTTGCACGCACAGTTCGATAGACAGACATTTTTCGTTATTTATATCGAAATTTGCCCAAAACAGCGCGATAGAAGACTTTGTTTATATTTTTAACATAATCTGCGATAGTTTAACTACTTAATTTCAAGTATTTATTAAGTTATTGTTTTTAACAGTTATAGTTCAATTTCTTGTGCCCGATAACCAGATATTCCATCTATCTACTACGTGTTCAATTTCAATTTTTGAAAGCTAATACCTAAGAAACTGAAGGTCAGATGTCTCTCTTAATTTAGGTGTATTTTCTGTTGATTAATAACATTAAAGGGTAATATGTTATTAATCAACAGAAGTTATTAGAAACATATTAAATATCAAAGGGTTATAATTATATGAAAATAAAGTAAATGTAATTGATTTTTTAAATCGATTTTTTTTTTAAATCGATTCATTTTAACGTCCTGAATATGATCCTATGTTTTTACGTTTCGACTCGTAACGGAACAGGGTCAAAATTGAATTTGTTTATAACAAAAAAGCGTTTTCTCTTAATATCTTTTTTAAAACTAAAAATTTTAAATATGACATAGAATATTATTCAATTCTATTTAAAATAAAAAAACCAATGAGCCCATGAACATTAAAATTAGTTTATTAGAATTCGAGACAAAAATTACCAAAGTTCAAAAAACGCAAAAATTTTAAATGAAAATAAAAAAGCTAAAAATTACTTCATTTTTTTTATACAGTGTCATCGATTTCATCAAAAAAGACAGCATTGTTTAACCAATTACGTCTATATATATTCATTTCAAAAGGCCATTATCTAAATAGCGTTACAAGCAAGCTTATGTTCAAATTGCAGTTATTATATACTTACAGATATTTTTTACTGCTGTACATTCATTCAGATAATGGCCATTTGAAATGAATATATATAGACGTTAATTAAATACCCACGGATTTTATCCTACTTTTCTTTACGAAATAAACCTAAAAACATTAATTTGTTTATAAGTGTTAATTAGCAAAATGTAAAACATATGATAACTCTCTTAAAAGTTTATCGTTGTATTTTTTTTTAATTATAGATCTTTAAAAAATCTATAAGTTAAAAGAAAATAAAGTTTATTTAAATAATTTCTTAACTGTTTTTTTTTTAAATTTGTTTATAGCACGTTATAAACAAATTGAATAATAATGGGTAAAAGTATTGAAAAGTATTCAAAAAGTATTAATGAAATAAAAATGAAAATACAGTTTTTTTTAAATATCCTTTTTCAGTTTATAGATATTTTTAAGACCTTTTATTTAAAACAAAAATTATTTGTCTAAGACGAAATGCACCCTATTTATTTATAAAAATTTGTGACATGGTATTTGATTAATTGTCGGGGACCTAATTTTTTTAAGGGCTAAAATTGGGCACGTTATTTTTTACATATAAAAGGCATACTTTGCTATTGTTAAAAAAAAATTAAATAATTTTTAGATTTTTTATTATAATTTAATTTTTGCGTTTTTCGAACTTGGGGAATTTTTTAGGTTTATATTAAGGACGAATCGATTAAAAAAATGTAGTTCCGAGCAAGCTGTCTGAAACCCCGCTTTTGAAGCTAATTTGACTCAACCAATATCCTGTGGTGAATCAGTATCTATGCGTGTAATGTTTGCTTTACTATTTTCATACGTATTGAAATATAGAAAAATGACTGGTGGTGGAAATAATCAACTTATTAACGACAAATTGCAGGCTTTTGTTATCTATAGTAATTGTTGTTGAAATTGTGACAAAACTTTTCAGTTAATTAAAAAAAGTTTCAAGCAAAAGATGTTGTTGAAAAAAACACTAATTTTACTTTTCTTCTATCTCTTACGGTTTTAAAGGTAGATATTTTCCTCTCTAGGTGATGCGTTTAATTAATGAATGGAAAAAGTACCTACATCTTTGAATCAATACAAATTTTAATAAAAATTTATTTATGAAAATATTTAAATTTACTTTTATTTCGATTAATGTCTTTATTTTAGGAATTTGTAGAAATCTGTTCTTTTTATGGCCTATCATCTTTGTTATAGGTTTGTTAGATTGTAGCGGCTGTCCAGGACGGAACACACCATACGGCCAGTGTGATACCTATAAGGATGTGGGTGGTGGGCAAGGAATTTGTATACAATCTAGAAATTGGTAGGTTATGGAACGGCAGCCGACTTTGATAGGAACTACGTCGATATTTATCTGGAGTTAGTGAAAGGCAACGGCAGAAAATATCCACAAGTCGATGATTTTCGTTCTTGTCCATACCCGACAATTTAGTCAATTTAGCGCCCCATAAATATTTTTTTGAATATAATTGACCAACTGCTACCGTTAGGAATCGAACGACCAACCTCCCATTGAAATTGAGGTAATAACAAACCTACCATCTGAACTCATTAGCTAAATATGCGTTTCGTATAATAATATAAACCAACTCTTTGAAAATATTACTCGTTAACCAACTCGTTTATAAGATATTATTTTCAAAAGTTTTTATTTTCTCAAAAAAAAAAACACGCTTCAAACATCAGTAAAAAACATATTACATGAATTATTGAACAAAATCAAATTACAATATTCGTTTTGATTATCAAAACCATTCGAGGAAGGATAGAGATAATCAGAAAATGAAAATGATATAATTTATTCAAGAAAATGTAATTGATGTTGAAGTATCCGTTTCATTGTCAGTGCCGTATCTATAAAAAGGAGTGTGGGTGTATAACTTCAAAAAAGAAACCAAATGTTGATGAATTTTTCTAATTCATCATTTATCTTTAATAATTACTCTATGATGAGCAGATACTTTTTGACAACAGCGTACATATTATATTTAAGGACGTTGTATCTGTACATGCATGTTCAGTTTTGTTAAATTGGCAACGTTGTAGTCTATATATTATATACCTTATTCATTCCATCACTAACAAATCACAAAAGCATTCCATTTTCCAATATTCCCATGTTAGGCATAGTGCTTTCATGGGTCAAAATTTTCGAGGCGAAATTTAGGGAATCATTAGCACTTCAATTCATACTGAAACTTAAGTCTGGATACGCTATTGGTGGCTTTAGGGATAGGTAATCCAATATAATTTAAGCGATCAAAAAGTCTCCAAAGATGAATAACTAATTGCTAATTTGGTGCGTGACCCAAATTAGCGACGAGCAACATATTTCTGACTCCATATCCCAGAGATAGTTACGATTAGCTAATTCATACTGATGATGACTACATTGTAGTCGAAATGCGTATTTATAAAATACAAATAAATGTTCTAGGAATTGAGGCAAAATTTGAAGTGTAATTCCAAAAAACCAAGAGTTCTCTTTGATTATTTTAATAATCTTTAATAAATAAATACTTTGAAAATATTATGAAACTAATATTAATCGATTTAAAATAACAACAAAAATTTGCTCTTCTCGCTTGTGACATATTCCATTGTGATAGGTATATATTGTAAGTGAATATAGTGAGCATGAAGACTAGATATCAGGAGAACGATTGTAATATTAAACTCGTGGCATGAAAAATGAATACAGACTGTAGACGGGCATCATTGTTGTGGAGCTCCCCTTGAATTCAAAAATGTGAATAAAACATAAAGTAGATATTTTATAACTGAAAACATCCATCACATAAATAATTAGTCTTTTCGTTCTGATTTTCGACCACCTCTTACAACCTATAAATGCACAAAACATTTTTTGTTTGTTAAATAACTTCATACGAATTCATAAACCACTTAATATTTTTATAAAATATTTTTTATTAAAAATATTATAAATTAAAAATTAATTAATTAAATTCTTTATTATAATTTTTATTATAATCTCCATTATAAATATTTATTTACAAGGATTTGAAATTGTCATGTGCAGTAAGGAGCAAAAGGGGATCTCCGCAACACAACTGCCTTCTGTTGGACATTAATAAACTAAAATCTGTACGCTTTTTTTATTACGTGAAAACAGCAGAAACCCATATCCCGATCGTTTTCCTTTTATATAGCCATTTCAAAGTTGATTCTGACCTGAACTATGTAGACAGAGACAGTATAGAGAGATGTGACCTATTCAAGTCATAACTCAAAGTGATAGAGAATATGTTCGTAATTCGATACAAAGGATTCAAAACTATATGAAATAAAACAATGATTAATACTTCAAATACCAGTCCAAGTGGCCGAGTGGTCTAAGGCGTTATGTATGCGCAGTATGCCTACTTGGAAACTGAGAGGTTATAGGTTCGAATCCCGACATCGGCTGTTTGTCAATTATTAAGTTTGTCAATTCGTAGTCTTTACACAAAATTCCTTGCACTCCACTCACATCCTCACATCCTTAGGCATCACAATGGACCTTATGGTCGAAGTGTAGCCCGTTCAGGGCAGCCTCTACAATCTATCTATCTAATACTTCAAATAGAATTTTTTTTCATTTAATTTCAACAAAGTATACTCCGTGTTTAAGTGGTAAAGTCTTTCAATCAAGAAATATATAAATTTGCATCAATTCTTTCAACTACGCCACCTATTCTATAAAATACGCAGCGTATTTAATCAAAATGTTATTTTGCTGATCAGAATGATAAATTAAATTATCGCCACCACTTCCCCCCTCCCCCGCCGATATATCTGCTCTGAATATATACAGCTAGTTCTTCAA
This sequence comes from Nineta flava, assembly GCA_963920215.1. NCBI lineage: Eukaryota > Metazoa > Arthropoda > Insecta > Neuroptera > Chrysopidae > Nineta > Nineta flava. The sequence goes on from OY986043.1 coordinate 63,428,120, forward strand.
CGATATATCTATCGAAAACTGATAAAACATGCTCCTAAAACATGTATGGTTTTTAGTTTTAATTTTGCCCCAATTCTTAGATCAATTACGCGCGCACCAAATTAGCAATGAGTAACATATCTTCGATTCCATATCCCGAAGATTAACTAATTCGTACTGACGGATGACAACTTTGTAGTTTGAAATACGTATTTATAAAACACCAATAATTATTGATCTAGGAATAGGGGCAAATTTTGAAATTTATTTTCAAAACTGCAGACAGAAGTCTGTAAGATATGTCTTTTTTTTATTTTCCTCCAAAATCCTAACCAAATTTATATCAGGCCACTTCAGTATTATATTAAACCATAGTTACATGATATACCGGTAGCCGGTACCAAAAAATCTGTGATACCCCTCCAAGTAATTATTCTGAACTACAACTCTGATCATAATCATCACAGTAATAACTATGATATTATGACTACCCTAATACAAAATTTACAGATTACATTTCAGGATTTCAGGTTGTCAAAACAAGTTACTATAAATTTTATATAATGGATATTAAAGGCAAAACAGTATTATTATTAGCTGTATGTAAGTAAATGGTATAAATGTTTATACTTATAAACAACTGTTTGTATATACTACTACTACATATAACTAGGATAGTAAAACGAGCACCAAAGACGATATAAAATGACCAGAATGATGCTCTTCATTTTAATGTCACCTTCTTCCACTTTAATAATATTGAACTTGTATAGTATACAACAAGTAATGTATACAATCACAAAATAATATGTTATATGAGCTATTTTAGCTTATTGTAACTATTATTAATCCAAACTCAATTGGCGGATACATTTAGAAACAAACTTTTATTAGCAATTATTTACTATTCTTATTACAAGCTTTTATTTGCAAATTTTTAAAGAAAATGCAGACGGTGTTCCAAAGAAAATGTAAACTATTGACGATGTACTCATGAAACGATCGCCGGGTCAGCTAGTATATTATATATATATATATATATATATATATATATATATATATATATATATATATATATATATATATATATATACTCAGAAACACATACTCTCACAGGGTACTTAACGCAAAAAAACAATTATTTCCCAGCATCAGTTTTGTTCATTCTATGGGTAGTTTTAAAATTTAATTATAATATCGTTATAGTTCGGTACAACATATTAAAAATGATTATTTTGAATAAGAAATGTTCGTCGAAAAAACTATCTGTGGACTTTTCACCATTGCGGAAGCGCCGATAACTAAAAGAAAATTAATTTATAAAAAACAGTACAAGGTGATTTACATACAAAAATAACTGTACCGTAATTCGTTAGCGCACGGTCGCGAATCCGAAGGTCAACTATTGACGGTGTACTCATGAAACGATTCCGCTAAAGGTTCTGCAGGTGTTCAGAGCTTTGAAATTTCGCACACATGACAATGCAATATGTAATATCGTTTTATATATGGAATTCGAAAATATTTGCTGAAATAGTAATTTGGTGGAAGTGTTGACGTATATTTGAAGTAGTGGATGCGGTGGGAAATTACCCATTAACGAACTAGACCTTTTGAATACCAAAAGCGTCTCAAATACCAAATTGCATTCCAATTGGAATAAAACTGTGATCGCTAGAGTGTCCACAGACACATAAACTTTATATATATATATATATATATATATATATATATATATATATATATATATATATCTATATATATGAATTTTAGCGACAGTGATTTTTAACATTTAGTACCTAGATAGAATCGACGGACATTTGAAGAATTTTTTATGAAATTCCAACATTGGTACAAAAACCATAGATTTCTTTTGGAGAAAATTCACTAAAATAAGAAATTTAAGACTGTCAATAGTTCCTTAAAAATTTAAGAAGATTTTGTTTTGTTTCTTAAGAAGACTAAATTTAGTTTAATTAATTGTATGAAAATAAATAAAAAGTTGATTTATAACAATTAAAACTATTAGCGAATTTCCTGAAAGGAAATAGAGCTATTGGTCTCGTACCGACTTCAAAATTTTACAAAAATTTTTGCAAATGCCCATCGATCCTCTGTAATTTTATATATACTGTAAAATTTATATATACATATATCTATGGACATATATCTATGGACATATATATATATATATATATATATATATATATATATATATAAAATATATATATATATACATTTATATATATATGTGTCTGTAATCACTCTAGCGGTCACAATTTTGATCTGATTGAAATGAAATTTGGTATTTGAGGCGCTTTTGGTATTCAAAAGGTCAAGTTCGTTAATGGGTAAAATCGAACAAGGGGAAAGGGGGGTTTAGAGGTAGGGGGAAACACAAAATTTGACCTTTGATCTCCCTTAATATTCGAAAAATCGAAAAATTTATAAGAAATAAAGTTGTATGTACTAAATTTTACTGTAATTTTGTTTCTTATCATTTTTTCTGTTACCCTAATATTTACAGAAATATTGACGGTTTAAGATTGAAAACTAAAATTCCTCAATATTCCGGTACACGTTAGAGTTTCAGCAAAAATGATGAGGTGATGAATTGTAGCAAACATGATTTTCTACAACTTTATTTCTTACGCATTTTTCGATTGTTCTAATATTAAGAGAGATATTTTATATTTTGTGTTTTCTTCTTTCCTTATGCCCCCATTTCCCCTTGACGTATGTCATTTATTAATAAAATTGGCCATGCAAATACTAAAGTCATAACGACATTTCATTTTGATCAGACTAAAATTTTCCCGCTAGAAAGTGATTTATGTATTTTAAGGAAATTCGCTTAGTTGAAGCAGCTCCTGCGTAACGAATTTTTTTTTATTTTACTAAATAACTTTATAAAAAAAGAACACTGTTGACATGTCCGGTGTTCTACGCTCAAAAATCCGGCGCTTTCACGCTTCTTGTCCTGGTTGCCAGATTTTAGAGATTGCAACCCTAACTATGTGCCTACCATTGGGTAGACACAATCCATGAGTTTATCTTGTTATAAAAACTTACTGCTATAAAAAATAAATAAAGTATCAATTTGACGATTAATGTTGGTACGTATGTTTCTATTCATCAGCCAATTAAGCTTGGCTATCCTTTATATATGAAGCTTTTGCATTGTTATTATATAAAGAGAGTTTTTAGTTTGGTTGTTGTACACTTTGTGTCTAATACTACAATGCTTATGCTTATGTTACAATAAAACTTATAGCAGGGAAGCAAGCAAGCAGGCAGGCAGGCAGCATTATTGTATTATTAATAAATGTTTGTGTTTCTGACAGTCTAAATGAATTGTTTGAACTAACAAGAACGTTAAATGTATTTTGAAAGGATGTTGAATGCGCTTGGTATATACGTTGTCACACACTAAACCCGAATTCGATTATTCAATGAGTTAAGTTCACAAATTTGTAATTACAATAAAAGCTTTGATTGTATACTCTATCTATGTGTACAAAATCAATTGTGTTACACTACTATACCTATTTGTATCTAAATTGTTTATGCATTTAAAAATTTTTGAAGTATTTGAAGTGACTTTTCGAAGAAACTGTAGCTATTGGTATTGTACCGATGAAAAAATTTCTTCTATCCATCATCAAACATATCTAGTAGATATCGAAAATGCCCATCATTAAAATTCGAATACATGACAATGCAATATGACAATGACATGACAATGCATTGACAATGCAATATGTAATATCGTTTTATATATGGAATTCGAAAATATTTGCTGAAATAGTAATTTGGTGGAAGTGTTGACGTATATTTACACATAAACTTATATATACATATATATATATATATATATATATATATATATGTCGGAATCGTACGTTTATCAAAGGGATAAATGTGTTTTTTTATTTATGGATACGCCTGTTCGAACATTTCTCTACATCTATAATATGTTTACAGTTTTACACTTTCATTTATAAGTACAAAGAAACTATTTTTTAAGAAAAGGTTTATTTTATTACAGTATGTCTGACATAAAGAATCCTCCAGACATAGAGGTCCGGAAATTAGATATTATCAATACTTATATATTCTTAGAATAAAATAAATTGTCTAAAAGTGCAATAAAGAATAATTGCTTTAAGATTTATCAATTAACATAGTAAGTAAGGGTTCAGCTGAAGGGGCATGTTTGACCTCTACTTAGACGCAAATTGTACGGTACGGATGTTATTAAACCAATTTTTGTGATATACCTGAGATGGTACATAAATATGATGTAGTAATAGAATGACCCCTTTCCAATATTTTTACAAACATCAAGGAAGGGAGATGAGTTTCAAAAAGGAAGGACGAGGTCAGTCCTGACAAGGCAGTAACACATGACAGACGGTATCGTACAACTGTGTATTAGTATCAACTGAACTCTACTGTGATTAAATCCCTTTTAGACTATTATAATTACTTATTAGTATTTTAACATTTATTAATATTATTCATACTGTAATTGTGTTGTGGACTTGAGTTAATTTCATGACTATTATAATTACTTATTAGTATTTTAACATTTATTAATATTATTCATACTGTAATCGTGTTGTGGACTTGAGTTAATTTCATAAGTGCCATCAATTAAGCTAACTATTTGTATTTATACTGTTTGTGGAAAATATAGTATTCTGTGTTATTGGAAACCCAGTGATTATTTATTTCAACCTTATAAAGAAGATGCCTGACAACATGGATACGGGTTCAAACGACATGCTCCCAATGTAATTCCGACATCAGAAGTGGGATCAGTGCCTGGTATATCAATGCAAGAACATATGACAATATTGCGTGAGTTAATTCAATCGCTTACACAGAGACCTAGTGTGGAAACAAGAACATTTTCACTACCTCTTTTTAACCCGGAAACCGCTGGCTCCGATCCAGCTTCATGGTGCTCAGCTGTTAACTTGATGATGGAGGAAAATCCATTACAGGGTAGTGCGTTATTTTCCACGCTGAGTCGTTCGTTGGAGGGTTCAGCTGCCCAGTGGCTTACTCAAGTTATGGTGGGAGGAAGTATTACTTGGCCACGATTTAAAGATCTTTTTGTTTCGCGTTTTGGTGGAAAAGAGACAGCAGCTTCTGCATTAATGAAAATTTTTAATGAACAACCATTGAAGGAAGAAACTACTGGAGCCTTTGGGATTCGTCTTCGTTCTCTTCTCAAATCGAGATGGGAAAATTTAAGCGTTACGGAAATTATTAACGGAGCCGTTCTTTTTCGATTAACATCACAAGATCAGCGTGTCGAACGCACTGCTCTTGCGAGCGATGTTAAGACTGAGGATCAATTTCTTGATGAAATGCGAGCCTACTCTTACACGAAGAAGCGATCATTACCCTCAACGGATAATTCTTCGCAACCAGAATCTAAGCGCCACAAAATATCAGATTCCCGTGTTAAGTGCCTTTTCTGCGGTATTCCTGGACATAAAATAGTTGAGTGTCGTAAGAGGTTAGCTCATGAAAAGAAGAAAACCTCATATAACTTCGACAGAAGCCGGTCGTTTTCTGCGTCAAAAGTGACTTGTTTTAAGTGTCATAAAGAGGGTCACATCGCACCGAATTGCCCATCATCGAGGAAAAATGTCGACTGCAGTGACAACAACCCAGCCAGAGGGAGCCATCATCCAAATAGTGAACGTCGAGTAGACTTCTGCACAGTGGAAGCTCCAATTGGTTCATTAAATCATATGGGTGAGTCGTTTCCGTTTTGTTTTGATTCTGGAGCAGAGTGCTCATTAATAAAAGAATCCGTAGCCTTAAAATTTTCGGGGAAGAGAATTAACGATATTGTAACAATGCGAGGCTTAGGAAATAATTGTGTCAAAAGTAGCTTGCAAATTTTATCACTTGTCTGTATTAACGGTTTTACATTGGAGATAGTCTTCCACGTAATCTCTGATATTTATTTAAAACATGACATAATGATTGGTCGTGAAATTTTGAGCCAAGGTTTTGATGTAAATATTACGCCAAATAGTTTCATAATTTGTAAAACAAGAGTAATTGATGTTTGTAATAAAATTTCGGATACTGAGATAAATTTTAATGAGGTAGATACTGACGTACATGGTAATGATGCAAGTAAATTAATTTCTAGTCTAAATAAATACAAAGATTCTTTTATCACGGGTTTTCCACATACGCAAGCAAATACGGGGCAGTTAGAAATACGTTTAATTGATCCAAATATTACCGTCCAAAGACGGCCATACAGACTTAGTGTTGAAGAGCGGGAAATAGTACGTGCAAGAGTCAATGAATTACTCAACGCGAAAATTATAAAACCCAGTAATTCACCATTTTCTAGTCCTATATTACTTGTAAAAAAGAAGGATGGTTCAGATAGACTCTGCGTAGATTACCGAGAACTAAACAAAAATACAGTAGCGGATCGATTCCCTTTACCTCTTATTTCAGACCAAATTGCGAGACTGCAAAAGGCTAAATATTATACTAGCTTGGATACCGCCAGTGGTTTTCATCAAATTGGTATCCATCCTAATTCTACCGAGTATACTGCTTTTGTTACCCCTGATGGTCAGTACGAATATCTAAGAATGCCGTTCGGGTTAAAAAATGCACCTTCCGTTTTTCAGAGAGAAATTCTCAAGGCTTTAGGTGACCTGGCTCACCTTTGGGTCATAGTTTATTTAGATGACATTCTTATTATCGCAGACTCAATTGAAGAAGCGTTAGAAAGGCTGCATATTGTATTAGATATTCTCGTCAACGCAGGGTTTTCACTTAATTTCTCCAAATGCTCTTTTCTTAAAACATCCATTTCATATCTGGGATACGAAATTAAGAATGGTGAAGTTCGTCCAAACCCGCGTAAAATACAAGCTTTACAGTCTCTAGATGCACCAACTACTGTCACACAGTTAAGACAATTTATCGGGTTAGCTTCTTATTTTCGTAAATTTATCCCAAAGTTTTCTCAAATCATGAAACCTCTGTATTCACTTACTTCAGGTAGTAAAAATATAGAGTGGCAAGATAAACATGAAAAAATACGGCAAAAAGTTATATCTGTTTTAACAAAAGAACCCGTATTAATTATCTTTGATCCTAATTACCCAATTGAATTACATACTGACGCTAGCTCTGAAGGGTATGGAGCTATGTTAATGCAAAAGATTGAAGGTAACAATAGAGTAGTAGAGTATTATAGTAAGAGGACTAGTTCGGCTGAATCCAGGTATCATTCTTATGAATTAGAAACTTTAGCTGTAGTAAACTCGATAAAACATTTTCGACATTATTTACACGGGCGACAATTTGTGGTCGTCACAGATTGTAACTCATTAAAAGCATCTCAAAATAAAGTAAGTTTAAATGATCGAGTCCACAGATGGTGGGCTTTCTTACAGTCCTTTACTTTTGAAATTATATATCGCGAGGGTAAACGAATGGCCCATGTAGATTTCTTTTCACGAAATCCAATAGATACTAATAATGAAATAATTAATAAAATGAAAGAGAAGCAAGTTAATTTAGCTGAGATTTCAGAAGATTGGTTATTGGCCGAACAACGTCGCGACCCTCAAATCTCGGAAATTGTTACCGGGTTACAGAACGATGTAATTGCGGAAGACGTCGCGAAAACATACGAGTTGCGATCTGGTACACTTTTCCGAAAAATTCAAAGAAACGGAAAAACTTATTGTTTACCCATCGTTCCAAGGGGTTTCCGTTGGTCTGTTATTAACCATGTGCATCAGTCAATTATGCACTTAGGTTGGGATAAAACGCTTGAAAAACTTTACGAGTATTATTGGTTCGAAGGAATGTCGAAATATGTTCGTAAATTCGTAGAGAATTGTCATGCTTGTCAAGTTTCCAAGTGTAATTCGGGTAAAGTGCAAGCTGAATTACATCCGATTCCTAAGACCAGCATACCTTGGCATACGATTCACATGGACATTACAGGTAAATTAAGTGGTAAAAACGACTCTAAAGAGTATGTCATTGTTCTTGTTGACGCCTTTACTAAATATGTATACCTGCATCACACCCGAAATATAGACTCTCGAAACACCATAAAAGCGCTTAAGTCGGCTACATTCATATTTGGTAGTCCTTACCGAGTAATTGCCGATCAAGGGAGATGTTTTACTGGTAAAGAGTTCCAAGATTTTTGCACAAGTCAGGATATTAAGCTTCATTTAATAGCCACCGGGTCTAGTAGAGCTAACGGGCAGGTAGAGCGAGTCATGGGCACTTTAAAGAATATGTTTACAGCTGTAGAAACCATTGGACGGTCGTGGCAAGACGCTATAGGAGAAATACAATTGGCCTTGAATAGTACTACCAATCGTGTAACTAAATCCAGCCCTTTAGAGTTATTAATTGGTAAGGTAGCGAGACCTTACGGACTATTAGCGTATGATAATACAGAGGAAAGGGAAGTGGATATCTCCAATGTAAGACAGCAGGCCGTAGATAATATAAAAGCTAATGCTAGATACGATAAAAAAAGATTCGATAAAACTAAAGCAAAAATAATTAAATTCAATATTGGTGATTTTGTATTGTTAAAAAGAGAAGAAAGAAACCAAACTAAATTAGACCCGAAATTTAGGGGCCCATTTGTAGTGGCAGAGGTTTTAGAAGGAGATAGATACACTTTAAAAACAGTAAAAGGCAAAAGGACTTACAAATACAGTCATGATAAATTGAGATGCATGCCGGAGGGTTACATTCCTAGAGAGTTAGATGTCTGTGATTCTGATAACGATGTTGAAAACGATTCAGTAGAGAGCTCTGATGAGCACTGACAATCGTTTTGTAAAATGAATTAAGCCTTACACGGTTCCCATGATTTTCCCACACACCATACATATGGTAACGGGGTCTAAAGAAATTTAGATGTAATTATGTGTAAGCATTTTGTAAAATGAATTAAGCCTTACACGAAGTATTCAGTAATGGGGTTACCATGATTTTCCCACACACCATACATATGGTAACGGGGTCTAAAGAAATTTAGATGTAATTATGTGTAAGCATTTTGTAAAATGAATTAAGCCTTACACGAAGTATTCAGTAATGGGGTTACCATGATTTTCCCACACACCATACATATGGTAACGGGGTCTAAAGAAATTTAGATGTGATTATGTGTAAGCATGAGAGTAACAGTTTCATTACATTAGATTGATAGCTCATAGGATGTAACTGGCACTCGAGACAATAAAATTTAATTTCATTAAACAAACTCTATCATCCTCTGCCGCTGGACTGGACTACTAAGTTTATGGATTATGATTTAAGTGAAATGTAGTATCTATAATATCAAATCTAACGCCAAGCAAAACTAAAATTTTAGATACACCCGGGGACGTGTGATCGTCAGAATGGCCGTGTCGGAATCGTACGTTTATCAAAGGGATAAATGTGTTTTTTTATTTATGAATACGCCTGTTCGAACATTTCTCTACATCTATAATATGTTTACAGTTTTACACTTTCATTTATAAGTACAAAGAAACTATTTTTTAAGAAAAGGTTTATTTTATTACAGTATGTCTGACATAAAGAATCCTCCAGACATAGAGGTCCGGAAATTAGATATTATCAATACTTATATATTCTTAGAATAAAATAAATTGTCTAAAAGTGCAATAAAGAATAATTGCTTTAAGATTTATCAATTAACATAGTAAGTAAAGGTTCAGCTGAAGGGGCATGTTTGACCTCTACTTAGACGCAAATTGTACGGTACGGATGTTAATAAACCAATTTTTGTGATATACCTGAGATGGTACATAAATATGATGTAGTAATAGAATGACCCCTTTCCAATATTTTTACAAACATCAAGGAAGGGAGATGAGTTTCAAAAAGGAAGGACGAGGTCAGTCCTGACAAGGCAGTAACACATGACAGACGGTATCGTACAACTGTGTATTAGTATCAACTGAACTCTACTGTGATTAAATCCCTTTTAGACTATTATAATTACTTATTAGTATTTTAACATTTATTAATATTATTCATACTGTAATTGTGTTGTGGACTTGAGTTAATTTCATGACTATTATAATTACTTATTAGTATTTTAACATTTATTAATATTATTCATACTGTAATCGTGTTGTGGACTTGAGTTAATTTCATAAGTGCCATCAATTAAGCTAACTATTTGTATTTATACTGTTTGTGGAAAATATAGTATTCTGTGTTATTGGAAACCCAGTGATTATTTATTTCAACCTTATAAAGAAGATGCCTGACAACATGGATACGGGTTCAAACGACCATGCTCCCAATGTAATTCCGACATATATATATATATATATATATATATATATATATATATATATATATATATATATATATATATAACCAGCCAAGTAGCCGAGCGGTCTAAGGCGTCATGTCTGCGCAGTATGCAGTACTTGGAAACTGGGAGGTTATGGGTTCGAATCCCGACATCGGCAGTTTGTCAATTTTAAAAATAAACAAAAAGGGGCGGTTAATTGACTAAACTGTCGGCGTATGGACAAGAACGAAGTAACCGGCTATGCTTGAGAAGGTTTTCTGCAGTTTCCTTCACAAACTCCTGATGAATATCGGCATAGTTCCTATCATAGTCGGCTGCAGCCGCATATCCTACCAATTCCTAGTCTACTCACAAATTCCTTCAACTCCATTCACATCCTCACATCCTAAGGCATCACAATGGACCTTATGGTTGAAGTGTAGCCCGTCCAGGGCAGCCTTTACAATCGACCTCTCTCTCTCTATATATATATATTTGTATACATATATGAGATCTGTCCGAAAAGTATCTGACACAGTAAAGCCTCACGAACTTATCTGTTGCTCGCCGACACCTACAGAACGTATAGGTGTGGGGGAGCAACCGATTATTATATATATTATTATATATAATAATTATTGAGCGCAGCGTGAATTTGTTTACAAAGCCTTTAAGCGTTCGTCGGATTTTATTATTGTTAAAAATGACTCAAAGATCAGATCAACGAATTTGCATTAAATTTTGCTTCAAACCCGGAAAAACTAGTTCGGAAACTATTCAAATGATGCAGAAGGCCTTTGGGGATGAGTGTATGGGCAAAACACGATTAAAAGAGTGATATAATCGTTTCAAAAGTGGCCGCACATCTGTTGATAGTGATCCTCGTTCTGGCCTACCTTCGACGACAACAACACCAGATAATGTCGAGCGCATGCAACTTGAGATTGAAGAAGATCGGCGTTTGACTGTGCGCGTATTAGAAGATGATCTTGGAATACCAAAAACGACAATTTGGGAAATTTTAACCTCAAATTTAGAAAGTGGAAGCGGTGGGAAATCTCATCGAATCTTGTGCAGCAGTTTTTAACTAAACACAATATCGCACTGCTTCGCCAACCTCCCTACAGTCCAGATATAGCCTCCTGTGACTTTTGGTTGTTCCCAAATTTGAAAAAACCGCTCAAAGCTCACTTATTCGTCGACAAAAAGATGGTGGAAGATAATGCGACGAGGGCACTCAAGGCTAGGAGCATCACCGCTGGGGGCATGTTATTCAATCAAATGGGGACTGCTTTGAAGGATGTCACTCTCCCGATGACGAAAAATAAGGCAAGCATGGAGATATGAAGGTAAGTCGGATACTTTTCAGACAGACCTCGTATATATATATATATATATATATATATATATATATATTTACACAAAAATTACAATAACGATTTTTCGGAACTGGTCTTTATTAGGAAATGGACTTTATTATACATATACAGAGATTAAAAGTGAACTTAAGATGATATAATTACTGTCAACACGAGTCGTGCATAGTACCAAATATAGTACATTATTGCACTATGTACGTTACCAGCCAAGTAGCCGCGCTAGTAAAAGCGTTGTGTATACTTGGAACTGGAAGGTTATGGGTTCCAATCTTGACATCGGCAGTTTGTCAATTATTAAAAACAAAAAAAGAGGGCGGTTAATTGAGTAAACTGTCAGCGTATGGATAAGAACGAAGTTACCGGCTATGCTTGTGAATGTTTTCTGCAGTTTCTTTCACGAACTCCAGATGAGTATCGGCGTAGTTCCTATCAAAGTCGGATGCAGCCGCAAATCCGACCAATTCCTAGTCTACACACAAAAATTTCCTGTCCTCCACTCACATCCTCACATCCTTAAGCATCACCTAAGGGTGGGAGGACCTTATGGTCGAAGTGTGTCCCGTCCATGACAATCGCTACAATTTACATATCTATCTAGTAGAGTTGTTCCATTGACATAGCTATATTAAATAAGTTTTTTTATACTGTATTTAATACATTTTATGGTGACTGTCATGAGTGAACTACTACCTAAAATAATCTTTTAAAAAATGAAAATAATTTGATAAAAAGTTTATTCTTGGAAAAAATGCATGCTATTTAGAAAATTCTCGGAAATGTATGTATTTTTTAATTATATGTTTCTAACATACAATAATTATAATTTTAATAAAAGTTTATCTAGGTTTTTAATTAATTAACTAGAGTATTGTATGAAAAAACATCAACCTTATGTGTTTATTTAGTAATTACATATGTGTCATACAAGTTGCCTATTACAAAAGAAACATTTTCATTGTTTCTTATACTTTATACTATAACATGTAGTGCAAGGTATTTATTTATATGTATATCATTAATTAATCACTAACGAACTATAGTGATCCGTCACGTTTATTTTGTTATTTACATAAATTATTGTAATTGATTCTTTGGGGTTTATCTTTGTAATAAACGACTATAATATAAAATTTGAATGCAAATAGAATCAAACTATATATTGTAATAAATTAGATTATAGAGACTTATTGTCACTTTTGTAATCCGAATAATTTGATTGCTAGAATAATGGTTATAACTATTCTTTATTTTTATTTTGACGTGTTAACGAAATCTCTTAAATTATATTTGTAACTGTTCCTATCACAGACAAACACCACTTATATAATCTGTTATACTCTACTACTCTCTGGTTATACTGACTGGTGTTTAGTTTATTGTTTTGTTTACAGATGGTACTCTTTATTTATATATTGTGTTTAATATATTTTCTAAAACGAAAGCTTCTTGAACTATTTTTTATTGTTTCATAGATGTCATGAGACGCCATAAAATATTTCTAAACGTCTAAACTGTCACTTCAAAAAACTTTAAAAATTTACATTTCTTTGTAATTAACGGTCCCTTTTTAATAAATGTTTGCAATAATTTTTATACACGGTATATAATATATACCAGGATATATTAAGTTTAGATCCGTTCTTATAACGGTTGAAAATATTGATCAGAGAAAGAAATCAAATCCCGTCAACACGATAACTCAAAAACGGAAAGTGATAGGGAGCTGAAGTTTTGTATGTGTGTTCTGGAACTCAACAGTTGGATCAAGTTCGTGAATGGGCAAAATCGGGCCATGTCTGTAAGAGATAGAACAAAAATTTATAGGCAAGAAATGTTCTGTTTTTAAAAAATAAACAACTTTTGTTTGAAACTTTTTTTCATAAATTCAGTATATACCGGGTATTTAAGCAATTAACTCAGTTAGTTGTCATTTCCACTTGTTTTTCTTATACCTAGTAAACTTTTTATAATTTACATTTAAGATTTAAACAAGTGAAAATAACAACTGAGGTATTTCGATAAATAATAAACATCCGGTATATAGGCACTTAGTTCACTATCAGTGCGTTTTATTTCAGATAACATTCTTTAATATTAAATACTTGGTATGAAAAATCTTACACATCTAGGGAATTGAATGTATGATTTTTCATGTCAAGCATTTGAAATCAAAGAATGTCGTGTCATTATATAATTATTTATACACCGGGTATAAAAAATGGAAAAAAATAAAACTTTTGATTATTTCTTCCTACCCGAGACAAAAAACAATTCTTATTTGCTTTTGATATATAAAAATCTCAATTTATTAAATGTAATTGTGTTGTAAAAAATTTCATAAAATATTGGTTTTACCTTTACCCGTTATTGACTTATTATATTTTACTTATGAACATATTCAGAAATATCTTAAACATTATGAATAGATGTTGGTAGTGCCGTAAAAAAAGAAATAAAAAATATATCAACTATTCGCAGTCGGTAGGACTCGAACCTACGCTCCCAGAGGGAATCTGATTTCTAGTCAGACGCCTTAACCACTCGGCCACGACTGCTGTTGACAATAAGATATAACAGTTGTAATAGGTTAAACCTTGAATTTTACGTTTAAATCATTTTCATAATGAAATAAAAAATATTATTGTTGTACTTTCAAAATATATAAGCATAACACTAATTATTCTATCACTCATTTTGTTTATTATTAAATTTAATCACAATTTTTATTTATTATTTGTGTTCAACAATTTATTTGGTTTCGAGTATCTGTCAGGTCAATAGAGGCAGCACTTGTCAAACTCTGTAAACGTCAAAGAACTGATCACAATAATTAGTGATGTGAAAAAACAATTGACTATAGAAAAGAATTGAATAAATATTTACCCGGCACCACAAAGAATGAAATTTTGTTTGTTAGTTTTTTGCATAGAAACAAATATTCAAAATATATGAAAAATGGAACGATATGGGTATTTATTCGGACACACGCGAGTCTCTTGCGTGTTTTCATCGTTACTGAGTTCTCAGATAAATTATCTGAAAATTGGTTTGAATACCAGATTATCTAAGAGCTTTTTGCGTGAAAAATATAACATATATATATTTTAGGAGCTTTTATTATATTTCAACCTAAAATACGATTTTTAATGAATTAGAGTGTGTATTAACTGGTATTAATTCTCCCAGTGAAGCTTTGAGATTTTTCTCAAGAAAAAAAGTAATAGGTAACATTGAATTTTTTATGAAAATTTTTTAATAAACAAGATGAAAAGAGATTCAGGTTTCATTTTATTTTTTTATCAATGGAATTATGTCGTCTCCATGAATGAAATGTTAACTAATCAGTAAAAAATCTTGAATTTTTCATCAAAAAGATTTTATTAATTAAGATAATACTAAAATTAGAAGGAATTTTATCATTTTTGATTGTTCTTAATATACTAATTATAGTAAATATTTTAAAAGGTTGTATAGATTTTGTTTTTAATTTGAAATAATTATGTGAATATTTTATAATAATTTTTTTCATAAAAAAAGTATTCAGGTGTTTATTATTTTCAGTATCTTTAATTAATTAAGTGTTATAAGATATCCAATTGACATTATTTATTCATATAATACCTATGCAAATATCAGCGCCCCGGAGCAGTGATGTCCGGTGAGTCTTACAGCGTGGATAAAAGGTTGCAATAAACATAAAAGCTTTTATTCACGCTGCAGAGAGCTCACAAGACTTAGGTAATATAATATTCACGCCAATTATATGCTCCAAATGGATTTGTTATAGAACAGTCACCTGAACTAATTTACTTACTATGATATGTCCAACATTGGATGATATTGAATTGACCGCCTTATGTGGCAGTTGCTTAAAAAACTTTTAAAGAATTAGCAAATATACTTTTTTATAAATCATTTTATTCAATATTAAAAATACACTTTGAAATTCATGCTTTGTTACATTTTTATTAAAAATGAAGTCAGTCTTTTTTAATTGTAAGTTTCTAAGCATGTCCTCAACAATTTTATATATCATTTTATTCAAAATTAAAAATATACTTTAAAATTAATGATCACAGCTTTGTTATATTTTTATTAAAAATAAAGTCAGTCTTTTGAATTGTAAGTTTCTAAGCATGTCCTCAACAATTTTATATATCATTTTATTCAAAATTAAAAATATACTTTAAAATTAATGATCACAGCTTTGTTACATTTTTATTAAAAATAAAGTCAGTCTTTTGAATTGTAAGTTACTAAGCATGTCCTCAACAATTTTATATATAATTTTATTCAAAATTAAAAATATATTTTAAAATTAATGATCACAGCTTTGTTACATTTTTATTAAAAATGAAGTTAGTCTTTTGAATTATAAGTTTCAGATACTTTCTAATTGTAAGTCGATACTTTCTAAGAATTCGTTCGTTAGTTTCAACCACATATCTTTTTCAATTTGACGTTGAACTTGCCGAGCAAGTACAATTTCAACATCTAACAGTAGTTCGCCCGGCATCTCTGTTTCTAATAAATATTCTTGTTTCCGTTTATCTAATGATTGATTAAAAACCTCCTCATTTTGGATATCACTCTTACATTGTATAAATCGATCGTAATTCCATCGTTTAAGAACTTCTTTCCATGGTTGCCAATCAATCAATAAATAATCGACAAATTCAATTCGTTCATTGGTGATAATTTCGTTGATAGCACTTTCAAGATCTTCATGGGATATAAAAAATGGGTAACTTTCGTCCATTTCTAGTTCATCAATTGGTAATTCTAACACATCTCGCAATTGAACTTGATATGCGAAATATACATCTATTTCATCGGAACCAGTTTCGTACACCATTTTTCTTGAAATTTGTTCCAAAATATTCAATCGATACATACCACGTGCTAATTTTACTAATTCCACGATATTGTGATCATATTTACCCAATTCTACATCCCCGACAATAGTTAGGATCTTCATTTGATTTAAGGACCATGCAACGCGATTATCGCACGACTCAGTCGCTTCTGCCGCCACTAAAAACACCTTTTTACGTAACTTTTGCATAAAATTACTTTCTTCTCCTAATGCACGCAACCATTTTGCCATATCCTTTTTAAATTGTTCGATTTCAAAATTGCGTGTTTGTCGTATTCGACTTAAAAAATGAGAAAATGGTCTACTGATTACTTGTTCCGAAATAGTATTCCAATATGGATGAATGGATTCGGCGTCCAACCAATTTGTAATTTCTTCAATTAATGGAAGTGTCTCATAGTACTCTTCTTCGTCATCAAACCAAACTACAGGTTCATTTGTGGTTCGAATTAACTGTCGTAAATAATCCAAACTGCTGCCATTTAATGAATTTTCATAAAGATATAACGTAATATTGGGGAAATTTTCAATTTTTGATGATACTTCAGTGATCAGATTATTTGACAAAGACAATTTTTCCAATGATTGGGGTAATTCCATAGGAATTTCAGTCAATTTATTAAAATCTAAAACTAATGCTTTCAGTTGTGGAGGTAAAGTTTGGGCAACAGTAGTAATATTGTTTTGTTCCAAAATTAAATATTTCAGTGATTTTGGTAAATCATCTGGGAATACGGACAAATTATTATTAGAAACAATTAAACGTTCTAATGTTTCGGGTAAATTTCTGGGTAAACTTGTTAATTTATTTTTTGAAACGAATAACTTTTGTAAATTAGGTAATTTAAAATATTCTTCAAGTATTGTTACAATTCCATTGTTTTCCATATTTAATTCAATTATGCTCTCAGAATTGAGTTTTGGATTCGTTAAAAAGTTATTCGATAGATTTAATTTTTGTAATGATTTAGGTAATCGTTCTGGCAAGCTTACTAATTTGTTACTTCCAATATTAATCTCATTTAACATGTCAGGTAATGTTTCAGGTAAATTAGTTATATCATTGTTGTCTGCTATAATTGAACGTAATGATTTCGGTAAGGTTTTTGGTAAAGTCGTAAGACAATTTCTCTTTACTTTTAATTCTTCTAACGATTCAGGTAAATTTTCTGGTAGGCATGATAAATTATTACCACAGACATTGAATATTTTCAAACCTTTAGGTAATTTATTCGGTAATGTACAAATCTGGTTTTGGTAAAAATTTAAAAGTGTTATTGAATCAGGTAACGTATCTGGGATGCTGGTAATTTTATTCCTAACCATTATTAATTCTCGTAAATTTGATGGTAAATTTTTTGGTATAGTACACACTAGATTATTTTCCATATTTAAAATTTGAAGAGTTTCAGGTAAATAATCTGGTATTTGTGTCAAGTGATTTTCTTTAAGATTTAATATCTTTAATCCATATGGAAAAGTATTTGGAAGAGTTGATAAGTACATAAATCCTAGATATAACTCTTCCCCACAATTTTTAAGATTTTCAAATGCTTCAGAACGTGATTTATTTTCATTTTGATTGTCTGCTAATTTCCAAAGTTCCCATTCGTGTAAAATAGATTCCTCCACTTTTAATTTGATTTCAGAATATTCTTCATATGAATCACAAATCATTTTGAATAAAACAATTTACCCTATTTACCTGTTATATATGTCTTCTTTTGGCGACAAATAATACATAACCTTTTTGCTATGCTGCGGGAACCTGAATTTGAAAAATAAATCAAATTTATAAAAATATGTCATAATTAACAAGTGAAAATAATAACTAACTGAGTTAATTGCTTAAATACCCGGTATACTAAGTTTATGGAAGAAGTTTTAAACGAACATTGTTTATTCTTAAAAAAAGGAACTTTAATGTTTGTTTCTATCTTTTACAGTTTCAGAGATGATTCGTCGCCGTTTCGCTGGGAGGAAGCACACGGTCAGATTTTGTCCCTTTAACTTGAGTTATCGTGTCTACGGGCAGACAGACGGATATGCGGAAATGAATGGTCATTTTATGAACACCTATACCAAAATATTTTTCCGGCGATCAATATTTTGAACCGTTGCAAAGTCGACAATAAAGTTAAAATACCCTTGTATATGTATTTACCGGGTATAAAAAGTGGTTTCGTTGACACTAATTTGCGATCTATCCAAAAAAGCGATGATACCTACTTTATGTAGCAATATACCACGTGAATTCGATTTGATTAGAGTCTGAAGACTTTTACACCAAATATTACTATTATTTTTAAGTCCTATCTATCCCTGGCCTTTTTTTTCTTTTTTAACAATAATCGAATAATTAGCTTTAGTTTTTTATGGTTTGTATCCATTGACTGAGAAAGAAGCCAAGGTATATATGTAAAGTTAAATTACGGATTATTTGAATTTAAAATTTATTTTCAAAAACTCAACATATTTTTTAAAAATTGTATACAAATAAAAATGATATTCATTTTACTTATTCTGAATTAAGTGATAAAAAATAACAAAAACATTTGGTTACCTTAAGAATTGTGGTTATGATAATTTATCACTAAACGAAGCTTAATTAATTCGATTATTACAATTGATTGATTAAAAGTAATTACATGAATCGTTTAAAACCCTACGATCAATATGACCTACAATACTTTTTCTTGGTACTGTTAAGGATTCCAAGTATTGGATAAGTAATATTAAAATTATTTCGGAAATTACCGATTCCGTGTACTATACTTTGTGTTTTTGCATTATAGAGTGTAAGGAATATGAAAAGAAATGTAAACAAATTACAAATTATATAATTGATTATATTTAAATACATAATAGTACAATCAATCAAGAAAAAAAATCGGCTAAACTGCAAAATGAAATGTAATAAGCTGAAAGTTTATCCATTCGATTTTCAAAAAATGGTTGGAATAAAAGTTGTTCATTATAAAAATACTAACAGCTTTTCTTATAAACAGTTTTTCGAAAATCGAATCGATTCGGTACAAATCAGCTGTAAAATTTAGAAAAAAAGAACGCTACTTTTTCTGTCTATTGTACAAGGTAGGAAGTTTTTCTAGCAATTCTATAATTTGACCTTTTCTTAAACAGCGCACATGTTGTGTCACATCCATTGATAGCGTGACCTCCATACGCATTTCAATAAAGTCTGCAGGATATCTCAAAAACGGTTAGCGATGAAACAAAATGATTAGAACATAAATTATAGTGACTAATTAAACATATTTGACGCACATCAAACGAGATATTTGCAAAAAACCGTTTTTCGCGACCGTTCCCCTTGGATATCTTAAGGACGTTCGAAATAGAAAAAAATGCCGAGAAATTCCTGTAAATTAAATATGTTATAAAAAAAGTCAATACGAATTCATTGGTATGCTTCAAATGCATTTTTTCGTTTTTTTCGATATTGATAATCATACTTTTAACATTGGGTCTTATGGAGAAACTACAAATTTAATCTTTATAATCGAATAAAACATAGTTTAAAATGCATAGAAGTTTTTATAAAACTATGTAAATTGTTTTTAAATAAACAAGGATTTATTTGAGCTTTGGCTCAAATAAATCAAGCATTTCAAAAATAATAATAATAATGAATTATTTTAGTAATTTTATCATTTTAGAGAAGAAAAACACAAGATTTTACTTTTTTATTTAAAATAAAAGAGACATTACGAGTCACGACTCTCGAGTATTATTATTTACCAAATAACCATAGAATATTTAAATCCAAATGTGTCCCTTAAACTCGGCCCTGCGCACTACCATGCTCTAGATCTAGTTTCAACGTATACATTAAATCTGTAACGTTGCGGGCATGCGCGGTCGCTTGATACCCCTTTACGCCTTTCCCCTTAAAATGACTCTTTTTAACGTCCTTAAGACGCGGACATGATATACGAGACTTTTATGCCAGTGTTTAGAATGCCAAAAGAAAGGTAATTTTCAGCTTATTATTTCAGCTTAATCAAGTTAAATCCTTATTTGATTGGACTATAATTGATTTGAAATACATAATCGTAAACATCATAGCTGAACATTTTAATTCAAAATCAAAATTCAATTGCCAATTAAATTGTTTTTAAAACTGGTTAGTGTTCCGTTGAGAATAGAATTAAAATAGCTTTAAAAATTACAAAAATTTGCGATAGATTATTCTAACATTATGGTTTTTGAATCTTATGTTTTTAAAACATCTATGCAAATGAGTTGATTAAAATATCTTAAGAAAAATATTTCGAACCAAAAGCATGTTGTTGTTTTAAATGTTATTGTTAATTTTTAAATGTTTTGATCTTTCAATGTTTTTTGGAGCCAAAAATACTATTTTTGAACTTTATTTGGACATAATATCAATCAAGACATTCATCTATCTTTATGAGCAACTATAATCTCAAGAGCATGGTTATTGAACTTTTTCAATTCGTCCAGATTTTATTGAAAAAAATTTCTGTGCTTGTTGTTTTTAATTATTACAATTTGACCTAAAATGTCCACTCTTCAATTCACTATATCATTAGGTAATATTAATTTTTAGAAAGGGTAATAATTTTTTATATTTTAATTTTAACAGAAATGATTTCTTGGATTCAAAAATTCTCCAATGAGTATTATCATAACGCTTTGATTCGGTTGGATTTCTAGATTTTCAACTATTTTTTCTTTCTCAAAATCTTTTGGTTATTTCCAATAGAAACTTTTGTTATAAACATCATCTTTCTTCCAATCAAATCCAAGCAGGTTCGATCTGTAAATTTTAACCGCTCGTTTTGTAAATAATTGTATTAGTATTAAATAATTTAAAAAATCGGCTGAAACTCAAAATCAAGGATAATAAGCTGAAAATTTGCATAGGTCTTTTTTTGAATATTTTAAACACAGGGTCAAAATCTCATATAATCGTGCCCGCATGATATATTTAAGGGGAAAGGTCGCGAAAATAGTTTTTTTTTTACAAATATCTCATTTGCTATGCATCAAATCGTTTTTGAAGTTATTATAAAACTTGTAGAGCATAAAATTCTCTATAATTTATGTTTTGACCATTTTATTTAATCACCAACCGTTTTTGAGATGTCGTGCAGGAAATTTATTGAAATGGTTATATGTAGGTCACGCCATCATTGGATGTTAGACAACATCTGCGCTGTTTAAGACCTTTACAATGGACAGCAAAATATTCGGTTTTTTTTTTAAATGCTGAGAATAAAAGTTGTGCATTATAAAAGTACTAACAGCTTTTATTTTAAGCATTACTTTATTTATGTTTTGAATTTTTCCTTTGTTAATAAAAAAATGGAAAATCAAAATTTTTAAATTTTCCAACGGGGATCATTTTTAAATCCTTCTACGAATAGCTCCCAGTAGTAAAAAAAATCCAGACTTCTATTTAAAAAATTATCGGGGTTATCCAGATTGGAAAACTTTTTTAATTAACAAAATCATAAAATTGAAAAATTGGGGTAAACCTTTTTTTGCCGACGGATTATTGTTTATTTAAGTATCCAGTAAGTACCTACCTGTATTTGTTCTTTCCTTAATATTCATATTTAATGAGCTAAAAAATTTTATTCGGAAGTGTCGGAATCAAGCTAATCTCTCAAATAAAATTATAAAAAAATTTCCTGCTCTTTAAGAATCTTTTTTTCGATTTCCGATATCTAGTTTTTGAGATATTTGCAAAAAAACGAAACCCTCTTTTTTTTTACTAAATTATTTATAACTTTTGCAATTTTTTTATGACTTCAACTTTTTCAAAAACTTTCTAGATGCAATTACAAATCGAATGACACCTTGGTCATACAAGTGATTATGAGACTTTTGAGCCACTGTTTGAAATGTCAAAAAATAGTTCTATACAAATTTTCAGCTTATTACTCGTACCTCTCATTCCGAAGTTGAATCCTTAATTGGGTTAGAGTTTTTTCGAAGTAAGAGGTTATTAATATTTTTATTTGTTTCTCTTGAATTTCTTCCAATGAATTTTAATGGGTTTTTTTCAAAATTGATAGTTGTTCATTTGTAAAAATGAAATTATTATTATTATTAATAGTCATTTATTACCTAGGTTGTTACACAGTATTTTATAACTTGACGTGTCATTTTATTAATGTTTTCAACATTGCATAGGAGTATGCTTGCCAATTTATATTTGGATTCCGTCCAATTTACTATTTAATTGTTCAATTCTTTGTCATTTTTAATTATCAACTTGTCTACACTAATTATTACAATGCAATAATAAGACATTTATTTTAATTATGTTTTTCAATTTATACCTTAAAGATATGACAATAATTTGTGTATTCCGTTTTATATCGTATATTTTTGTGTTTCTTTTTTATCAGTAGGCAGCTTGTAATACATATCAGTGTTACATCTGTCTACATCAGTGTTACATTAGTGTTTAAATATAATAGTCTATATAATTTTCTTTAAAATCGTCACATTGGCCCCTATTCATAGTCCAGTCTTGAGCAAGTGCTTAAGCTCAGCTTCATGAAGACCGTCTTATTGGTTTTAAGACATGATCAATTCATAGATATGCATTAAAATTATCTTCGGTAAGACAATGGTTTCAAGCATGATCTTATTCGGATTAAGATTAGCTTTAATATGACGAATCTTGAGATTATCTTAATTTGTGTTCGTCAATTTCCGAAATAATTATCATGTATCCAATGATCTGATTTGCTGAGACAAGATCATATTATTGTCGGTGATACTGAATATTATTCTTCAAATGTAAACATACCTCATAAAACCGTAAATACCGGGCCTAACTAAAAAGATATTTAAGAAAAAATCCTAAGATTTCGGGTAATTAAGCTACCGCCGACTGAAATAACATTTAGCCGAAATGTCAGCTGGTTTCTATCTTTTTTTATGCCCACCATACCGGAATTTCATTAGAAAAATCTTTTTATTAATATTTCTATTTTCTATTGCGTATTTTTTTTTTCTCCGTCTTATTTTATTCCAAGTGAAAATTATCAAAATATGTCAAAATATGTGTGAAAATATAGGTTTCTCCATAAGAGCAATGCATTAAAACTCGAACTTTCACATTAAATAATTAATTCAAGACTCCCGTACCCTGAAACCCCCTGAAACTTTTATAATTGATTTATATGAACTTCAACTACATATAAACAAAAAATCAAGTTTTTTTGAAGCTCCAGTGCTCGTACATCCTTATACAATTTTTTTAAATAAAATATCCTATTTAGTAAAAAGTATTTCAAATAATTTAGAATAAACAATTAAATAAGTAGAAGAAACATTTTGATATAAGTTAACAATCTGTTGTATTCATTTGATGACTCAATTATTATTAGAATTCATTTTAATGATTTGAAAAAAGAATACTACATATTAACATAATTATATACAAGAGCTCAATAAAAAAGGAAAAATACTCTTTTAAAAAAAATCAATGTCTGTATCCTACACACATTATAGGGTTAATGTTTCTAGATTCCGTACCGTGAGAAAAACTATTTGAATTTTCTTGAAAAAATATCTCTAATTAGTACGATTACAATATTAGCACGATTTAATGGGATTAATACTTAGTGGCTACGCGAGCCTTACTTATTTGAATGCGCCAACTTTTTTTTACATTAGTAAAAATTTTAATTAATTTTAATTGGTTGTATTTTTACACCCGGTATCTATATATAATATACACAAGGGTATTAAAAATTGAGTCTCGACTTTGTAACAGTTGATAATATTAATCGTAGAAAAAGTTTTTTGGTGTACAACTGTCCATAATTAGTTATTTTCCGTATATCTGCCCGTGGGCACGGTGACTCAAAAGAAAAAAAATAACGAGAAGAATAATTTAAAAAAAATTCGTTACGCAGAAGCTGCTTCAACTTAGCGAATTTCCTTAGAATACAAAAACCACTCTCTAGTGGTCACAATTTTAGTCTGATCAAAATGAAATGTCGTATATAATTTTAGTATTTGCAAGTCCAATTTTATTAATAAATGACATACGTCGAGGGGAATGGCGGGGGGGGGGCATAAAGAATGAAGAAAACACAAAATATAAAATATCTCTCTTAATATTAGAACTATCGAAAAACGCGTAAGGAATAAAGTTGTAGAAAATCAATTTTGCTACAATTCATTACCTCATCATTTTTGCTCAAACTCTAATGTGTACAGTGATATTAAGGAATTTAGTTTTCAATCTTAAACCGTCAATATTTCTGTAAATATCAGTGTAACATAAAAAATGATAAGAAACAAATCTACAGTAAAATTTACTACCTAAAACTTTACTTCTTATAAATTTTTCGATTATTCGAATATTAAGGGAGATATGTCAAATTTTGTGTTTCCTCCTCCCTTTAAACCCCCCTTTCCCCTTGTCCGATTTTACCCATTAACGAACTTGACCTTTTGAATACCAAAAGCGCCTCAAATACCAAATTTCATTCCGATAAAATGAAAATTGTGACCTCTAGAGTGATTACAGACACACACACATATATATATATATATATATATATATATATATATATATATATTATATATTTATATATATATATATTTATAAATATATATATATATTTATTTATTTATTTATATATATATATATATATATATATACAAATTTTACAGATGGTGATTTTTGACATCTAGGTTGGATCGATGGACATTTGAAGAAATTTTTGCGAAATTTTGACTTCGGTACGGGACCAAAAGCTCTATTTCCTTTCAGGAAATTCGCTAATAAAGAAGAGAGATAACGAGCTGAAATTTTCTTTGAATGTTC
The DNA here is from genome assembly GCA_963920215.1 of Nineta flava. Taxonomy (NCBI): domain Eukaryota; kingdom Metazoa; phylum Arthropoda; class Insecta; order Neuroptera; family Chrysopidae; genus Nineta; species Nineta flava. The sequence continues at coordinate 63,453,541 of OY986043.1, forward strand.
TAGAGCTAAAAAGTACGGTCAAGTTCGCAAATGGCCAAAATCGGACTGGACTTCCCCCGCCAGAAATGACCGTTTTTGAAAAAATTTAAAGACAAAAAATGTTTCTTTTTTGAAAATAAACAACTTTTTTTTTCATAAACCTAGTATATACCGGGTATTTAAGCAATTAACTCACTTAATAGTTATTTTCACTTGTTCATTCTGATTTTAATAAATCCAAATAACATTTGTAGGGTTTGGCGAAGGCAAAGAGGCGTTGTTACGGATTGAGAGATTAGATGGGCCAATATTGTTTTAGGTGGATTTCGGCCCATCCGACCTTTCCCTTGAATTGAAAGCTCCTGTTTTCAATTTACCTAAAATAGAGAATTCCAACCAAATCGGAACCAAAATTATTCCAGGAAAAAAAATTTTACTAATCGATTTAAATAAAAATTAGTTTATAAGGTTTAAATGGACCCAAAAATACAAAAAACCACTCGATTTTTTGTTAATTTGTCGATTTAACGGATACTTTTTGAGATATGCTGCCTTAAACGATTATCTCCCTTTTGTACGATTTCAACCGATATCTCGTAGATCACTAATCCAATACGATTTTCGTGAGCTAAAAGTTGTCAAAAAAACCTTAAAACAATTTTAGCCATCGATTTGAATTAACATTTATCATCGGATAATTGGTTTGGTGGAAAACTTCCGGACTAAAATAATTTAACTAATCAGGGTATGAAGTTTTCCTTCAGAATAATATTGTTAATTTTTTTGATTATCTAAGACTACTACTTTTAAGACGTTTACCATCCTTTTATTTAATCAGTTTCAAAAACGTGATTCGTAAATGCACAAAACCGTTTAAGTTTACTCTCAAGTCCTTGTCCTTATTAACATTCAAGTCCAACGCAATTAAAAATTCTAGAATTTATTTCTACCCGTATAGAAGACGTCTTTATGGTAGGCGTCAACTAGCTGTCTTGATGCTTAATTATGTAGCAAATTATAAAATTAATTAAATCTAGACTTTTTTCAAATTTAATTAATACTAATAGTCTAGGATTCATTTTCATCCACGACAGAACGGATAAGGTATATACGTTTGAAGCCTCTAAGAAGGGGCGCTGCTATATTTATGTTACTCGATCGATTTCAATGAGGTTTGTGATATATATATATATATATAAAATATATATATATATATATAAATATATATATATATATATATATATATATATATATATATATATATATATATATATATATATATATATATATATCGATATATAACGATTTACAGTGTGCTTATATTTTAAATCTAGATTATTTTAATTTAGTTAATTTTCTATTTATTTTTATTTTTGTCTGTTCGACTTTCTATCTATTTCTAATTGTCAAAGAGTAAATTACGACTAGCTAATCTATACGGAGATGACTACGTATAAATTAACAATAATTGTAATGTTTTACTTTTTGTGCATTTTTGGTTTTATAATATTTGATTTTTGAAGTTGGGTTTCCATTTTGTCAAAATTTTTTTTATTTATGCATGATACACTCTACTAATCATGTCAAGTTTTGAAATGGTACCCTAATATATTTATAATGAGGCGACCCTAATATATTCATTTAAGAAAGCTTATTGCATTTGTAGAACTTAATTAAGCATTAACTAAGCATTTCATTCGTAAAAAGCAAATCATTCTCTATAATTTCCATAAGTTCAATTGCGGATTTCATTAAGATATCTTTTATAGTACACATGGTTCACAATAGCAGCGCTCATTTTTCAAAATTTTATATTGATTCGTACCTTATTCATTCGGTTTTGGTTTGTTGCGGTATTAATGTACAAACCAAATGTTTGTATCCTGTCTGAACGTACGCTTGTCAAACGTTGTCTCTTAAGACTCAACAATTTGAAGAGACATGTGGGCACTTTTTAAAAAAAGCAGTACACACTCGGCCAGAGCACTCGTTGAATGCATCGACGAGACATTCGCAAGACGAAGAGCCGCGAATGGAGCTGTGTACACTCTCGCCGAGTGTTCGGCCAGCAATACAGTTCTCGGCAGTTAGTCAACGAAATTATGGAGTAGTAATTTTTTGATAAACTATTAAAAGTAATTATTATTCAAATGAGTAATGAAGGACACTAAAAAAAATGGCGGTTGAACGTTGAATCGAATATAGACGAGAGTGCCCTTCGTGCTCGTGTCAGATGTATTACCCACTCGCATTCTTTGACCGAGCGTTGTGAGCTCACTCTCGCGCTGGCTATATCTCGTGTTGCCTCGCTGAGTGTGTACAGCCAGCATTAAAACTTTTATTTGAAATTTTTTTCAAATAAATAAGGCACAAATCAATTATAAAATTTAAAAAAACTGACATATAATTTAGTGGCCAAGTGCACTAGCGACCATACTAAATAACTATATAATCACGTTGATGCACCACGCTTACATGTATATCTAATGCATTTAGGTACTTAAATTAATCAATGTAAGAAGTAATTATCTTTAACTATTAATACAAAAGCTATACACACATTACATTGTTGACATTGTAAATCGTTTTTATATCCTTGGTATTAGTTAAATGTACGAGTGCCGTACGTAAATTCCGCACTCGTGCCAGGTTATAAATCAGATAAATATTTGAGATTTTCGTAACAATATATTTGTTTTGATTGTAGTTTCGCAATTACTGTTGCTTCCTCAGAAAATATAAAATAATGATTATTGTATATTTTCTGAAGAACCAACAGTGATGGCAAAACTATAATAAATATAAAAAAATGGTTCTCTATTTGTTTTAGGTACTAACAGAGATAACTAACGTTTATTTAATTTGACAGTTAAGTAGAATACTCCAGGCGATTGCTCTGCCAAAAAAATTATACCCATCCTACCATAGCATCTAGTTAGGTCAGTTGGCAGTGTCTGGAATGCCAGGAGGCTTAGTACTGACATGCGTTATAATAGTACCTTTTATGTTGACGCTATCATAGTAAAAGCATTTTATATGAAATAACAATTTATATGAATAATAAAAAAGGTACTATTTAATTATAACTCCATCAAAATAACTGATACTAATAAGAAAGCATTATGATAGCGTGGTATTATCAAAGTACCTTGAATAACAGCATAACGTCTGTCAGTACTACCATTTAAAAAAAAGTTGTAGTATACAACTTGACGTCATAAAAACACAATATAACATTATGATTTAACGCATGTCAGTACTAAGCCTCCAGAGGTCTTGGGTTCAATCCCCAGCCAAGATGTTTAAGATATTTCATATCAAAACATTGATGTCCAAATAATGTTACAAATGTTCAGACATATTACTTAAAAGTAAAATTAAGAAAAGGTTAGTCACCTTCGTTAGTATAACTTAATCGAAAAAGCAACAATACTAAAAATGTTTATAAAAATAATTAAATATATGTAAATAAATAAAAAATTAAATAAAAGCTCGAAATATACAAAATCTTTTCGTATACAAAAAGTATTGATATCCCAACAAAAATAAAAATGTTCGCCTTCAAAGATAGTGAAATCTATGTAAGGCCCAAGTTTCTTAACAAATATGAGAAAATGATTGGTATTTAGTTATTGTGTAAGTTACTCAGGTGCAGGGTATTTCTTATTTTCTTTGTATATTACGTGTAATATACAAAGAAAATGAAATAACCTGCACCTGAAAAACTCTTAATAATTTTAAATAATCTTAATAAAATCGTCTGTAATCCTTCCTTTAAACGTAGTAGGTAAGCGTCTGTGCTTAAACTTGGATCGACGCACTACAATGCTATGTGACTAACGATTATTTCACGTGAAATGTGAAACTCTTTCTAAGAGATAAGATATTTATAATCATCTATATATCGACATGTAAAGAATATTAAAATTGAAATAGTTCTTGGGTCTATTATATGCAAAATTTATTATTATTATGGTATGTAAATGATTTCAGGGAAATTATCCATCGTTTTTTCTTGTGAATTACATTTCTATTTATTGTTTTGGTTGAGAGATTGTTTTTGTTCTTTTAAATTATTATTATATTAGACCATATTTATGGTCTAAGATCCGGCATTAGAAAACCTTTCCTCATCTGTTAATTGAATGAAATAATTTTTAAAAGGCAGATAACAATATTATAAATGTAGGAGTGCAATGTCTGCCACCGTAGTCCTGCTGCCTATATCATATTAATTAATTAATATGATATAGTGTCTTTGTTTGTTGCTCGAACAAATATATTTGTCTCTCTCTCTGCGTAGAACACATTTAAAAAAAATTTTATTACTTAAAATTTTTTTTATATAGGCTGCAAATAATTTAATTATATATTTATGATATAAAATATATTTTATAATATCACAGTAATAAAATTTTCAAAAAATATGTTCTACGCCATATGCCAAAAAGTATTGATATCCCAACAAAAATAAAAATGTTCGCCTTCAAAGATAGTGAATTCTATGTAAGGCCCAAGTTTCTTAACAAATATGAGAAAATGATTGGTATTTAGTTATTGTGTAAGTTACTCAGGTGCAGGGTATTTCTTATTTTCTTTGTATAGGCTATAAAATTTTTTTTATATAGGCTGCAAATAATTTAATTATATATTTATGATATAAAATATATTTTATAATATCACAGTAATAAAATTTTCAAAAAATATGTTCTACGCAGAGAGAGAGACAAATATATTTGTTCGAGCAACAAACAAAGACACTATATCATATTAACTAATTAATTAATTAATATGATATAGGCAGCAGGACTACGGTGGCAGACATTGCATTCCTACATTTATAATATTGTTATCTGCCTTTTAAAAATTATTTCATTCAATTAACAGATGAGGGAAGGTTTTCACTAATGCCGGATCTTAGACCATTAGAGCACGGTAGTGCGACAGGCCGAGTTTAAGGGGTTTTTTGCCATCGCGCTTACAGTACTATTACCACAGGAAATATCAGAGCAGATTTGACCCCGAAATATCTTCTGAACGAAAAGAGCTACAGTGTTGGTTTTTCGAATATAAGCTATTTAGGGAGTTGCAAGAGAACAAGTGTTTGCTTTTCGTTAAGAAATAAACGGTTAAAAAGTAATTTCGGTTTAAAAACCGTAAAATAGCGGGTACGCCCACAATTTTCATTAGACAGCATAAAAATGTAGGGCCTACACCAGATATCCTTTAAAGATGATATTTGGTATATAGTTAGGTATAGTACCCAAGGCACAGGGAAAATTAAGAAATCACGAAATTTCTATCGGGAAATGGGAAAACTTTCGCATTTTTGTTTTGATAAAATTAACATAGGAAATATTGCTGCTCTATGATTGGTCCATATTTCTATATTTATAGTAAAATGTTAGCACATACCATTAGTGAGAGGTGTGTGCGTTTCTTTAAAACTTTGTTGCTCCACTTCCAGAAATGCTAGAAGGGTGCGGTTGTTTGCATGATTTAATTTTTGATACTTAAAAAAGAATCTTTGGGAAAATTTAATTTTCCGAACGGAACATACGGAAAATCAAAAATTAACTTTATGTGTTTAAGATTGAAAATTAAATTCCTTAATATCTCTGTACATATTAGAGCTAGAGCAAAAATGATAAGGTGATGAATTGTAGCAAACTTGATTTCCTGCAACTGTATTCCTTACGTTTTTTTCGATTGTTCTAATATTAAGAGAGATATTTTATATTTTGTGATTGTATATTTTTTATTTGATTTTTTATAAGAAAACCGATCTTACATGATATATGAATGCTGTCCGCTCATTGGTCTATGACATTTCAATAATACCATTGGTTAATATCTAACATATGATAAATAATAAATATTATAAATTAATTGAATAATCTTAACATTTTAACATTGTTTAACATTTTACAGATTTAATTTTTATATATATGAATTCATTTAACCGAAAATCAGATCCACCCTTCTTCCATTTCGATGGAGATTTTTTGGCGCCGACTCAAAATTATTTAGATATCTACATTAGTGTAGGATGTCATCATAAATCGAATATGGCGGCCGCCGCAAATGGCGATTTAAAATTTCCAAATTCACCCCTATGGTATAGGTATCAAATAAAAGGTCTTGATGACGTCATTCTAAATCCAATATGGCGGCCGCCGCAAATGGAGATTTACAATTTCCACATTAACCCCTATGATATGGGTATCAAATGAAAGGGCTTGATGAGTGAAACACAATAACTAAAGTGGCGTCATTCTAAATCCAATATGGCAATAACCTTTATGATATGGATATCAAATAAAAGGGCTTGATGATTGATATATATATATATATATATATATATATATATATATGTATATATATATATATATATATATATACATATATATATATATGTCGGAATAGCATTGAGAGCATGGTCGTTTGAACCAGTATATATGTTGTCAGGCATTGTTGTTTTTATAAAATACAAACACTTACCAATTTCCAATAGCACACTGAAAACTGCATTTTCACAAACACGCACTAGTCTACAATAATACCCGGTGTCCCGCACTTTCACACTCAGTAATTACAAATAGTTCAACCTACGACACAGTAAGTTGGCTCCAGTTAACAATACAGATACAACACGAATAATACTAACAAATGCCATACCACGGTTATCTCATCAATAAACATAATTAATTATACTAGTCCAAAAAGGGCTACCAACAATCCAAACGCTATTTCCATGTGAACTTTCAGCAGAGTTCAGTTGATACTAATACGCAACTGCACGATACGGTCTGTACTCGGGTGCTGTCCTCTCAGAACTGACTATCCTGCTTCCTTTTTGAAACTCACCCCCCTTCCTTGATGTTTGTAAAAATATTGGAAAGGGGTCATTCTATTACTACATTATATTTATGTACCATCTCTGGTATATCACAAAAATAGGTTTATTAACATCCGTACCGTACAATTTGCGTCTAAGTAGAGAGCCGCACGTGCCCCTTCGACCGAACCCTTACTTACTGTGTTAATTGATAATCTTAAAGCAATTATTCTTTATTGCACTTTTAGACAATTTATTTTATTCTAAGAATATATAAGTATCGATAATATCTAATTTCCGGACCTCTATGTCTGGAGGATCCTTTATGTCGGACATACTGTAATAAAATAAACCTTTTCTTAAAAAATAGTTTCTTTGTACTTATAAATGTAAGTGTTTAAAATCTCCAAATGTGAATTTGTCCTTTGCACAAATTCAACATCCGACATATATATATATATATATATATATATACATATATTTAAATATATATACATATATTTAAATATATATACATATATTTAAATATATATGCCTTTCAAAAAGTAGTGATATCCGATCAAAAACATAAATGTAAAAAAGGGCCGAGTTTTCGGGGAGATACTTCATATAATAGTTGCTCCTTAAAAAGTGATGAAATTTTCAATTATTTGAAAAACATACTAATGAAAACTTACGAAATAAGTTTCCACCAAATTTTTTTTTCATTTTACTTTGCACTTATATTCTTACATTTTAGTTTTAACTATTTACTTTATAAATAGCTCGGCTCATTAATTGGGATTTCATCACTTTTTAAGGAGCAACTATTATATGAAGTATCTCCCCGAAAACTCGGCCCTTTTTTACATTTATTTCAAAATAAAGTGCATAATTTTTATTATATTCATCTGTTTGTGTTGTCTGGCTCTACTAACTAGTGTTGCCCGTACACATATCAAAATCATCCTAAAATACCAGGTGTCAATACCTTGATAAATAATTAAAACTCATGTAAAGTTTATTTAGATTTAAAGAATCAGTTTTTTTTTTAAAATTTAATCCGATCAAAAACATAAATGTAAGAAAGGACCGAGTTCTCGGGGAAATCCTTAATGTAGTAGTTCCTTCTTAAAAAGTGGTGATATGAGAGAAGGACCGAGCTATTTACAAAGTCAATAGCTCTAGACTTCATATAATAGTTGCTTCTTAAAAAGTGATGATATGGAAGAAAGACCGAGCTATTTACTTTGATAAAAACTATTTACCAAAAAAATTAATGAGGGGTAAATTGAATAAATGTAAGAAAAAATTTGGTTGAAATTTATTTCGTAAGTTTTCCCTTAGTATGTTCTTAAAATTTTATATAACGCGGCAAGTTTTAAAATATTTGAAATCTTCAGAAAAAATAACTGTTGTTGGTTGGTTGGTCGTGTGGTGGTGTCATGTTGGCTGGTGTCATGTTGGGTGGAGTCAAGTTGGGAGGTGTCATGTTGGGTGGTGTCATGCTGGGTGATGTCATATTGGTTGGTGTCATGTTGGATGGTGTCATGTCGGGTGGTGTCATGTTGGGTGGTGTCATGTTGGGTGGTGTCATGTCGGGTGGTGTCATGTTGGGTGGTGTCATGTCGGGTGGTGTCATGTTGGGTCATTCCATGTTGGTTTGTGTCATGTTGGTTTATGCTGTGTTGGTTGGTGTTGTGTTGGTTGGTGTTGGTTTAGTTGGTGTTGTGTTGGTTGGTGTCATGTTGGTGTGATGGCGGTTGATGTCATGTTGGTTGGTGTCATGGTTAGTGTTGTGTTTGTTGGTGTCATGGCGCTGTATGTCATGTTGATTGGTGTCATGTTGGTTGGTGTCATGTTGTTTGGTATTGTGTTGGTTGGTGTTCTGTTGGTTGGTGTTGTGTTGGTTGGTGATGTGTTTTGTGGTGTTGTGGTGTGTTGTGTTGTGTTGGTTGGTGTTGTGTTGGTTGGTGTTGTGTTGGTAGGTGATGTGTTTTGTTGTGTTGTGTTGTGTTATTGTGTGTTGTGTTGTGTTGGTTGTGTTGTGTGGCAAGTTTCAATTTAAAATATTTGAATCAAAAGGAAGCAAATTACTTGCCGCGATATAAAATTTTAAAAACATACTCAGAGACAAACTTACGAAAAAAATTTTTTTTTTCATTTTACTTCGCACTTATATTCTTACATCTCAGTTTTAACTATTTACTTTATTAATAGCTCGGCTCTTTAATTGGGATATCATCACTTTTTAAGGAGCAACTATTATATGAAGTATCTCCCCGAAAACTCGGCCCTTTATTACATTTATGTTTTTGATCGGATAATAAACGATTGTAAAATACAGGTTTTGGTTCTAAGCCGTCGGTTTCGTTTTCATCTGTTGACTGTCGTTAACGATCCGAATTTATTAACAACCTAATCCGAGTATTTTAAGGTATTGGAAATATTTGCCACCCCTCGAAAATATTTAGATCCTATCACCGAGAAATTTAAATCATCTTGACTCTACCCATCAGAACTGTACTAATTTCCTTCCAAATCGGGCTAATAGTTTTAGAAAAAACTACTAACCTTAAGGTAGTGATTTATTTTTGTAAACTCTTTTGTGAATCACTTGTAACGTTTTATATTTAACGTTAAATATGTATTAAGGATGCACGAGCACTGAAGCTTCAAAATATGTAGTTGAAGTACATATAAATTAATTATAAAAGTTTCAGGGTGGGGGGGGGGGTTTATGAGGGTCTTGAATTAATTATTTAATGTTAAAGTTCGAGTTTTAATGCATTGATCTTATGCAGAAACCCATATTTTCACACATATTTTGACATTTTGATAATTTTTACTTGGAATAAAATAAGACGAATAAAAATAAAACTACGTAATTAAAAATAGAAATATTAATAAAGAGATTGATCCAATAAAATTCCGGTATGACGGACCTAAAAACACATATATTTAAAAAAACAACTGAGATTTCGGGTATAGTTTATTCCTGTCGGCGGAAGCTTAATTACCCGAAATCTCAGGTTTTTTTCTTAAATGTATTTTTTTGTTAGGCCCGGTATGACGGGCTTAAATTAAATTTTAATTATAACTTACGACAAAAAATAATTAACATTATTGTGGACTTTTATGAATGTACTATAATATTTATAAATGGACTATACATCAGCGCTCGTACATCCTTAAACAGATATTATTTTTATTCTTTGGAACTTATTTTGTTTGTAAATAACAATCGTTTTGACATCCACGAAGATCTTTACAGATGACGATTGTTTAAGGCGAAACAATTATTTTGTTTGTTTTATTTTTCCAAGATTGTGCAAAATTCTTAGAAAATTGTTTGGAGTTGAAAAGTTTATTATGTTTGTTTCAAGAAGAATACTTTGTGTGTTTAATTTTACAGTTTATTTAGTGGTATTTTTACGTTTTATTTAATTTTCTTTGATGATTCTCCTCAATATTGAAAAAAATGATGTCATTAGCATATTTAAACGAAGTTTGGTAGTACCAAATGAGTAAGGCACAAATCAACTATAATATGAGCGTTACTTTTAATAATGAACGCTACAATGCCAATATAGCCTTTTTCCTCTGAAGATTTAAAAAAATCCACCAGAGGCTGCACTAGTGGGGGGGGGGGGGGGTACACATGTTTTGATTTTCTCATTGACAGCAACGTCACAAGTCGCCAAAAAATTAATTTTTTTAAATTGTTCCAAAAGCATCTTTTTTGGTTTGCTTTGGGCTTCATTTCTGTGAATTATTAAACATTTTTATGAATAACTCGAATTTTTGAAGCAAAAACAAGAAATCGCGATTTTTGACCGTTTTTACCTATTTTTCTCCAAAACTACCGATCCCATTTTAATTCAAGACACGACAATCGATAGGTTTTTTTGATACCTATAACTTTTTCATTTAACTTTTCCTCATCGAAGTTCAAGTTTTAAAAATAAAATTTTAATTTAAAAAATAAAAAGAGTTTTACAAAATAGTGAGTGCCGAAAACAATTTTAGATATAATTTAAAATTCCGTGATGTGGAAAATTGCAGAGTAAATTTGATTTAATGAAATTATTTTAGAATTTAGACAAATTTTAAAAAGTAATTAACAACTATGAAACTCGTTTGGGGTAGCAGTAGAAATAGTCCAATAAAAAATTTTAATCTACATTTTAATCCAAAAATATTATAAAAAAAATTTGGAATCCGATATCTTCCTGCGTTTTATAATAGTTTATTGAACAAAAATAAAAACTTTTTACTCTTGATAAACTTTTTCTACAGACTTTTCTTTTTCAAAAAATGAAATCTAATCTTAGAATGTACATTATTATTCCGTTCCGATGCTCCACCTTATGTATCTTGTGATCTTGATGAGCTTTTTTCAATTATTATTATTTTTTTCTATATTTTCTATATTACTATTTTCTTCTTTTTAGAGCATTTAAATAAAAGCTTGTTTAAAAGAAATTTTTTTTACATTAATTTATTTTCATTAATTTCTGCGGTCATCCATTCCTGTTTTCTGACTATTGTGATTTCTTCCGTGATACTATTGACTGACTCTACTATCTATACTACTGACTACTATCGCATTTCTTAATGTATTCCAATAATCCTCTACAGTGGTTACTCTTTTTAACCCGACTTCAAAAAGGAGGATGGTTCTCAATTCGTCTGTATTTTTTTTTTTTTTTAATATTTGTTACCTCAGAACTCCGTCATTTATAAACCGATTTTGAATTTTTTTTTGTTTTAAAGAGTTTAATTTCCGATTGGTCCCATTGTCACCAAATTGCATTCTGATGAAGGGATCCCCTGGAAATCGAGGAAAACCCTCATTTTATATGTGATAACCGATTTCTGCGATTTTTTTTTTTTTGAAAGGATATACTCATTCATAAAAAAATAATTGCATATTCTTGTGCCAGTTTTAGTTCACCTAAGCAAAAATTTTTAAATATATATGTACAATCATTATTATTTTTGGAGGCGGTGTCCAAATTTTATGTGAATTTGTCTATGCTGACACCGACTCCAAAAATAACAATAACTGTACATATATATTTAAAAATTTTTGTTTAGGTGAACTAAAATTGGCACAAGAATATGCAATTATTTTTTTACTTTTTAGTACATTTTTTGTTTTAGAATATTTGATTTTTGAAGTCGGGTTTCCATTTTGTCAAAATAGGTTTTATGTGTTCGTATTTTAATATCTCTTAAATCTTTTCATTATATGCTTCTTCTTTGCTATTTATTTTTAAATTACGTATTTGATTTTGTACACTGTTATGTTTTTTATGATTTTTTTCAAATTATTTTTAGTTTTATGCGTATTTTAGCCTCTAGCAAATTATGATATGATGCAACAACTAATCCAGGTCTGGTTTTAACGTTTAGCACATTGTTCTTATAACGATTATCAACTAATATACAAAATGTTTATCAATATAGACCCAATTGGAACATTGTGTAGTGCATCCCTGTCCACATGCAGCACACCACGATACGGTGCACTACCTCATACCCAAATTCACAGACACTTGTAGAGTGCAGTTTCGGTGGAACAAGGCTGTCCACATCAACGCTCACTGTGCACAGACAGTGATGTACATATTACCGTCTGTATACATATCAATGAATACATATTCTACATTCTGCATTCTACAAATGCCTGTGCGTAACAGAGTGCACCGCACCACGGTGCGCTGCACACGGACAGCGACAGTTACATTGTTTCCAGATTGGGTGTAGTTTAAAAAACACACGGTATAATCTATTTGATTTCTTACTAAATGGTGTGGGGAGTCTGCTGGTGATATCAAATATAGAGCATAGGTGGGCAGACCTTGACTGCACTGAGCTCTGAGTGAGAGGTAGGAAGAGAGATAGAATAAATATAGAGTATCCTAGAGCAGAGGTGGGCACAGACAGCTCGTCTGAGCCTTACGAGCTCTCCATAAGCTGGGTGAGAGTAAGTAAAGAAGGTATGTTTTGAAGCAAGACGGAACGATGTTTCAATATAGGTTATCCTACCGATTATTGCCCAATAATTTATTCAATCAATTTAGAAATAGTTTTATAAAATATTTATTGTTTAAATAATATCTTTTACAGTATGGAGAGATACACCAAAAAACATAATAATAATAATAATAACAATAATGATAATAATAACAATAATAATAATAATAATAATCTGAACTTATCCAAGACTGCTTGCGATGTCTTCTCCATTATTAAATTCACTACTTTTATTTTTTTGAAAAACAAATTATGCGAAAAATAATTTCCACTACTACAAATAGTACTTTTCACTTTTTCAATTCAAGTAGACTAACTCGAAGAACTCAAATTCCCACTTTGTGTAAAATTTAACTTAATTCATCAAATTCCCATGACACTATACTGAGCATACTCCCTACGAAGAAAAAATAATTAAATCAGGTAAATAATTCTTTATTAGTTCTCGGATATGAATAGTAAAATATTTAGACAAATCATTTGGAATTTCCAAAACTTTAAGTCTATTTAAATTATCCTTTGCAAAAATTTCCCTCTTTTATTACAATGGTCCAGCGGTAAACTTAAAGGTTCAAAAGATTTATATATATTTTTTATATATTTTTATTTTATTCATACACAAATATGATATATACTAAAAAGGTACATTTTATGACCCTAATTACCAGCCCAAAATTCCAGAGTATGTATTGAATGATTGCTTGTATTATTTACTTTGTATAATAGTGACCATAAAAAAGATTTGGTATTATAATATTTTTTTCAGAAAATGTTTTAATTAAAAAAAGAAAATATTAATAATTGGTAGGTTACCCTGTATTAACTCTATCTCTCTTCCCTACCTCTCACTCAGAGCTTGGACGAGTCATCTCCTGCCCACCTCTGTCCTAGTGTAAGTTCAAACTTAAATGAGACACCATTCCCCTTTTGCGCAGAAATAAAAAATTGGAATGGGTAAAAATACACTAACGCTATTTAATATATGAAAAAGGGGAATTGAATATAATAATTCAATAAAGGGAAAAGATCCACTTATCAATTATATAAAAAGAAATGGCATTATAATAAACATATCTTATATTTTATGTCTATTGGCTATGGCCATCGACAAAGATATTCACATATGCAAACTTCATAGTAAGAACGAGATGGCTATTATCAATAAAAGATTATATTTATTTATATACCAGTGGACATCAAACAAAATGCAAGTGAACCAGTGATGTAAATAGTGTGAAAATAAGTTATAGAATTGATATTCAATAAAATTTTCTGATTTGTTATCAAATAAAATGTTTTTGAACAAGCAATTAAATTAATACTATAACTGTGCAGACCTCAGGCCAACGTTTAAGTACAAGTAATCAAAATTCTATTACATTACCTTTAAATTATTATCATAATTTAACCCATTATGATTGTCGGCTATAATCTATATTAAATAAAAATCGCCTAGCCAAAATTATTCTTTGATAAATTTCAATTCTTTTATTAAGAATTTTTTAATCCTGTTGTAATATAATAGAATTTTAATTACTTGTACTTAAACGTTGGCCTGAGGTCTGCCCATGTTTTTGTAACAAGGAATTATAATTCTATTATATTATATTATATGACAGGATTTAAAATATTATTATTATAACAGGATTAAAAAATTCTTAATATAATAATTAAAATTTATTAAAGAATAATTCTGGTTAGGCGATTTTTATTTAATAAAGCCGACAATCATAATTTAACCTAAAAATTACGACTACAAATTTTACCTGAATTAAAGAAAAATAAATAATTTTTTTTGAAGCGGAGTATAAATAAAAACAAATGTTTGAATTTTTCATAAAATTAAATTTTATTTGTGGATTCACACTAAGTTCACACGAAACTGGTTGAGATTCACTGGATTAGTTGTTTACACACAGAAGTGTAGAATGATAATGATATACTACTTCACCCTAAATATCACATAGACTAGGTCCAAAAAAAATGTGTTTCTGCGACTGTCTCATTTAAGTTTGAACTTACTCTACCAACTATTTTTTATGGTCACTATTATTCAAAGTATACAATACATACAATACATTGAATACATACTCTGGAATTTTGGGCTGGTAATTTGGGGCTGGTGATTTACCGCTTGTAAATTTTTTGATGATTTAGCTTTAGTTTAGATTTTAGAATTAGATTTTAGGAAATTCCGAATAATTTGCCTAAACTATTTATATCGGAGAACTAATAAACAATTATTTACTTGATTTAATTATTTTTTCTTAGTAGGGGGTATAGTGTCATGGGAATTTGATGACACTGGAAAAAAAAAAGTTGCCAATGATAAAGCTGGGGGGGGGGGTTGGTCATTTGTTACTAATTTTTAAATGGTTAAATACATATAGCTGTTGTTGTTGTTGTAATTATTGTTATTACTATCATCATTATTGTTATTATTATTATTATTATTGTTTTTATTATTATTATTATTATTATTATTATTATGTTTTTTGGTGTATCTCTCCATATTGTAAAAGATATTTTTTAAACAATAAATATTTTATAAAGCTAATTCTAAATTGATTGAATAAATTATTGGGCAATAATCGGTAGGCAACCTGTATTGAAACACCGTTCCGTCTTACTTCAAAACATACTTTTATTACTTACTCTCACCCAGCTTATGGAGAGTCCGTTCGACTCCGTCGAGCCGTCTGCGCCCACCTCTGTATAGAGTCTTCGTGGAGAATGTTCATATAATGTGTTTATTACAACCATATTATTTTCTCTGCAGAAATTTATCAGTCTATCTCCTCTCTCATTTCATTTACCTAATCCGAATTTTCCTACGATATTATCTTCTAATCTCTTCCCTACCTTTGCATTAAAATCTCCCATTATTATATTCCGTTCACGAGTCTAGTTCAGATCCAACATTTCCCGTATTTGGTGATAGAATTTTTCACATTTGTCATATTTGTTGCATCTGATGTTGGTGCGTATAATGTTTGTTTTCATCGGTGCTGTTTTAAGTTTAAATGTAATAATTCTGTCCGAGATTAGAATACATTAGATTCTATGACGTACTCAACTTTTTAATCAATGAAAAATCCCACGCCGTTACAATGCTGTGTACCGCCCGAATAATATATACCCATCCTTTTTCATTTGACCATTTTCTTTCCAATGTGTCTGTAGCCTCTATAGCAGAAACGTTCTTTAATGGACAAAATTGGACAAGCGAAAAGAGGGTGGGGGTGGTTGGAGGAAAATTACACTCTATGTAAGTATACGTGTGTTCCTAACAAACTCTGAATTAATATATAATTTTACACAAAAACATTGTGACATGTTTATAAAACAATTCTATATCCGTAGTTAAATGGTTTATTTTTATTTAATGATGTTTCCGATGAGTGTGAAAGTCTTTTTCGACATTTATAGTTCACTACTGAAAAATATTTATCGTAAATTATATCGGTAGTAAATGTTATTACTCATTAATAAACAAAATATTTGTAATTTGTAAATATTTAAAAAAAACATTTATTTATTTATAAATTAAAATATTTTTATTTCAAATCGTAAAAATTGACATAAAAGATAATATAGTGAGTATCGAAACAGTCAGAATATCCGAATTCTATCACTCGCATAGTAAAATCGGTTTACATATATAGAATATACAGTAGTATAGTAGTTTTTCCAGTCCAAGGGGCCGAGCGATTTCAGGCGTTATGTCTGCGCAGTATGCTGACTTGGAAACTGGGAGGTTATGGGTTCGAATACCGACATCGGCAGTTTGTTAATTATTAAGAAACAAAAGGGGGGCGGTTAATTGACTAAACTTCAGACGTATGGACAAGAACGAAGTAACCGGCTATGCTTGAGAAGGTTTTCTGCTGTTTCCTTCACGAACTCCAGATGAATATCGGCATAGTTCCTATCATTCTCAGCTGTAGCTGCATATCCTACCAATTCCTAGTCTATACACAAAAATTCCTTCCACTCCACTCACATCCTCATATCCTTAGGTATCACAATGGACCTAATGGTCGAAGTGTAGCTCGTCCAGGGCAGCCTATATAATCTATCTATCTACATATATAAAGTTTTTTAAGTCATTTCCCATAATCTTGAGAAGGTGTAGATTGTGTTTCAAAACATTGATAGATGGCAGTCGATGTTTAATTTGATAAATAATTAATATAAGTACAGTCGATTCACAAATATACATAAAATAAATAGTGAAATCAATTAAATAAAATACTATCAGACTTGTATAAAATACACATCAAAAATTGGTATTTATATTTAAATACCGACTCCTGCCATCTGTCGGTCAAGGTATTGAAATACAATCTACATTTTCTCAAGATTATGTGAAATGGCTTTAAAAAAGTGTTATCTGATTTTCTTCTATCCTTCTTTATCTGATATATATATTTATGTTCGATGATAAAATACACAAATTGTATTGCGTGTTCTTCACAAATGTGCTCACAGGGTGACGAAAACCTTGAAACCTGAAAATTTCAGGGAATTTTAAGATTATGGAAAAGTTCGGGATTGATCGGGGAAGTTTATATTCGGTTAGAGAAAATGTTAACAATCAATTCCTCCAAAATTTATGTGTTTTAGCGAATTTCCTGACAGGAAACAGATTGGTCTCGTATATATATATATACGATATATATATATATATACATATAAATACGTATATATATATATACGTATATATATATATATATATATATATATATATATATATATATATATATATATATAAATATATATACACAAAATTTGGCATATTTCTCTATCCCCTTAACCTCTGCCATTTAGTAATAAAATTAGCTTTGCAAATACTAAAATCGTATCAGATACGATATTTCATTTTGATCACACTAAAGTTGTGACCGCTAGAGAGTGATTTATGTATTCTAAGGAAATTCGCTAAGTTGAAGCAGCTCCTGCGTGATGAATTTTTTTTACATTTGAGAACATATATAAAGCTTACGTACACTATTGTATATATGGTCTAATGATTTTTTACAATGCTAAAATACGCATAATTACGCCATTCATATACTTATTCAATATTATTATTATTATTATTCTAATGATTATAACTACATAATAGAATTTTTGATCATGAAGTAGAAGGGGCAGCACAATGGACCATATGGTCGAAGTGCTATACTTTTTAGACACTAAGATGTATATATCTATCTATCTAAGTAGTTTAAAAATGTGCTATATACGTAAATGGTTTGGGAATCGAGTTTTTACAAATGTTTGAGCTGAAATTTTGGCAAAACTATTCTGCTTATAAAAAATAGTTTCAAACAAAAGTTGTTTATTTAAAAAAAAAAGGATTTTTTTTGTTTAAACTGTCTGAAAACAATGAGGTTGTTTAGACACTACTGTAGATGAAATTCGTGCAAAAACTCCCCGAACACAGTTTAGAGAACACTTGGTAAAAAAAATAATACAGTTTTACATTGTGATGAGAGCTCATTTTTATATTAAAACTAGTACAAATCGTCAGTTATTTCTTAGAAACTTGTCATTTGCTTAATTTTATATTTTATTCTTTAAAGAATATTTAAACTAATCAACATACTTTCTCCGTTTAATTCTGAGGGAGGAGTAAGACTATCTTAATGTATTGTTATCTGAGGGACATTTGATACTTAGAGATAGTCTTCCTTACCTCCATCTTCCATATATTTTACAGAAAATAATAGTCTTTGAGAAAAATTATCTCAAAACATATTACAGATCCGATAAAATCGCAATACCATTTTTGAACGCACCCCGAGTCAAAAAAAATTAGCCCTATAGAGTCAAAAACTATTTTTATTGATGTTTCTCATGCTTGTAACTTTCTGACCTACCATCGCCTTCTAAAACCTACACTAAAATAATAGGGAATATGCATGAACATTTTTTTTCACTTGAATTGAAACATGTTTACTTGACAAATATCAAGGTAAAATTACTTTTTAAATAACTTAAAAAATAAGCGAGATATGAATGATTGAAATTCCCGATTAGACAAAGAGGGTGATAGCCCTCTTGTTATGTTATGTGACGTCATAGTACACTTTCACCATTTAAAATACACGTAAAACTCCGTTTTTAGTATTTTTGCAAGAACGAGACAGATAATAATCTTTAAAAGCTTATAGCTTTCTTGATATTTGTCGGATTTCAATTTCGTTTTTAAATATTATTGCAGTATTAACAGTATTTTCATATTCTGAAAATAAATGTGAAAAAATATTTTCATCCATATTCTCTATTATTGAAGGATGAAATTTTATGACTAATATGTAATGTATTTTTAATAGTGATTGGAAAATTGCATTTGTATTATAGGTCAAAAACCTATTGAGAAAAAATATAAACAAAATTTCTTTATTATTAGATTAAGATCAAGGTTTTTGTAAGAAAATTTTAATTACACAGAGAAGATGACGTATATTACTATAAATTTTGATTTTATGACTTATTTCTCCATGCTATTTCTTGTTACACCTTTCTCCATCCATACTAGTAATTCTCTGCTGTGCAATTTCTTTATATTTTGTGTGTAATCCTTTATTTATGGTTGTTTACAATATTCTTCAATTTATTACATTCTTGGGACATAATATGATGTTTTGAGGCGTATAGTGTGAATATCACCTAGAATATACATTTCCATATGTGATAAAGTTGTGGTGCGTGTCCTGTTTACTATAATTTATTATTCATATTAGCAGGTATTAGAGTGACTTAAATATGGTGAAGATTGAAATAGTGCTGACTTTTCCCTGATTACGAAATAAATTCCTTGTCCAATTTTTTAAGTATAGTAATTGTGATAAAACGTAAATTTCTAAATAGTAGTCTCAGATAAAAATAATGAGATAATCTAAGCAAGTCAATTATTTTCAAGAAACAAAAGCATTAACTTATTTTGATGTGAAACATTTATTGCGGCGTGTTATACTGACTGTTGTCCCGGCGACGTTTTCTCGCCACGCGATCAACAAGTTGTTCATAGTTGATATTACACATAACAAATCAGTTTTAAAAAAATGCTTACAGATTGTGGTACATATACATGTTCAAAAACTCATTCATAGATGGCAATGCATATTTTCTATACCAAATAATAATAATAATAGTTTAAGTAATTGATTGAAAGAATTCAATTTTTAAGAAATTATTAAATTTTTAATTTTTTAGTATTAAATTAATATGCTTTTTTTAAATAAAAAATAATTTTGATCTTTAAAAAAATCTGAATATTTTGTTTTTGATTATGCCATTGTTTTTGATTATGCCATATTTAATTCATTTAATAATCCATACTTTCATGGATATTTTCTGTGCAAAATAGTTTCGATGTTTCACATCTGCCAGGCGTCGCCGCGACGGCTTAATTAAAAAGTAAATGAAGTTTCGAAGGTATTTCAGGTCACTTGCCATCCTGATAATCCTATTTTCATCTAAATCGATTTATGTCTTTTTCAAAGATTATTGAAAAAATTATTTTTGTTCCAGATTTGGACAAAATTCACAGTATAAAGTATGTTAAATAAAATTAAAAAAACAGAAAAATTATGCTAATTCGATGATTTAGGGAACAGTCGGAGATATTAATAAGAGAGGGGGGTGGAATGATTAGCCATTATTCTTAATGGAACTGAGATCAATTTAATTATTTTCAAGAAATAAACAGTTTCATCAAATTAAAAATATTAATTTAGAAAGAAACATTTAGGTATTTTTATCATTTTTCTGATCAAGACTAAAATAACCGGAGCTTTTCAGTATCTCAAAATTTTCATCTGTTAAAAGTTCTCCAGGTTGATCGTCACCCTATAAAATATATGAATGATACCAAGAGTATCATATGTGGCCATTTCCTTTCATTTTGTTCTGCTGTCAATTACTACAGCGGATGCGATTACTACGGCGAAGTCAGTTTATCATAATATCCCAAAAACAATTCGATAACTTAGGGAAAAAGCAAATTTAACTTCAATTTTAAGCCACATTATTTTGTTTAGTACAAATATTTATATGGAAATTACATGGAAAATATTAGGCCAATTAATATCTTATATTCGAAAAATTAGCATATACTTCAATGATTCATTTCGAATTTTTCCATTTTCGTATATCAGATTCAAAATCAACAACCATAAAAAATAAGTTAATAATAATTTGGGAGGAGTGTATGTATGGATATCGGACGTTTTTTTCTGACATGCTCGGCAAAGTAGACAACAATAACTTTTGTCTTATTAACGTTTGGCAAATAACCACAGAATTGTAGCCTACTCAAAACTGGTCTACACCATACCATCACTTTATCTTGTTTTACAGATAATACTGCTTTATTCAACTATTGTCTCAATTTCCATCACCAGAATATCATATAGCTTAACAATAAGATAAACCATATTTTGACAAAATGGAAACCCGACTTCAAAAATCAAATATTCTATAACAAAAAATACACTAAAAAGTAAAAAAATAATTGCATATTCTTGTGCCAATTTTAGTTCACCTAAGCAAAAATTTTTAAATATATATGTACAATTATTGTTATTTTTGGAGTCGGTGTCAGCATAGAGAAATTCACATAACTTTTGGACACCGCCTCCAAAAATAACAATAATTGTACATATATATTTAAAAATTTTTGCTTAGGTGAACTAAAATTGGCACAAGAATATGCAATAACTTTTTTACTTTTTAGTGCATTTTTTGTTATAGAGTATTTGATTTTTGAAGTCGGGTTTCCATTTTGTCAAAATATGGTTTATTTCTCGCTTTTTAGTGACTTTGAATTTCTATAACTGATTTTATTTGTCTAAATATGGGTATTTTTTTATAACACATTTTTTTTTTACTTTGTTTTGCACTTTTTTATAACAGATTTTCAGTTTTTTTTACATGCATTTTGTTTTTTTTTTGTAAAAATTTTTTTTTTGGGGTCGGTTTTTTTTTGTAAACAATTTTTTTGAAAAACCCTTTCAAAAAAAAAAAATTTCGCAGACATCAGATATAAAATGAGGATTTTCCTCGTCTCCCCGGGGATCCCCTCATCAGAATGCGATTTGGTGACAATGGGACCAATGGGAAACCAAACCCTTTAAGACAAAAAAAAAATTCAAAGTCGGTTCATAAATGACGGAGTTCTGAGGTGACACATATAAAAAATTTAAAAAAATACAGACGAATTGAGAACCATCCTCCTTTTTGAAGTCGGGTTAAAAATGCACATGAATCTGAGTAATATCACGGGTAATAATATCACATGTCGTAAACATTAGAGCTGCACGTCTCTAGTTAAGTACTTATTATACTAATTCTGTTTAATTACAAACATAGTAATTGTACAATCAATGGACCTTAAACACCTTGGAATAAAATCATACATAATTATTACGTAATTGAACTATTTTAATTAATATTATATTAGTTTTCATTTGAATATATTTTTTTGTTTGGAAAATGCAATTTTAGAAACCAATTACTTTAGAGCAAAAACCTTTTATACCTCGCGAAGTCTCTGTTCAACATTTTATTAACGAATTGTCGTTGAAACAATTTCACAAAAGATCGTTGAGAGAAAACGGCATGACCTGAAGAAAAAGGTAAATTTTACGTTTTCCCCACCTCCCTATCTCTGTCCCAGTCCATTTGGGTTCCATTCGGACGGTACGGGGAGGTTCAGTATCACTTCAAGACCCAGATAACCACTCGCCATCCGGTTGCCTCTCCGTCCAAATTTGACGTGCCATTGCTTTGAATATAACCCGACTAGAAATTTTCATGTACACCCGCTTGGGAACCAATTAAGTAAATTAGCAAAATCGCCGAAATAGCAAAAAAATTGTACAAATTTTTTATTATTTTTTTGGTTTTAATTAAGCAACTATTATGTTGGATTTTCCCAATAATATTCCCAACAGATCCCAGTTGGAAAAACTTATATCAGATTCGTGATTTTCTATTGGGTTTTCCCAATCATATCCCAAATATATTCCAGTTGGGCAAAACTGATACCAAATTGTAAATTTTTATGTTGGGTTTTTGGGCAGTTAGGCAAAATTAATGTCAGGTCATTGATTTTTACATTGGGTTATACTAATGGGTTCCAAAATAGATCCCAAGTGGGAAAAATAATATTACTTTACCAATTTTTACATTGGGATATCCAAGTTGGGTTTTTATTTGGTCCCTATCGGGATAGCCTTACTTGGCATGCCCTCTTGTTTACCTATTGGGTCCGGACATATGTATAGGAGCAATTTCTAGTCGGGAAGTAAATGTTGTTTATGAACGAATTTCTTTGTTCAAAAAATTGGTAAGCGTCAATTTGTACAATTTATGACAAACTTAATGTACCACGCATAAACATTCAAAACAATTGGCGTAAAAACATTTTATGTGTTTTAGGTGAGTCGATTTTTTGGTTGACCCATTTAATACATGAATAAAATATCAATAAGCAATTCACACAATCACACAATATTAAAAAAGTGATCGAGTAAATACAATATTTACTTAAGACTTTTGCAACATCGATTTACTACAGTGCTTTCGCTATCATACAAGTTTATTTTGCATTCTCCCCATGAAACACTCCTACGTTCTCGTTTACGTGAAACATGAAACATGAAACAACTTCTTTTATGGTAGAAGGATTTTGATATATTAGAACAATAAAAAAAAAGAAAAGTTAAAGATTTTTAGTATTCAATCCGCTCTTTTAACTAAAGTTAGGACATTAAATATTGAAAAGTATCTCGTTGAAAAGTATGCAGTTTTTGTAAAATAGTGTTTGTAAATTTATAAATTACCTAATCTTCGAAACCAATGGCCTGGTTAAAAACTTTTTCAAACATAAGTTGTTTATCATAAAAAACACGTAAAAACGTATTCCAAATCTAACATTGTATAAATGATTTGAAAATTTGCGATATCGAGCAAATTAGTGATGCCGCGAATCGAGAATAGCATCTTGAATTGTATTATCTTGCACAAGTTTTCTATCGTTTCGTCTCGTCTAGTTTTTACAGTTCCAGTTTGCAATTTTTATTGGATCACATTAGTAAATCAGAAGGTCTATATATATATATATATATATATATATATATATATATATATATATATATATATATATATATATATATATATATTTGCAATAAATTAAATATTCGAATAAATTGAGAAAGTTTGTAGATCACAATCATTAAACTAATGACTATTTATCGCAAATTTTGATGTAAATTTATACAAATTTAATGTTCAAATTATTGATTCATCAATTTAAAATCATTTGTTTTTAATGGGCTTTGTGATAAAATTGTTTTGTTTTTGGTGAATAGAGATCGGACTTTGTTTCCAACATGGGAAACTCACTTTCAATGAAACCTTGGCATCTGGGAAAAGTTTGTAGCACACAATCATTAGATTAATGAATATATATCGCAAATTTTGATGTAAATTTAAACAAATTTTAATGTTCAAATTATTTATTAACAATCTTGATTCATCAATTTAAAAATCATTTGTTTTTATGATAGGCTTTCTGATAAAATTGTTTTGGTGTTAGTGAATAGATATCGGACTTTAGTCAAAAGAAGCCCGCAAGGAATGTATTGTTCCAGGCAAAACTTTGACAACAGAAAAGTAAATGCACTTTCTCACAACAAATAGTAAATAAATTTTTACAATTTAACGAATTTTCTATCTTCAGCTATTACTGTTGTACTAAGGAAACGTTCTTGTAAAAATTTCTTCAAAAATTCATCAATACTATCATGTAAATGTCGTAAATGATCATATTTAAATATATCTCACCAAAAATGTGAAAGGGTCAAAGATTTTGCATTCAAAAAGTATTGAAAGAAAAAACAAAAATGTTCGCCTTGAAAAGTAGTAAAATCTATATAAGGACTAGTCAAGTAGCCGAGCGGTCTAAGGCGTCATGTCTGCGCAGTATGCAGTACTTGGAAACTAGGAGATTATGGGTTCGAATCCCGTCATCGGCAGTTTGTCAATTATAAAAATTAAATAAAGGGGCGGTTGATTGACTAAACTGTCGGCGTATGGACAAGAACGAAGTAACCGGCTATGCTTGAGAAGGTTTTCTGCAGTTTCTTTCACGAACTCCAGATGAATATCGGCATAGTTCCTATCATAGTCGGCTGCAGCCGCATATCCTACCAGTTTCTAGTCTACTCACAAATTCCTTCCACTCCACTCACATCCTCACATCCTAAGGCATCACAATGGACCTTATGGTCGAAGTGTAGCTCGTCTAGGGCAGCCTTTAAAATCTACCTCTCTACCTCTAAGGACCAGTTGTTTAACAAAAGTAAGAAAACGATTGGCATAAATTTATTGCCAAAGATTTTCCGTGGTATGTATTTTTAATGAGGATAAAGTTATTTGTCAAAAGTATGCAAATGATTGGCATAAATTTATTGTGCGTTTTTCAGGATCAGAATAGCATTGAGATCCAAAAAAGAGTAATGAATGCCTGGAAAAAATTTTGGTCCCTAAAAGAAATTTTTAAAAGCAAAATAAATATCTCTTCAAAAAGAAAAGCTTGGGATACGTGCATCCTTCTGATCTTAACATATGGCACTCAAACATCTGCCGAGAGTTGAAGTATGGAATTAGATCAATAAAAAAGATTAACATTTAACTGTCAGTATTAAAAAATTGAAATGGACCGGACATTTTGCCAGACTAAAAGATGATAGATGGACGACCAGATGTACTTCATGGGTACCATTAAATTTCAAAAGCAAAAAGGACCGACTATCAACAAGGTGGAGAGATGAAATTGATGGTTTTGCGAATGGTCATGGATTAGAAAAGCTATGAATAGAGAAGTTTTCCCAACAGGGCTAATTTAGGTTATAATCTAATCTAATCTAAGGTATTTCATATTTTAATTTGGTACAGTACGAACCAATTCTCTATTCACATGGCGAGTCTCACGATACGTTTTAAATTTGAGGTATAGTTTTTTTTTTTACATACAGAGGACTAAAAACCGTCTACAATAATTCCTGTATAGTACGGTAGGCGTCTATGCTTAAACTTGGCTAACGCACTGCCGTGCTATGTGATAATGGTACGGTTAAATGTATTTATTCATTTATTTATATTTATTCATTTATTTATATTTATTCATTTATTTACAATTCATTTGGTTTTGAAAAATTTTTTTTATAATAAATAACTTTGTAATTGAGTTCAGGAGTGAGGGTTAAGGATTGAGAACATAATTACATGCAAAATGAATCTACATTTTAGTAAAAAGCAGCATTAAGCAGAACAGTTTGCTATCATTAAACTGTAAAATATTCTTAAGGTCAATTCTGTGTTTCATTAAACGCATCTGACTTCATCCTTGCTTTGCTTTTTACCTTATTCGAAAAATGTTTTGGAGGATGTTTTTGATTTTGTGAGAATCCAAATGTTTTTTTTAAAATTATTTAATTCACTAAGAAAGTTACTACCGAAGTAATTCGAGTAAGTGTTTAGAAAGCGGTTCAACTAATCCGGGCGTCAGGTCATTATTCGTAGGCGATTTATCCGATATATTTTAATCTGCGAGACACGGTGATTGGGTGTAAAAGATTAATTTTTTTAACAAAAATGTAATTATTCAAATATGTGTCCCAATTCCTAGAAAAATTATTTGTATTTTATAAATACGTATTTCGACTACAAGGTAGTCATCATCAGTGAGACACGCACCAAATTAGTAACGAGCAATATATCTTTGACTCCATATCCCCGAGATAGTTAGGATTAGCTAATTCATACTGATGATGACTACTTTGTAGTCGAAATACGTATTTATAAAATACGAATAATTGTTCTAAGAGTTGAAATTTAATTTGAAAAAACCTAGAGTTCTCTTTGATTATCTTAATAATCTTTTTTTTTACGTAACTGAGCAAAATCGGAAAGAGTATCCCCCCACCAGGGGGGAAACTATTTGTCTTTGAAACCGTAAGAGAGAGAACAAAATTTGTATAACCAAAAATCTTTCTCCATTTAAAACAAAACACTTTTGTTTGAAATTTGTTTTCATCAACTAAATAGATTTCTCATAATTTATCCAAAAAGTCCATCTTGAAAACCGTATAGAAAAGGGATAGAAAAAAAAATGTTCCTATTTTAAAACTAAACAGTTTTGGTATGAAACTTTTATTCATAAACTCAGTATATACCAGGTATGTAAGCAATTAGCTCAGTTAATTATTATTTTAACTTGTTTTCTGTTACTTTGACCCATTCTTAGAAAAATCATATTTTTATTCGTTTCTACATAGGTTACCCGGAAATCCATAGGTTTGTATTGCATGAATCCGTTACTATTATTACCTTTAAATAATATCGTGTATAAAATTTTGACATTATGCAGCTCTAATAAACAAAAATCCAATCTTTAATTATACAGAATCAAAACAATAGACTAGGAACTGAATTTTATAGTTTTTTGATTAAATTCACGTAAACAAAACATAATAAAAATATTCAATATATATATATATATATATATATATATATATATATATATATATATATATATATATATATATATATATATATATAAATAGATATCATCATCCTTATTAAAAACCTTGGAAAGTTTATGAAAACTTCCTGACTAATTTGAATAAGAAAAGAGTTTAGATCTTATACATTGTACAGTTGTACACTTGGCCACAAAAGTTGACGTCATTTATTAAAATTTTATATTTGATTTGGGCCTTGTTCATTTGGTTTTCGAAAAAAAAATTTCGAATAAAAGTTGTTACTATATTTATAATGAAAAACTTTTTATCTGAAGCATTTTTTTGAAAAAAAACAAATCAAATTATAAAATTTAAAAAAATGACATCAACTTTTGTGGTCCTTAGTACTTACACTATAATACCTACACTACATTCACACATTATAGGTAAAGTGAAAATGATATCATTTTTTAATTTATCGATTTGATCGTGTAAGTGTGTAGGTCGTCGTATGTTTAGTTATTGTGGGCAGGTAGTCCACAAGTTGTTTGATGCTTGTAAATAAATGACATAATTATTTATCACACGTCATAAAATAATCATAATAATTATCAAATATCCATTTTTGATTTGAAATATATAAAAGGGAAATATGTTTTGTATGTATGTGTGTTTGTCCGAATTGTTTAAAACTAAAACTATAAGAAATAACAAAATAATGATGCACAAAGACCCTACGTAGTTATATTTTGCTTACGACTCCAGATAAATTATCAGAAATTCCAAATTCCAAACCGTTTCAAAATTATGGCCGTTTTTCTGTCCCAGATCTCTAAAAGAAACACTAGTACCAGAGACTCCAATTGTCACGCGAGTGATTTATTTTTCTTCTGTCAATATTTCTTTTCATTTCTTCTTAAAAATTTGTATAGATTGCATTTCAATTCTGCTTTAAGTATTGGGAGAGGCAGTTGGGTATATATATATATATATATATATATATATATATATATATATATATATATATATATATATATATATATATATATATATAGGGTGACTGGCTGGTCGGGGGGAACAGACCAAACTCCAGCGGTGTGTTGTACACGTAAAATTAATGCAAAAAAACTCATATGTTTTCAAGTCTCATGTAACGTAATTAAAAAGTTTTATCTTGTGTTCAACAGTATTCAAAATTGGTGATTTAAAACTTGTAATCATGGTCTATGCTACGTATGCTACGTCTGAGACTTACAAAACAATTAATTGATAACTTTGTTGTTCTGATAATGTGTCAATGCTGTGACCGTTATTTGACGTTTGTGAAAAAAAAATGAAAATCGCATAAGAACATATGCGTTGGAATTTCTTCCAAAGGAAATCAGCTATTGTTTTTGTACCAATGTTGGAATTTCGTAAAAATTTCTTCAAATGTCCATCGATCCGAACTACTACATGTCAAAAATCACTATCGTTAAAATTTTTATATATGTATAATATAAACATAAACTTATATGTACATATGTATATGTTGATATATATAATTTATATCAACAAATATATATGTACATATAAGTTTATGTGTCTGTGGACTCTCTAGTGGTCACAGTTTTATTCCGAATGGAATAAAATTTGGTATTTGAGGCGCTTTTGTTATTCAAAAGGTCAAGTTCGTTAATGGGTAAAATCGGACGAGGGGAAATGGGGCTTTAAAGGTAGGGGGAACACAAAATTTGACATATCTCCCTTAGTATTTGAAAAATCGAAAAATTTATCAGGAGCTAAGTTGTAGGTACTTAGTTTTACTGTAAATTTGTTACTAATCATTTTTCTGTTACACAAATATTTACAGAAATATTTTCAAGAGTTTGAGAAAAATGATTGTGTATGTAAAAAAAAAATTAAATTTTAATTTAAAAAAAATTGGGTGTTTAGTTTTAAAAAAAAAACTAAACACTTTATAGAAAATAATTGAAGTATCAATTATTTTCATAAATATGAAATTAAGTTAATTTAGTAATTTTAATTAAAAGAGGTATTATGATGTATTTAAAAAAAAAATAATGAAAACTAAATATACGGTACTTTAGAAAAAAAAATCCAAAGCAGAGTATTGTATGTGGAATTATGAAAATTAGAAAACGATCGGTGCTAACACGATACACGTAAATATAAAAAAAAATAACACGTTGAACCGAAAGTCTTTCAATAAAAGCTGGGCCCATTAAAAAGATAATATTGAGGTAGTAAGATCTTTACTATCCAGTAAGTGTCTAAGTTATCGACAAGTGATTCGAATCTGAAAAAAAATAAAAAAAAATAACAAAACGAAATATATGTTAAAATAAAATATATATTTGAAATAAATAATTTTTAATCTAATACGCTGATAGTACAACTATCCTTAAAATACTAACTTTGGTTGTACAAGTTATGAAACAAAGATTACATGAATATGTGCTACATTGAAATGTAGTAAAAGAAATATCGTATATAAAAAAAAAGACACTACAGTAAAAAAAAATATGTTCAAATATGTCTGATTTGCAAAAATATAAATATGGATTACAAATTTAATTCAGATACATAGTTGTATATTAAAGAGACATTACGCTTCTGTAAAAAAAAAATACACGGCCAAAAAAAACGCCAAGCGTATACAAACAATATAGTTATAAATTGAAAAGTCATTGCATATTCACATAAAATATAAATTGTACAACAAAAATATGTATAGAATGTGTATTGAATTGTGACAAGTTTGAGAGACCACAAGTTTCGGAATAGTGAATTAAATAAATTATACAAAAAAAAAAATATACTTAGATACAATCAGATAGAAACCATTAATTCGCCCATTCGATACTTCAGCACAAT
Organism: Nineta flava; assembly: GCA_963920215.1. Classification (NCBI taxonomy): domain Eukaryota; kingdom Metazoa; phylum Arthropoda; class Insecta; order Neuroptera; family Chrysopidae; genus Nineta; species Nineta flava. Next base: position 63,483,796 of record OY986043.1, read on the forward strand.
CCATAAAAAATATTCAATTTGTAAATTGAAGAAATAAAAATTTTAAATACCATCTGATTAATTCATGTGAATCAACTAATTTTAGTAACTGTCTTGAGACAAGTACTTTTAGTAATTGCTTTCTTTTTGTAACTTCACAGAGAGAAGTAATTTTTGTAACTCTACTGAGAGAAATACTTTTTTCAACTATTTTTTTTGTGACTCTACTGAGCCAACTAATTTTTGTAACTGATTTGAAATATGTGCTGAAATATCGAAGTAAGCTTGTATATACGCAAGTCATTTCTGATCTAAGTAAATGTTTGTTGAAATTATGTAAATTCTCAACTAGCATAAACCAACAATTATATAAATTACTTTTTTTGAATAATAAAAATATGAAAAAATATCAATAATAAATTTTATACAGTGGAGTAGTAAAAAAAATTATTCTCCACTCCAGGGGGCCAAAAAAATTAGCGACATGCTAATTGGAAAATATTAAAGCAAGAATGACATGAATAGATGAATAAAAAATCTTACAAATGTGGATTAGACGTGAAGATTTAAATACATCTAGATGTTTAATTAGGATGCAGTAACGTTACCATTCCCTTGATATCCTCTGAGGTAGTATGGCCGAATGTTGTATATCGACATGCCGAAGGTTTTCTTATTAGATTTTGGAGCTTTTAGCCTAACTGAAGTTGGTGTAGTGAACTTTATTATCTTGTACGGTCCATTGAATTTTGAAGCGAATTTAGGTGCGATATTCTTGTTCATATTCGGGGCCAAGTTTTTTACCATGACCAATTGACCCACTTTATATTTAGACAGCGTTGGTTTATTTAAAGTTTGGTTGACTCGTTGTTGGTGAGCAATCTTTAACGCATCTTGTATATGTGCTTGTGATGGTTTAGCAGAACTCGTGATTAACTCAGTTAATTCGTTTATAATCACAAACGGCGTCATTAACTTTCTACCAAAATAAACTTCAGCTGGTGTTGAGTCGATTGTACTTTTGTAGGAGTTGTTGTAATTGAAAATTACAAAACTCAAAAATCTTGACCAACTTTTATGTTGTACAGAATATTCTTTGAGAATGCATCCTAAATTATATTTTATCTGTCGATTGAGGCACTCGCTCTTGTTCGAAGATGGTGTATAGCTCGAACAGTAGGCAGCTCTAATACCATTATTAAATAAGAAGGTTTTCCACTTGATCGACGCAAAGGCTGGTCCGTTGTCGGCTACAACAACCGTCGGATATCCGTAAAAAATTATTCTCCATGATAAGATGATTAATTGTAGCAAACTTGATTTTCTACAACTTTACTCGTTATACATTTTTCGATTGTTTCAACATTAAGAGAGATATTTTAAATTTTGTGTTTTCTTCTATCTTTATGCCCACCTTTCCCCTTGACGTATGCCATTTATTAATAAAATTGGCCTTGAAAATACTAAAATGATATCAGATACGACTTTTCATTTTGATCAGACTTAAATTGTGACTAGAGAGTGATTTATGTATTATAAGGAAATTCGTTAAGTTGACGCAGCTCCTGCGTAACGCCTTTTTTTCACGTGGTAAGCTCAATGAACATTAGAAAAAATGTTTTCCTAATTCCTTCATCGGTATAAATCCAAAAGCTTAAATTCGCTAAAAATAAAGCCTTCAAATGCAAAAGTATATTTTCACGTTTAACATGTTTTGCCTGAATTTTTTTACATTCAAATTGACCTGAATTTTACTAAAAAATTTGTTTACTTAAGCCTCTTTTAATGATATAGAATGTGTTACAGGAAGGTGGGATAGAAATATGTTAAAAATTTTAGATATGTTTTACTGTGGGATAAGTTTCTGATTAACAAAAAATGTAATGTAGTTACTGATTGCCTCATTACTTCATAAAACACACACATAAATTTCAACAGATGTTTATCTGTTTGTTAATAGTCAGGAGAATAGAGGTATTTCATTATTAAGAGACAACTTCAATCACTAAGAGACATACGCCATTGTATCTATTTAAGATATTTTAAATATTTCTGTATTCTTTCGTTTCTGTAATACTAACGGAGGTGACTAGCGTTTACTTAATTTGACATTTAAGAAATATATCTGAACATTAGAACAATGAACCCAGGTGCTGTGGTAGAATGCTTATTAAGTTATCACTATCTGATGTACATACAACGCCAAAAGTCGAACTAAAATTTAAAAATTTTATAATTGATTTGTGACTTATTTATTCGGATTTTGGAAAAATGTTTCGAATAAAAGTTGTTAGTATAGTTAAAATGAACAACTTTTATCCGAAACATTTATTCGAAAACCGAATAAATAAGGCATAAATCGATTATAAAAATTTTAAATTTTATCTTCAATTTTTGTGTTGACTGCACTTTTTTTTGAGTTCTTGAGTTATTGTCATATCTTGAATTGTTGTTGTAAGCTTTGTGTCTATCCATCCATTTTTTGTAGGGTTGCCTTTCGTGAGGATCATTGTTTTTTTCAAAATATTTCGAAAATTATGAAGTTTATGGCAAGCATTGAAAAAAAAATGTTTTTTTAAATTGTGCGTGTCAGCTCCGACGCATGATGGATTACTCTTATAATTTATTTACTATATTACGAATATGTACTATTATGTTACGAAAAGTTATTTAATTTTGAAATAGTCTGCTTAGACGGCGCTAACATTAATTCATTTATAAAAAATTTAAATTTAAAGTTATTAATAGCCAAAATACAAATTTGCATATTTCTAACTTATATAAAACGATTTATAGTGTGTTAATATAGTTTATAGTTTCTATGAAAATGACAATTATCAAAATTTTAATAAAATACTTGTATAGTTATTTTTTAGAAGCTAACATAAAAATATATAATTCAAAATATTATTTAAATTTTAATAAAAAATGTATTTTAATTATTTTTCTCTTAATATAAATTAATGACCTACGAAAAAGAAAAATTTAATGTAAAATAAAGCTGAAAAGATATTGTAAAACATCATAAAGTGTTAGCTTGTAAATTGATTTTACTACCCAGCAGAATGTCGTACCGGGTGCTTTTTTGGAAGAGAGGGAACAATACGCCGAAATTCATCTCTGAAATAATGCGAGAGGTATCGGTTAATCAACTTATATCCACCAACCTCACAATTCTTAAATTTTATTTCAAAATCGACGACGCAGAACTTCACACTACAAAGTTGCTTCCAATAAAAAAATACTAATAACTTTTATAACTTTTTCAGAAACATTTCAGTTCTCAAAATGTTTAATACTAGCCTATATTTCCGTTTATTTATTTGTGTTTTCTCTACTTCACAGAGCTATTGAAGGTAACTTTTCGCAACTTAAGTGATTTGGGCGTTTTATCGTCTTTTTGTCTCGACTATAATATGTATTTATTCAGTTTTATTAATAAATTCCAAAATAAAATTCCAATAAAATGCATAATTTACTTATAATTTTAGCTAATTACTATTTATATATTCCCATTAATTTATGCTACAATTTTTATTGTTTATTTCTTAACCCTAACACCAAATCATGTACCATGACGGAATTCCGTTTAATAAGCAATAAAAAAACCTAATTATTTATTTAGATTTGTTTTTAGTATTGGTAAACTTATCAAACATAATTCGAAAATTACTGAAGGGAGAATTACTTCTTTTAGTTTTAAATTAAATGATTTTCAGAAATCTAGACCATTTACGAAGATGGTCCACTTGGAGTAATTAATACTTTTCCAAATTAAAGTTTCCATTTGAGAAGCAGTAGAAACAATTTTAGTAAGTTCAACAGAACTTCTTAAAAAAATTGGCTTTCAATGAACTATACCGAAGGGCCAGCTTTTTTAGGGCTTAAAAATTTTTAGGGCTAAGGCTAAGTTACTTGAAACGATACGGCGACGCCTGGCAAATGTGGAACCCCGAAATTATTTTGTATAGAAAATATGCATACGAGTAAAAGGATGTTTATTAAAGGAAATAAATATGGCATAATCAAAAACAGAATATGCTGATTTTTTTTAAAGAAAAAAATTATTCTTTATTTAAAAAATACATATAAATTTAATACCAAAAAATTATAAATTAAATAATTTCTTAAAAATTGGCACGGCTCAATTGTTTCAATCAGTTACTTAAACTATTATTATTATTATTAACTATTTTGTATAGAAAGTATGCATTGCCACCTATAAATGTGTTTTTGAACCTTTATATGTACCACCATCTATCAGCATCTTTTTTAAAACTGAATTGTCTTCTGTAATATCACCCATGAACAACTTATTGACGCGTGATGAGAAAACATCGCCTTGCCTTTACCAGGTAACAAACGGTTTAACCCGCGGCAATAAATGTTTCGCATCAAAACAGTCCGTGTTGAACGTGTTGAATATTTGGCATACAAACTTACCCTTTCGTACTTTCCGACACTAATATTACAAATTCATCATGTCCCTTTTTATTTCCGACACTAATATTATAAAGAGGTCAAATTGTTTGTAAATTTCTATGTTTGTGTGTGATAATCGGTGCAACTACTGTTCCGATTCTGAAAATTTTTTCAATCATAGAAAACTGCACTATTTTCGAGTAATATAGACTAAATTTTACTGTGATAAAAGTACTTTTTAGTAAGAAACCACGATATTTGTAAATCAAGTAAAATGAACTTAATGGTTACCGTAATAGTTTGAAATAAAGAACACAATATAGGGATTGCAAAAATATTAGAAAAATAAAACTGGTAATTTGCTTTGAGAAGCAATTGTTGTACTATGAACCATAATAGTTCATGTCATTTTTTTAAATTTTATAATTGATTTGTGCCATATTGATTCGGTTTTCGAAAAAATACTTCGGATTAAAATTGTTCATTATAACTATACTAACAATATAGCTTTTCCAATCAAGCATTGATTTCCAATTAATTTTTTCGAAAACCAAATGAAAAAGGGACAAATCAACTATAAAATTTAAAACACTGTCATCAACTTTTGTGGCCAAGTGTACAAAAGTATCGTTTAAATTCCATACATTAAGGTTGATCGGTCACATGTATAGGTAAAATCAGCAATGTATAGATAAAAATATGAGTTGTTGATGTTATTAATTGCTAACTCATACGTATAAAATAATTTTTTGAAAAAATTCTGACGAAGGGTTTTCATGTAATTAATCATTAAAAATTGGAATTTTAACATGTTGTGAATAACAAATGTTGATTGAACGCATATATTTTCGATAATGTTGCTCCACCTTCAATAGATTAAAAAGTCAAAAACTTCTACTTTTATAAATTAAATCTCGTACATTACGTTAAAATTAAAAAAAATAATCTGGCGAAGATTTTTGTAAATATCTTAATTAAAAAATTAAAAATTCACGAAAATTTTCGTCAAATCGTCAAACGACGATTATTTATTATTTTTGGTAATTAAATAATTACATAAATCCGATTACTAGTGATGATAGATGCTGTCTTAATTTAAATAAGTAATTTACTGATTAAAATTTTTAATTTCCGTTAAAAATAGTGTTTCTGTTTATGAAATTTCTGTACTCTCCGCTCAACCTTAAGCTTGATTAATGCATTACCCTTGATTAATAACAGATGGATGATGCTATTTATAACGAGTTTTTTTCTCTTTAATGATAGAGTAATGAATTTTCTCATAAAAGCATACGCGCTAATAATTTAGTATTACTAAGTTCTTAAAACATAGCAATCCAATTCCACCTTCAATATTTCATAAACGGTCAATACTCTTCATGTTATAGTTAAATAATTGAAATCATCAAACTAAAGAAATGATTTATTACTTAGTGGGAGTGTTTATGATGTTTTTTTTCAATTTTTTTTATGTTTTGACGTTTTCCTGGTTTTAAAATAAATTGTATTTTTAGGAACTATAAATCGTTTGTTGTAATTTCGTCAATTTCAAGGTTTTGTAAATGACAACGAAAATTAATTTCGTTGTTCGATATAAAATTGTTGTAACTTAATACTTACAAAGGTGATTAAAATACAAACGTGGGAGGCAAAAGTAGAATATTAAACATTTTTTACGAAAGTTAATATTTATTTTTCACAATTTTTCACAATTTCTCAATCACACATCAGAATTGTAAATGTATAGAAATTGAATTGTAATGGACTTGTCTAAAAAAATGTTAAAATAAATGTTATGTGTTGTCATAAAATATTCGAATAATATTTGATTTATTAAGGGGTTATTCTACTCTATAGATGTGAATTTCAATCGTTTTTCTAGAGTAAATATAAAAAATTCAAAAAATGCTTTGACTAACCATTTTTTACAGCTTAATTATGTTTTAAGAATGTACAAAAAATTTATTTAAAAAAAAAATTAAAATTGAAGAAGCTATCGACAGTTAAATCTTATCTTTTGAAAAAAGGTAATTAGCTTGTCTGAATAAAGCGTTTTTTTTATCGAACCTTTTATTTTTTTTTAAAGAGTAAAAAAAATGGTTTTTAATTTAATCTGAGGAAGGGACGATAGAAAAACATCTATTGAAGGTTCATAGATTTTATGTCAAACAAGTCGAAAAATGTAGCTTCGAAGTAATCATTTAACGTTTTAGATCAAAATTTCAGGCAGCCGCAATGATCTGTCACATAATGGAATATAATATTTGCGTTTGATTCACCGGCAATTTCTGAATCATTGAGTGCGCAGCCTTCAACTTCGAAATGGTGATTATCATTTCGTGTAGACCATTTTCAATTCATACCGGCTTAATTGCCACCTCAGAGAGTGAATAAATACAGAGAGTGAATTGGTAAAAGAACGTGACGTTTTTTCTCACTATATCGCTGTGTGCGCACTCTCTACCACCCGTTGTTGATTTTGTCATTTCCATAGTAACTATAAAGTATATTGTATACATATACCATGTAGCGTAATTATTACTATTATTTTCAATACATAAATATTTAGCTTTCATATAAATGCGGACCAAGTTGCGGGAAACAGCTAGAATTATTTTCGTATAATATAATATGTAGTAAGTTGATCTCCGTACGTTCACAAATTTTTGTTTTTTTACTACTATGGCACTAACATTTATTACAATTTATTGCCATTCTACATAATCAATTATAAATATTTATAATTTATATAAATTTTGTTTCTATATAAAGCGAGTGAAATTTCCTTTTTGTCCTGAGCCCCTCGACCCAGTCTCTTTTTTTTCAATTCGTGATGTAAGCGCTGCAAACGCAAATATTTTTTACTAATTTTTGAAGAAATTTTACGGAGAAATGAAAAATAATAAATCTCGAGTTTATTTACTTGAAAACGATTAAATGGAGCAAAATCTAAGACCCCGTCGCCTCTATGAGGCGGGGAAGTTGCCGAAATTTTGAATTCGAGCCCACATCGTTATTCCCTGGTTACATCGCCATTTATCATGTATGGGAGTACGACTTAGGTATCATTGGATAGCTTAAAAACATTGAACACTTATTTTTTCGTTTTTCAAAGTCGAGTGAATTTTCGAGTTATTCGACCGTTTCTAGACTTTTTGGAGACCTTATAAAATTTTTTAAAAATGTAGTAAAATGAAATATAAATAATTGCACAGGAAATAATTTTAATGAATTTTCCAAACTGTGCCACTTTTTTGCATAGCAGTGTATTCCGCGCAATAACTCAGGATCAGTTGACCATAGGAAAAATGCGTTTGATCTAATAGGTATAGAACATAATGATCTACAAGTTTTATTCAACCTTTAATGAGACATACAGCGCAAAAGAGACGAGATATTTGCAAAAGTCGATATTTGTGATGTTTGACTTATCTGTTGACTTGCGGATCTGTTGACACAAGAATCTTAAGAATGCCAAAACAAAGGATTATACTAAAATTCAACATAAGCCTTTGTTTACTTTTATTCCGAGGTTGAATCCATATTTGATTTGGGTACACTTCACACGTCAAATAAACGCGTGATTATGGTTTTTTATTATACCTACTACTTTTTTTCTTTGAAGGTTTGATGATATGAGTGTAATTGATGTAAATAATAATTTATTCACGATAGACTTGTTTTTAAGAAGATAATGCAATATTATTATTATTAAGTATAAAAGCCATCAGTTTTACAGACAAAAATTTTTTTTTGCAAAAATTTTATAGGTACTTTTTTTATATAAGAATATACAAAAAATAATTGAAATGTATTTGACATAAATGTGAAGACAAAAAGAAAAACAAAAGACATAAACCGCGTTATTGTACAAAATACTGTGTATTTCAAAAGCATGTTTGCCATTATTATTTATTTTCTACTCATAAAATTATGTCGAAATGGTATATGTATTATGTTTTTCACCGTTAAATCACTCTCTTAGAGCACATGTCAGAGGTATTTTTTTATCGCTTGATAAAGTTTTATCTTTCTGGAAAAGTAATCAACAAATAGTGTCAATTTTAGAAAGTGTCAATTTTGTCTTAATGGAATTAAGACAAATATTGTATTGTTGACGCTTAAGTATACACAAATATGAATAATAATTTCGACAGAAATAATACGGTAAAAATAAAAATAAGAATGATATGAAAAAGTTGGCTCTTACGTCAGAGTCGTCTTTGGTGTAGCGATAAGCACGCTGGATTAGATATCCAGAGGCCCGAGGTTCGATTTCTGGTTGACGAGAAAATTTTTTCATGTCCGTATTGAATTAACATTCAGTGACCTTTGGCTATGAAGTATACACTAGTCTTCTAGAATTTGTCATACGTAACCTAAATGGAATTTGGACACACATTGTATTGTTGACGCTTAAGTATACACAAATAAATATATATTTTATCTTTCTGGTAAACTAATCAATAAAAAGGGTCAATTTTAGAAAAATAAGGTCTACTGATAGGTAATTCATTTTAAAATAAAAAACTTGATGTGTATAATGTAAGAGATGTCAAGATATGTTCGGGTGTATCATTATATTCGTAATAGTGAAAAATAAATCATGAAAATACCCTCTTTTTACAGGCATGCAATCAATGAAACGAATTCTCAAACACATTTTCTAACAAATCTGGTTGAACATGACGATTTGATGTGGGTTTTTCCCGTTTGATGTGGGTTTTAAAGTCATCATTAGTTTAAGGTTTGTCAGCGTAAATTGCATTGCATTTCGCATAATTCTTGAAAAAATATCTCGAATACTTTGCAATCACTGATCGAAAACTATACTTAAATTAGCCTTGCTGCTATTTTATTCTCAGGCAAATAATATATTTAACATATTATATAATATTAAAAATATGAAATATACTTTAACAAAGTAAATTATACTTCAAAAATTTACGTACAAAAATTTATTCAATAATACCAACATTACGTCAAATAATTATTGAGTAACGTACAAATAATCGAAGTTATATTAAATTTATGATAATAATAGAAAACAAAATGATATAAAAAAAATTCGTTACACAGGAGCTGCTTCACCTTAGCGAATTTCCTTAGAATACATTAATCACTCTCTAACGGTCACAATTTTGGTCTGATCAAAATGAAATGTATCTGATATGGTTTTAGAATTTGCAACGCCAATTTTATTAATAAATGTCATACGTCAAGGGGAAATGGAGCATAAAGAAAGAAGAAAACACAAAATATAAAATATCTTTCTTAATATTAGAATAATCGAAAATTTTATAGGAATAAAGCTGTAGGAAATCAAGTTTGCTACAATTCATTTTTGCTCAAACTCTAATGTGTACAGAGATATTTATAATTTTAACTTTCAATATTTAATTGTAAATATTTCTGTAAATATTAGTGTAACAGAAAAATGATAGGAAAACAAAATTTGAGTAAAACTGAGTACCTACAACTTTACTTCATATAAGTTTTTCGATTTTTCGAATATTAAAGGATATATGTCAAATTTTGTGTTTCCCCCTTCCTCTAAACCTTCCTTTCCCCTGGTACCATTTTATCCATTAACGAACTTGACCTTTCAAATACTAAACGCATTACAAATAACAAATTTCATTCCAATCGCAATAAAACTGCTACTAGAGAGTCCAAACACACATAATCTTAAAATATACAATTTTAATTCATTATCAAAAGATATTATGGAAGGGAATATGATGTCGGTGGATGTTTTGTCCTGGGGATATTTTTTCCTTGGAATATTTGGTCGGGGGAAATTTCGTCGGAGATATTTTGTCGTGGGATCAAGATGCGTATTACCAAATATAATGCCCATAATAATAAATATTTCAAATATATCACTATGGTAACTTAATTTGATGCTCAAAATGATTCTTTTCTCTGAGAAAATTCACTTTGATTTGCTATTTTACCTTTCGAATTCACACCGAACTCCTTTTTACCGACGAAAGAAGGAGGTACTCAATTCAACCTGTATATTTAATTTTTTTCTTATGTATGATCACGCATAACTTTTTACAGAGTAGTCCGATTTTGATCATTCTTTTTTTTATTGGATAGGGTATACTTCGAAATTGGTCCCATATAAATTTGAAAAATATTTCGCCCCTAAGGGTTGAAAAATAGGGAATGGTTGATTGTTCACCACTGAATTTTCGTCTGTGAACCGATTTTGTTCAAACTTGACACACATATGAAGTTCTAACAACACTATAAGCCACAAAAAAATTAAAAATAAAACTTTTTAACAAAAAATAGAACCGACAAAAGAAGAAAGTAACTGAAAAGCAAAAAATAATAAATTTGTAATAAAAAATTAAACCTTCGAAAATTTAAAAAATTCGAAAAATTAAGTCCTACACTGTAGGACTTAGACTAAAAAGTGACTTTTTTATTATTTCCTTTCTTTTTTCGAAGGTTTAATTTTTTGTTACAAATTTATTATTTTTTGCTTTTCAGTTACATTCTGCTTTTGTCGGTTCTATTTTTTGTTAAAAAGTTTTATTGTGCAAATTTATACAAAATAAATAACAAAATAAACAACACAAAATAAACATCGATTACGATATAAATGAATATTGATTGGGTACATGGCATTCTGTAAGAAACGTTAAAATGAAACCCATGAAGAAGCAGTAATACCTCAATCTCTAAATTCTTACTGACATATTATTGAAAAGCTTCCCCAACTAGGGTAACACACTTATGAAAGCATTTGTATTGTATCTCCATACCTATAACTCCATTCTTAAGGTTATTGTCATCCTGAAAATATAACGGTATTATATAGTTTTAAAAGTCCGTTGGGAATTTGTGATCGCGATATATATATTCGTGCTTATTATATAGGTACAACTTTTTTGGGTTGTTAGTTGATTGAACTTTCTGAATAACCCCTCCAGAGTAATAAAACCAAACAACACCACACTATAATATCGAGTTAAGTAGCTTAAGACATTTGACGAAGACAATCAAAGATAAATTTCACCAAACCTTTTTGTTAAATTTAATATAATTTATTTCTCATTAGAGATTTTAATGTTGAGTGGATTGCCCGGAGTTGGGTATACAGTACCTGGGGAGCGGATCTCAAGTAATTGTTTTCAAGTAATTGAAATTGAATTTTAAATTCGCCCCCTTTGCCTAGATCAGTTTTTTTATATTATAAATACGTATTTCGACTACAATGTAGTCATCATCAGTATAAATTAGTTGTGTATACTGATGGAATTGAAATTCACATTTGGTGAAATTGTCTCCAAATTAGCGACGAGTAACATATCCTGAGACAATATAAGAGTAATTTTAATAAGAGTAAAGTTAACATGAATAAATGTGAATGAAGGAAATTTTAACAAGAGTAATTTTAATATAATTTAAAATTTATTATATTTTAAATCTAGTATATTTTAATTTACTTAATTTTCTATTTATTTGTATATTTGTCTGTTGATCTCGACTTTCTATCTATTTCTAATTGTCAAAGAGTAAATTACGACTAGCTAATTTATACTGATGATGACTACATTGTAGTCGAAATACATATTTATAATACAAAAAAACTGATCTAGGCAAAGGGGACGAATTTGAAATTTTATTTCAAAAACCTAGAATTCTCATTAATTATCATTCGATAATATAATGTTTAATTGAAATTGATTAAAACATATGATGCCGTCTGGGAGCGGTTACTATAATTAAAAATTATTAATTGAATTAATTTTCGGAACATCCCATATGAAATTTAAAAAAAAAATCTTTCGTTTATTAATTTTAAGCATAAATATGGGATGAAATTTTGGTTAAAAAAATATGAAAAGATGAAAATTTTCGAAAATCTAATAAATACCATGCCTATTGAAACATTGAACTACCTAAAATTAACAAACAAAAAATTCGTTAGGCAGGAGCTGCGACAACTTCGCGAATTTTCACAGAATAAATACATTACTTCTCTATTGGAAATAGATCTTAATTAAATATTACCTAGCCAAGTAGCCGCTTTGTGTGTACTTGGAACTGGGAGGTTATGGGTTCGAATGCCGACATCGGCAGTTTGTCAATTATGAAAAAAAATTGGTAGGTTAATTGACTAAACTGTCTGCGTATGGACAAGAACGAAGTAACCAGCAATGCTTCCTGCAGTTTTCTTCACAAACTCCAGATGAGTATCGGCATAGTTCCTATCAAAGCCGGCTGCAGCCGCACATCCTTCCAATTCCTAGTCTACACACAAAAATCCTTGTCCTCCAGTCCCATCCTCACACCCTAAGGAATCACAATGGACCTTATGATCGAAGTGTGTCCCGACCAGGACAGCCACTACAATATATCTAATAATGAATAGAATCGATAAGGGTAAGGGGCGTTTAGAGAAAGAAGAAAACAAAAAATATGGAATATCCCTCTTAGAACATTAGAAAATTCATTGAAATACATTAAAAATATCAAGTAACCATGATGATGCATTTGTAATATTCATTCTTTTGGGTATTATTTTTAAATTGTAAATATTTCTGTAAATATTAGAGTTAAAAAAATATGGTCAGAATTATAGTAAAACTTATTTACTAAAAAAAACTGATTTACTAAGTATAAATTTTTTCATTTGACTAATATTAAGATAGAAATTCTGGATTTTAGGTATTTTATTTAAATTGCAAATATTACTGTAAATATTAGAGTTACAGAAAATATGTTCTGGAAATGAATTGTAGTAAAATGTATTTACTACAACTTTACTACTTACAAATTTTTCTATTTTACTAATATTAAGAGAGAAATTCAAATTTTTATGTTCCCCCCTCGCTTTAAACACCTCTTTTCCCTTGGTCGATTTTGCCGTTAACGAACCTAACCTTTCAAATACAAAAAGCACGTCAGATACCAAATTTCGTTGCGATCAACTAAAAATTGTGTCCTCCAGAACACGTACAGGCATCGATGAAGCATTTTCGGAATGTAAGTTCATGCTTATACTCACCGACCATACTCCTGTCATTTCAGAGTTGTACGACTTTTTTATGGTTGCTATATGCTTTTTAATTTGAAAATTAGCAAATTATCGAAATATACCGATGTGCAGGGGATAAAAATTATCTTATATACAATGTTTAGTCTAACACGAGTGTGCACACGAGTGTCGGAAACCATTCGGAGACAACTTTTTGTTAGAATGCTTTCAAAATATGCTAAATATTATAGGAATTCAGTCTGCATTGGTGCATTGTGGTCCCAATTTCTTTAAACTACTTATTTTTTGCCAACCCGAATGGTCGAATATTTTGAACAGAATAGACTTTTTTTAGGTATTTTGTTCCATTTTAAACAAGGGCTATTGTCATGTTTTCGTACACTTGACCGCTTTCAAGTTATATTTCTGCCTAAACTATTGACGCTATAAAAAAATTGTTCAAACCAAAATAAATAACCCTTAAAAAATGCGTTGTCCCAAAATGGTTTTCGCAGTTGAGGGTAACACCTCTAACGACCTTACAAGGTCCGACCTACGTTAAAATTTTTTAAAGATAACTTAAAATACTACTTAAAATACTAAAAGATCGACTTAAAATAACGCAGCGATGGTCTAATTGGATAGCCCTGGTTTGTATAATTCAAAATCACCGGTTTGTGTATACTCAACGCAGACGAGAATCTACTCTTATATCAATAGTTATAAAATTTGATTATATTATTACTTTTGATTGATGTTAGAAAATAAATCAAAAAGTCATTTAAGTAAATGTGCGTGGGTTACATTTTTGGCATAAATAATGATAGCATCGAGAGATTGATTTTCGTTAACTTATTTACTGTTGTTTCTTAGTCATAGATACCGTTGATTTAAAAGTAATAAGTTATTGACTTTAGAAATATGTTGATTTGTTATTCAGGATATGGGAAATTTTGTGTATGTAATCAAATTACTGTTTTGTAATTGTTAAGCTATTTTAATTCACATTTAAATAAAATATACCTTCAGGTGTAATGATTAAGTGATTTCAAATTACATCTTTTCCAACAAAAAGAAAGAAAAACAAATTAACTTTTTCTAACTATGAGGTTTAGAATAAAAATTGCTAATAATAAAATTTAGGTACAATGGACCACAAAAGCCGGTGTCATTTTAAAAAATTTTATAATTGATTTATACCTTATTTTTTCGGTTTTCGAAAAAATGCTTCGACTAAAAGTTTTTCATAAGAGATATAGTAACAACTTTTATTCGAAAATTTTTGTCGAAAACCGAATGAATAAGGCACAAATCAACTATAAAATTTAAAAAATGACATCAACTTTTGTTGTCAAGTGTACATAAAATGCTGAACAAAAGGGGTCTTTAATATTTATTACTAAAGGTCAAGGTTTATGGAGGAAATGAAGGAGGTAAAATTAATTACATTATACTACCATAGCTCCAATTTTGTAACGGTTAGAAATATAGATCGGAGACATAAAATTTTGGTTTAGATGTTCATAAAATATTCTAATTAATTGTTACATTTTCGGATATATATCTGACTGTCTGTCTGTCCATCAACTAACGAAAAAAAATTGATACCTGAAATACTATATAAAGCCAAATACTAAAGATCAAGAATGCGTATACGGTACTGATGCCTGATAATGCCCACTTTTTGCAAAATGACTATAAAAACGTGAAATTGCGTAATAAACAAAAAAATTCGTTACGCAGGAGCTGCGTCAACTTAGCGAATGTATGTGAATATTCATTCCTTAGAATACATAAATGTGCTTGAGGGTGAAGCGGTCATAATTTTAGTGTGATCAAAATGAAATATAATATCTGATATGACTTTAGTATTTGCAAAAATTATATTTATTAATAGCCAAAAAAAAAATGGTATAATGATTATAGTTTATAGTTACTATGGAAACGACAATCAAAATTTTTTTACAATAAAATATATTTTATGTATTCGTGTCAAACAAACACAAAATATTAATTATCTCTCTTAATATTAGAATAATCGAAAAACGCATAAGGAGTAAAGTTGTAGAAAATCAATCATTACTTGATCATTTTTCTAAAACTCGAATGTGAACAGAGATATTTAGAATTTTAACTTCCAATCTTTAATTGTAAATATTTCTTTATAACATTAGTGTAACAGAAAAATGATAAGAAACAAAATTACAGTAAAACTTAGTACCTACAACTTAACTCCAGATAAATTTTTCGATTTTTCAAATATTAAGGGAGATAGTCAAATTTTGTGTTTTCCCCTCCCCCCCTAAACCCTCTTTTCCCTCGTCCGATTTTACCCATTAACGAACTTGACCTTTAGAATACCGAAAGCGACCCAAATACCCAATTTCATTCCAATCGGAATATAACTGTGACCGCTAGAGAGTCCACAGACATTTAAAAAAGTACATATGTATATATGTGTATATATATATACATATATATATATATATATATATATATATATATATATATATACATATATACAAATTTTAGCGATAGTGATTTTTAACATCTAATAGGTAGGATCGATGTACATTTGAAGAAATTTTTACGAAATTCCAATATTGGTGCAAAATCAATAACCGAAATTGATGAACATTGATTAATTATGCATCTAACGTTTGAGAAAAATCATCACAATTTATTATGTTTCCATGGAAAAATGATAATTATAAAAACTTCGTTGTTTGCCTTATTAGGAACCGGGTCTCTCAATAAAGCCCATTAAAAAACTGTGTCAAATCAAAGTTATCAATACAATTCACTAAATTATTAAAATAAATATTTTCTTCTTTAATATTCATGTACACTCCCGTTCAATAAAATTGAACAGACCGGAAATGTTAATTTTCTTACATTTCATAAACTCCTCACTTTTGCAACTCTCTGTATAATAATTCATTTATAAACAAAGATAAGTATATATATTTTAAGTGTGACAAAAGAATCAGTTCAGTTCAGATCTGTTCAATTTTATTGAACGGGAGTGTACTTCGCGCAATTAATATTTTAAAAATTATTGAAATCAGTATTCTATTTTTAATCATAAACCATCCTGGGCATTATTTGGAGTCGTAGGAAAAAATGGAACTTTGCTAACAGATGGAGCTAAATTGGCTATATGAACTAAGAAACTGTTTTTGTTTGCATGGAATACATGTTTGCATGGCTTACTTTAATTTATCTAATCTTGTATTTATAAAACATGCTATTGAAGTGAAAGTTTATTGAAATTAATTAACAAAAAATGTTAAACTTAATACTCTTAATAAGGCTCAGGCCTTATTTAACATTCAATCAAATGGACCTTATTACGGGCAGTAACACACGATGGCAAATATGTCGTTAAAAAACAAATAAAGGATGAAATGAATAGAATCCCCCTTGCTTCCAATGACGAAAAAATTAGATATGAGAATCCAAAAGTGAAAACAAAGAAAAACACAACTTTATACACAAAAAATTCCAAAAAAGTCATTAATCAATATTATAAACAGAGTGTCTTATTGACACATCACTGAGAAACACAGATTTGCTATCTAACCGAAAACGCATTTGGCTAAAAGTGTTGTTGCATTTTTTTACCAACGAAAGAAGCAGGTACTTAATTCAACCTGTATATTTTTTTTTAATGTATGATCACGCATAACTGTTTACAGTGTAGTCCGATTTTTCAAAGTTGGTACCATATAAATTTGAAAAAATTTCGCCCCTAAGTGAACCTGTGAACCGATTTTGTTGAAACTTGTCACACATATGTAGTTCTAATGACACTATAAGCAACAAAAAAATAAAACTTTTTAACAAAAAACAGAACCGACGAAAGAAGAAAGTAACTTAAAAGCAAAAAATAATAAATTTGTAACAAAAAATTAAACCTTCCAAAAAAGAAAGGAAAAATTAACAAGTAACTTTTTAGTCTAAGTCCTACACTAATGTAAATACCTAAATAATTTTGAGTCGGCGCCAAACAAACAAAATGTAATATTTTCGCCCATTTCGATGGAGACTTTCTTCTTTCGTCGGTTTATTTTTTGTTAAAAAGTTTTATGTCTACTGATGTTTCTGCTTATATGGGATATTTCGAATTAAATCAACAATTACAAAAACGATTTTTCATAACTGATTTTATTTTTCGAGTTTCATTAACTTTTTTTTGAATAATATAACCCTATTAGCGCATGTGTAACTATAACAGTTATGAGCTTGACTCCTCTATTTCTAATTCTTGCCACCAGATGCCAGATAGGTCTAAGAAACAAAATCTAATTAAACGCCACTGTCGAACAATATTTTAAATAAATAGTAGTTTTTTTTATACAAACAATAGTCTGGTGAAATTTTTTTTTTTAATATTAAAATTTCCATATAAATGTGAATATTTTCTAACACTTGAAATTTTTTCTGTCTGATCCTATTGTAAAATTCTGATGTTGTCAAATCTGGTTATAAATAACATTGTTTCTTGCATTTTAAAATAAAAATATTCGTGTATTATAAAATAGATAAAAAAATAATAGGCTCTATTATTATAGAAAGATGAATGATTTGAATAATTCATATTTTACATTATATTTATATATATATATATATATATATATATATATATATATATATATATATATATATATATATATATATATATATATATATATGTATGCATATATTATTTATGATATTAGATGTATTTGAGAATTTAATAAAAAATTCCATTTCAAGATAATATGCAAACACCATTGTGAATAACTGTTTGATACGATTGTTTGCAAATTATGTGAAGGTTTTTGTTATTACAAAATTGAAAAGACAAAATATCTTAAATTGTTTTTGCAATATCATCAGTTCATTCGTCTATTCTGTCTGTATGTTCAATGGACGAGTCAAATTATCAAATTCGACAAAAACTTTCATATTAATATCAAGTCAAAAAATTAGAAAATTGATTAAAGGAAAAAAATTGCTTTTTACAAGCTTTTATTTAATTTCACTTACTGTTTGTTTGTTTATGAGGGGAAAATCTGACAATCGATTTTTTAAATACTATATCCGATCAAATTTTACACTCAGCTTTATTTGGTTCTGATAATAATACACAAAAAATACAAAATAAAAGTAGTAAATAATATAGACCTTTCATTTAATCAACTAATAGGTTGGGTCCATTGTGCTCCCCCTTCTACTTCAGTCCGACGAGATTCGCTTCTCCCAATAATCAACTGAAATGTAGAACAGAAAATTATTTCCACGTGTCACAAATATGTGATTAAAAATAAAAGCTTGGGCGCCAATGTTTTAAGAGGATATTCTAGCCTAGAGAGTAATAATTTCGGATTTTTTAAGAGTGAATAAAAAAAAAACAAATGGATTGCAAACAATTTTGTAATCCATTTTTTACCCCCTCTATTTATGGATATTTTAAAAGCAAAATTTTATTAAAAAAATGAAAACTCAAGGACTTATATTGATTTAAACATGGCAATTGAAAAAAGTGATGTGCTGGTGGCCATGATTTTGCTGTTTTTATTCAGCAGGAAAAAAGATTCTTGTTTAAACAGGTGTCATCATTATCAAAAACTTTAATAAAAAAAATTTTTTTACATCTAAAATTGACGGCTAAGTGAAAAAAAAAAATAGTAAAATTTAAAATTAATAAAGCAAAATCTTCTGAAATACATGCCAAATTTTGAGTTGAATGGATAAATAAAACGCGAGATATCATGTCGACTAGCTTGAAAAAAGTAGTTTCGAAAGAAACGCATTTAAAGTCGGATGCGAGTCGAAGCGATCACCTGATCCTACCTTATTAAAATAAATACTTAGTAAATTTTTTAAATTTTCTCATAGGGACATATTTTTAAGGCTTATACTTTCAGAATACGATAAAAAAAATTCAAAATTTTAGATAAGAATACCTTAGTAAATGTTAAGAAGCTTTTCATAAGTGGTCACATATTCACATATTGGTGACTCGGGGTAAAGTTTATTTTCTCCTTTTTAGTTTACTTAGTAAAGGCTTGTTTTCAAAAATATGTTCTTTTTAATAATATGTTTAATGTATCTAACTCAATCTACCTTAATACAAACATCTTTCGATTCATCGGTTCCAAATATATTTGATCGCTTATCGAGAGCACGGTAGTGCCCAAGACCGAGTTTAAGGGATCTTTAATTCCGATAATATACCATGGAAATTTTTACCACTTGAACCTCAATCTTCCTTCAACTCATTTGATTCAATAGTTTTGGAGCAAAGCAAAGGACACAAATTCCAGATGGTTAACGGCGAACGAATTTTATTTTTCGAACCATAAAAATCCTTTAATAAAAGTCCTGAAATAAAAGTCCTCGAATTTTACACATTAAATGCAATATAACGTTAAAATATTTTCACACTGTATATGCAACTATATAAAATCCTAAAATATATAGAGCCCTTTGTGTAGCTCACTTACTCACTCACTCACTGACTCACGTATACAAATCTAACCCACTTCTAGACATGCTAGAAGGGTGCGTTTTTTTTATTCTGTCTAAGACACGATGCCAAAGACGAAGGCCACACCGGGAATCAAGGGGGGGTGTGGTCTCCTTGTGAGCAGAGCGAGTCATTTAAAATACAATCAGTATATAGATTAGCAATCTAGTCTGTACATGGAGGCTGTGTGACGTTCACAGAAGATATTTTGCATGTTGAATTGAAATAAAATTGGCTTTTAACAATTAATATAAGATTTACTATGCCGCGGATTGATTTATTTCTGTGAATAACTAAACTGACTAATTAATTAATTAGCCATTTAAAAGAATGACTAATTTTTCTCCACTACCGTTATATTTGCATGGAATAATATTAATGCCGATCAATAGAACAATAAAGAAACAGACACCACCTCTATTTCTACAATTCATTGATTGAAAACAATTCTGATAAAGTGTAGGTGTTTATTTACTGTTAATTAATTGTCTTTCAGTATTAATTTACATAGAAAAACATAAATAGTTTTTATTGAACATATGGTTAGTGCTATTCCTATGAATAATGGATCAATATATACAGGTAAGCTTTTAATTATTATTTTATCCACGCAAATTACTACGACGGTATGGGTGATTACAGAAAATGAGGGTGTGTGCTTAAGACCGAACGGCTGAAATGAAAATTACTATGACGTCTGTAATCGATTCCAAGTAATTTTATATGTAAACTAGCACTGCCCGTCGCAGATTCGCCCACTATTAGCTGACCCGACAGACGTTGTTCTGTCTTAACTATGAATATTGAATTCGAATTGGTATAATTAATAAAAAATAATTATTATTCCAAAAACATATTGTTTATTATTCTAATGCTTTATGATGATACACAACATTCTTAGATTTATTTTCTAGTGCCTTTATCAATTGTTGGCGCATTAAAACGTCTTGCGTGTTGTCCTGCAGGCGTCTTATCGGCTTTGATGACATGCGGTCTAATGCGGTCGTGAATAATGAAACCAATTCGTTGTGCTGATTGAAATAAATTGGAGTAGTTTCACAATTAGTCTTTTCACCGAAGTGTTATGTGCACAACGCTGATCGACTTGTCTTGCTGAATCGGTGATAAAATAAATCTGCAAAAATTTGACATAATTTGAAAGCAATTATTTTATTGCTCGATATGAGTCAAAAAATGTTTAGAATCTGGCCCATTTCCCGAAACCAATGAACGTAGTGGCTCTTCTGGCGGTACCAATCACGCCAATTTGACTTGACCGCTCACGCAACACAATCCAGTGGCTTCATTTTTAAACTTAAATGCCTTTCAATATTGACACACAACGTTCATTGGTCCAATAGCAACGATTTGCTGTGAACTGTAATCGATTTCCATATTATAATTAAATGCAGCTCGATATTGGTTAAACGCAACATTTCTATGTTGTTGATTTCGATTCCATGTGTGTTTGTCCGAATTGTTTGGAGAAAACTATAGGAGATTGCAAAATAATGATGAGAGAAAACCTTCCTTACGACTCGAAAAAATTTATCAGAAGTTCAAAATTCCAAACCTTTCCAAAGTTATAGCCGTTTTCTTATGGCTATAAAATTTCTTGACGGCTAGATTTCTAGTATAGTTTATAGTTTCTATAGAAATGCATTAACGAAATTTTGGAAATTAATTATATGGAATATAAAATTATAAAAAATTGACGTTTTAATCTGTTAAAATTATCCCGGGTAACGCCAACTTTATCACCTAATATATATATATAAACCTGAAAATTAATCAACAAATTGACAATTTTCAAAACCAGTTGATAATGGCCTTAATGATTATAAAAATTGATTGGCCTTTAAAATCATAACGGAAAATTCATACAATATGAAATTCATATTAATAAATACTGTAGACGACCTTACAGGAAAAAATTTTCATTTAATTAATTAACGCGGAATATACGTATATACAGAGCCGGATTTAGGGGAGGGCAACAGGGGCTGAAGGCTTGGGCCACTACAAGATAGGGTCCTCGACAATATGAGTTTTCAAACCAGTTTTTCTGTTGTTATTTAAAAGAATAAATTATCATATAAGCGGCATAATTCAACTTTTACAGATGATCTCTGCGTTCCTGATTTGGATTTCTTAATCATTTAGAGTAATTAGTTAGTAAAATTGTTTTACTATCAAATATTAGATAATTTCAAAGCTAAATTTCCAAACTTAACTTAAACCGCCTGTTTAAGTTATCCCGACTTTGTACGGAAAGAGATTTACATCGATAGCTGCATTTCATCGAAACTTATTATGCATTTTCGTCGTAAAAAGCTCACAAAGTTTTAGTTGCCATTCCCTTTAGCGTTGAATAAATTATTTAAAAACTGTGAAAAAGGAATTTGTTCGTCTGGTTTCAAAAATTATTCTGGTTCTCCATTTGTTCGTTACCCCAGGGACTCTAAACCTTTAAATCCGTCCCTGCGTATAATTAATATAATTAATTAATTTTTAAATTTTTCGAAAATCTAATTTATTTACACTCTAACCAACAAATAAAATCAAAACAATGGATGGGAATTTTCTGAAAAATTACTTATACTCATGAGACCAAGTATATGCCAAGTACCGGCCAAGTAGCTGCGCTTGTTAAGGCGCTGTACTTGGAACTGGGAGGTTATGGGTTCGAATCCCAACATCGGCAGTTTATCAATTAAAAAATTAATGGGGTGATGAATTGACTAAACTGTCGGCGTATGGACAAGAACGAAGTAACCGGCTATACTTGTGAAGGTTTTCTGCAGTTTCCTTTCACGAACTCCAGATGAATATCGGCATAGTTCCTATCAAAAAGTCGGCTGCAACCGCACAACCTACCAATTCCAGGTCTGCATAAGAATTCCTTGTCCTTCACTCATATCATAAAAATGTATAGTTAAAAATTAAAAAAGGTTCAAAATAATGATGTGGGTGGCGTCTGTTATAGACCGTGGTGTCTCAGAAACGGAGGTAAAACCTCATTATTATTCTCATGAGACACGGTTATTTCAATTTGATTTGATACAATCCTTTTACCTGAGATTCTATTTTTTTAAGGTAGTACGGCGTTCCTTTGAGTATATTCAAATGAGAACTGAGATACTGAGAACTAAACACTTGAGACTACACTATAAAACTATAATAAAAAAAACATTTTTTATATTTTAAAAATTTTCTAAAAACTTTAATATTATTAATAATATACAATCAGAAGTAGTGTACATGCAAATATTTGTTGCCGATTGATACCGAAACCATTCGGTTTTCGAAAAAGTGATAAGAATATATTTGAATTTTTATAAAGAACAACGTTTGGTTGAAGTATTTTTTCGAAAACCGAATAGTTTCAGAACAAATCGACTACAAACATTTTCATAATATGCACCACTTTTGATCATTGATTGTACAATAAATTTAATAAAATAGTTTTGACGTTAATACTCTTTAAATTTTCTTCCATAGTGTGAGGTAATTAAGAAAACTGATGATAACAAAATCGGGAGATACACTTTGGTGTTTCAGCAGCTACACTTTGACAGCTACAAATCTATCATCTACATCCAAAATTTAATAACACCACTCGATAGTTAAAGGATCAAAGAATTCGTTACGTTGAGTAAGCCTGTGAAAAATCACGTGCGGTGGAGGGGGAATCGCCACCATTTTGAGACCATTTTGCTGCATCAAATAATTTCCGTTTAGTGTAACTTTTGACTCGAAGAAGCTAGGACGTTCGTTTGAGTTTCAATCGTCAGCTGTCGTCAAGATCTATGGATTGCGTATATAAAACATTAGTGTGCAATACTTTTAGTGAATATATATGGTGTAAAAAATTAAAATAAATAATGCATGTCGGTCTAGACTCGTCGAAGTGCCAAATCAAAATATAGAAATCGTATACGGTTGGAAAGGGCTTGTAAAGAGCCATCCAGTAATACCCCGATACGTTACCCGTCACCCGCTACGTACACATAAAACACACGGCCGTGTCTACGACACAGCTACAACCCGTTTGTTTTCATTTGTTAAGTTTAATCCCATAAAATATACCTTGTTTTAATCTATAGAGTTAGTTATTGAGCAAAAGCACAAAAAAATACAAATAAAACCCCAGCAAAACCGGTAAAGCACAAAAATACTAATAAAAATATAAATTTCAAACATGTTCCAATTTCAATTTCAATGTTCCAATTTGTTAAATAAGTTCACCGTCAAATTTCATTCTACGATGGAATATATGTCGCAAAAAAACATGGTAAATAATACGTTTTAAAAACATAATTATTAAATTTTTAATTTGGTAAGATGCCTTTTTTCTCACCATTTTCAATAAAAGTGATCTAATTATTTATACCATTTAAATCTAACCAGCCGAACTACCTTAATAGCATTAAGTAATTCCGCACATTGTTTAATTAACAAGGTCAATATTTTCTGAATTTTAATCAACGAAATTTATTAATAAATTATTGATTTCAAGGCCAATAAATACCATTTAATATCTCACAAATAAAATTATTATGAATTTAAAATTGTCCTTTTCTTTACTTCGAAATTGTAGTATAGTAGTTATACTACAAAGTATATCTGAGGGTTTTTCTATGATAACGGGTAGCATATTTTGATTAATTTTCTGGATAATTTTTCAAACTTAGCTAGGTATTTTGGTAGGTAATTATTATAATCCGATAAAGACGAATTTTAATTGTTTCTTAGTACTGGACACCAGCCAGTCGTTTGCAAATAAATTAGTATTTAGGTAATATTGTATACTTGGCGTCAAAAGTCGAGCTATCGTTTCAAATTTTGATAATTGATTTTTGCCTTATTTATTCGGTTTTCAAAAAAATGCTTCGGATAAAAGTTTTTCATTTTAACTACACTAAAAACTTTTATTCGGAACATTTTCCCGAAAACCGATTAAATATGGCACAAATCAAGTATAAAATTTTGAAATGATAGCGCGACTGTTAACGTCGTATGAACATACAACTTTGGGTAATATTTGACTCCAAAAATCTGGGAAATTACAGAAAAAAGTTGCAAATAAAAACGATAGACGTCATAATTAACTACCCAATCTTCTTTGACCATTATTTACATGCTTTTAGGGAATATGCATGAAAATTTTTTTTCACTTGAATTGATGCATGTTTACTTGACAAATATCAAGGTAAAATTACTTTTTAAATAACTTTAAAAATAAGCGAGGTATGAATGATTGAAATTCCCGATTAGACAAAGAGGGTGTTAGCCCTCTTGATATGTTATGTGACGTCATATTACACTTTCACCATTTAAAATACACCTAAATCTCCGTTTTTAGTATTTTTGCAAGAAAGAGACAGATAATAATCTTTAAAAGCTTATAGCTTCCTTGATATTTATCGGATTTTAATTTCGTTTTTAAATATTATTACAGTATTAACAGAATTTTCATATTCTGAAAATAAATGTGAAAAAAAATTTTCATGCATATTCCCTATTGAGTTAGACCTTTTAAATTTTGTACACATATACCAGTCACGTGACATTACAATATAGTATATTTAATATTATTCAATATAGATAGAATTCGAAAATATTTGTTGAAATAGAAATTTGGTTGAAGTGTCGATAAATATTTGCAGAAGTGGAAGCGGTGACCATTGACATTGAGGGTTTTATTCTTAAAATAAAAATAAAAAATTTTTTTTCAACTTTAAAAAGTAGAAAATAATAGATTTTTTTTAAAACAAGCTGTTTTTTATAATGTAAAAAGTAGAAAATATAATTTTTTCTCCGAATCGCTAATATGTGACTATAAACAAAAGCTTTATAATACATAATATAGTCAAGAGTATAACATAATAGTGATTCGAGGGAAAAATTTTACTTTCTACTTTTTAGTTCATTCAATAAAAGCTTGTTTATACAAAAAAAAATGTATCTATTATTACAATTAAAATTTTTTTACAGTGAATTTTTTTATCTTTTATACTACTATAGAAATGTGGATTCGGACGTTAGTCTACTAAACTAAATATAAACATATCAATGAATATATTTATTTTCGTTATGGTTTTGTTCACTTGGCCACTAAAGTTGATGTTATTTTTTTTAAATTTTGTAGTTGATTTGTTGTGCCTTATTCATTCGGTTTTCGAATAAAAGTTGTTATTATATATCTAATGAACAACTTTTATATTATTATATTTATAAAAATTTCGTAATTTTACGCCGATCTGAAAAAAATTATTTTTTCAGAGTTAAAGTTTTTGATTATTTTTGAAAATATTATAAAAGAGTATTTTTTTATTTTTTCGAGGTAGAAAAACATCTTTCGGAGTTTCGTACTAAATTTGAAAGCAATCAGTATTATAGAACTCGAGAATTTATGTAAACTAGATGGAAAATAGTAGTATCGAGAAAAACCCATTTTAAGTTTTTGAGCAAAATTTCAGGACTGTCACATAATGAAATTGTGATTATCAGTAGCTCGGTCTTGTACGACCAACAGGCCTAGATTCCTTATATGCTTCAGATTCAGACGTTCGCAGTTCGACGTAATTTCTGTCTCATTTAAAATGAAAATAACATCATATTGCTATTTCTTTTTAAAGAAATATTCTAAAGTACTAAACTTTAAAAATATGCAAATAAAACTATTTTTTTCATATTTCTTTCGAGTAGAATACCACTTTTAAAAACTTTTCATTCACTGTATGGTTTCCCATTTTAGTGTATCGTTCAATTTTCAACGGGTATATTTCTGATAAAACAATAAATAAACCAAAATAATAATATTAATGATGATTGTTGATAATTGAATTTGTCCTCAAACAATTAAATATTGCTATTACTTATTTTATGAAAAAATATAACCACTTAACTGATACTTAAGTGACAATTTATTGTGGTAGGTACTATGGGCCACAAAACTAACACTCATTTTTCAAAATTTTATGCTTAATTTTTGCTTTAATCATTCGATTTTCGAAAAAATTCTTCGTATAAAAGTTGTACATATTAGATAGATAGATAGATACATCTTGGGGTCTAAAAGTATTATACTTCGACCTTATGATTCATTGTGCTCCCCCTTCTACTTTAGTCCGACGAGATTCGCTTCACCCATATATTGGCAATAGCCAGGAGCTTGCTTATCAGGTCTTCCTGAAGGTTCATATATTCGGGGTGAGATGCACCGAAAATCCTGTATCTGCTGTAACCTAGAGGTTCGCAGTAAAAGATAATGTGGCTGGATGTTTCTTCCTCCTCGCCACACAATCTGCCCACAATGGACCCGTTATGGAGTCCCATTGTGTGTAGATGCTTCCGCAAGGGATAATGCCCGGTAATGAATCCGGGAACCCTCCGCAGTTGCATCCTGTTCAGCTTCAGTGCATCGAGAGATGGCCTCGTAGTTGCACTCTGAAGCAGTTCCATCCCGCGATCCTGCCGCGGTACTTTTTCCCAGTGATCACGGTGTTTAGCATTTGACCACTCGTTGATCACCTGTTTACATGCAGAGGCCTTAGAATTCCTAAAATAGGCTCTGAGCCCATGAAGGGTATTCCGACTCTCTTCTTTGCTAAGGTATCTGCTTTTTCGTTTCCTTCAAAGCCGCTGTGACCCGGCATCCAGATCAATTTAACATTGTTCCGTTTTTGCCAGCTTTGGAACCAATAGTACGTAACGCTTCTTCATTTGGTAAAATGTATTTATTTATTATATTATATTTATTTTTTTGTAACATATTAAATAAAATATTCCATCGTTTTTATTCGTTTCATTATCATTATTAGTAATGTTTATCATTATAATATATTATAACAACAAAAATATTAATTATGAAAATTTACGTTGATTTAAAAAAATATTATTATTAATATCGGAATGTTTTTGTTATTGATATCAAATTTAACAGTAATTATTATTGTTTTTGTTTACCTCTATATATAGTACTAGCATTATCCGCTGCGGCTTCGTCCGCAAAAACACCTTGTAACTGAGTAACATAATATTTGTCCCCGTTAAGACAGATTGTTAGATAGCACACTTCGATCATAAGGTCCATTGTGATGCCAAAGGATGTGAGGATGTGAATGGAGGACAAGATATTTTTGTGTGTAGACTAGGAATTGGTAGGATGTGCGGCTGCAGCCGACTTTTTTAGGAACTATGCCGATACTCATCTGGAGTTCGTGAAGAAAACCGCATAAAACCTTCACAAGCATAGCCGGTAACTTCGTTCTTGTCCATACACCGACAGTTTAGCCAATTAACCGATCCTATTTTTTTTAAATAATTGACAAACTGCCGATGTCGGGATTCGAACCCATACACTCCCAGCTCCAAGTACACACAACGTCTTTACAAGCGCAGCTACTCGGCTGGTCTGTCCCCGTTAAGGACAGATTTTTTTAAACGCCGTTGCACGTGGTAATTTTTTTATTTATAAGTTATGGGCTAAATAGCAATTTTCATGTCTCAATTTTCATGTATGACCCGCACAGACTGCGCACTGAAATTGTGTCTAAGTTATTGGTTGTATGAATAAATGTCTCATATAAAAGTTGTTTATTATTATTAGATAAACATTTGATATATTTAAAGATATTCTATATTTCGCATCGAATCGAAAGTTGGATTTTTATCGTAGATGTCACGCGGCACGGAGCATAAAACAATGACTTTTTAGCCAATGGCACTCGGGAAAAATGTCACTTTCTATCAGTAACAGTTTTTTGAATGAGTTTAGTAGTTCCAGAGATTACCCTCTACAAACATTTTTACCCCCATATATATTATTAAGTATTAAGTATAAGTATAGAAGTATAGAAGTATAGAAGTATAGAAGTATAGAAGTATAGAAGTATAGAAGTATAGAAGTATAGAAGTATAGAAGTATAGAAGTATAGAAGTATAGAAGTATAGAAGTATAAAAGTATAGAAGTATAGTAGTATAGAAGTATAGAAGTATAGAGATATAGAAGTATAAAAGTATAGAAGTATAGTAGTATAGTAGTATAGAAGTATAGAAGTATAGAAGTATAGAGATATAGAAGTATAAAAGTATAGAAGTATAGTAGTATAGTAGTGTAGAAGTATAGAAGTATAGAAGTATGGAAATATATAAGTGGAGAAGTATGGAAGTATATTAGTATATTAGTATAGTAGTATAGAAGTATAGAAGTATAGAAGTATAGAAGTATAGAAGTATAGAAGTATAGAAGTATAGAAGTATAGAAGTATAGAAGTATAGAAGTATAGAAGTATAGAAGTATAGAAGTATAGAAGTATAGAAGTATAGAAGTATAGAAGTATAGAAGTATAGAAATATAGAAGTATAGAAGTATATTGGCTTAGTAGTATAGAAGTATAGAAGTACAGAAGTATAGAAGTATAAAAGTATAGAAGTATAGAAGTATAGAAGTATAAAAGTATAAGTGTATAAAAGTATAAAAGTATAAAAGTATAAAAGTATAAAAGTATAGAAGTATAGAAGTATAGAAGTATAGAGGTATTGAAGTTGTATAGAAGTATAGATGTATACAAGTATAGAAGTGTAGAAGTGTAGAAATGTAGAAGTATAGAAGTATAGAAGTATAGAAGTATAGAAGTATAAGAGTATAAGAGTATAAAAGTATAAAAGTATAAAAGTATAAAATTATAGAAGTATAGAAGTACAGATGTAAATAGTTTTAAGTTTTATGCACTTATATGTTTAATAAAATGTCAAAACAAAGTCTAGCATCTCGTAGCTCAGAGACAGAGCATAGAATGTCAAAGGTCTTGTGAGTTCGATTCCCATTCTAGCTGTGAAATAATTTTTCATATCAAGGATTTTACACACTCCATGCGCATGCGTAGTATCTAATTAAAAGTGTCTGGGAAAAAAGGATTATCTGTGTCTCCCATTTGCAATAATTTAGATTATACATATATATAGAGGTCGTATGAGTGTTTCACAACAGACTTTTTCTGTTAATACGGGTATAATATTTTAAAAATAAACTCGTCTTGTAATGCCACAAAAGTAGAGTTCATTTAAAAAAATTTTATAATTGATTTGGTTCTTATTCATACGGTTTTCGAAAAAATACTTCGGATAAAATTTGCTCATTATAAATATACTAACAATTATTATTGGAAATGTTTTCCCAAAAACCAAATGAGTAAGGCACAAATCAACTATAAAAGTTTGCATAATGAACGCTACTTTTAGGCCCATAGTACATTAGCGAGTGATAAGTGAGTATACATGAAATTTAATAATTGTTGTAGCTGATTCCAGTGGCGTTTTTGTTATGTATCCGATGTTTGAAGAGGGAGCTGATGATTTTTTTTTTTAAATGATTATATTGAGATATCAACTTTATTATTGATTCCAAAAGTGGTTGTAGCAAATTTCCTCTAAAGGAAATGCAGCTATTGTTTTTGTACCAATGTTGGAATTTCGTAAAAAGATACTAGATGTTAAAAATCACGATCATAAAAATTTGTATATAAATATATATATATATATTTATATATATATATATATATATATATATATATATATATATATATATATATATATAAATATATATATATATATATATATATCAACAAATCTATAATTTTATGTGTCTTTGGACTCTCTAGCGGCCACAGTTTGATTCTGATTGGAATAAAATTTGGTATTTGAGGCGCTTTTGGTATTCAAAAGATCAAGTTCGTTAATGGGTCCAATCGGACAAGGGGAAAGGGGGATTTAGAGTGAGGGGGAAACAATAAATTTGGCATGTCTCCCATAATATTCGAAAAATCGAAAAATTTAGAACAAGTAAAGTTGTACGTATTAAGTTTTACTGTAATTTTGTTACCTATCATTTTTTCTGTTACACTAATATTTACAGAAATATTGACAGTTTAAGATTGAAAATTAAATTCCTTAATGTACACATTACGAGTTTGAGCAAAAATGATAAGATAATGAATTGTAGCAAACATGACTTTCTACAACTTTATTCCTTATGCATTTTTTGATTGTTCTAATAATAAGAGAGATATTTGTTATTTTGTATTTTCTTCTTTCTTTATGCCCCCCTTTCCCCTTTCACCTATGCCATTTATTAATAAAATTGGCCTTGCAAGTACTAAAATCATATCAGATACGATATAATATATATATATATATATATATATACATATATATATATGTATACATATATATATATGTATATATGTATATATATATATATATATATATATATATAAATTTTACAGAGGGTGATTTTCGATATCTACTAGGTAGGATCGATGGACATTTGAAGAAATTTTTGCAAAATTTTGAAGTTGGTACGAGACCAATAGCTTATTGTGAACATGGTGGCCAAAATAAGGGATCATAATTTATCAATATTTGAGTAGAACAGCTGTATATATCATAATTTGAGTTTGTTCGAAATGATATTTGTTCTACTCGCATTCGGAATTTGACAAGCCTACTTCGTGAATAGGAAAAATTGGTTAAGAAAAAAGGGGAGTTTAGAGGGAAGATGAAACGCAAAACGTTGAATCTCTCTTAATATTAGAAAAATGGAACAATTTTACATGAGTAAAATTCTAGAAAATTAATTATATCTCAATTTATCTACTGATTAATTTTTTTATAACTATAAAAGGTTTTTGAACGAAAATAACTTTTTAACTGTTTATCCCTTAACGATGATTGAAAAAACAGTCTCTTATAATTCCATATATAGGATATATTCGATAAATCAGCACTGTAGCTCTTCTCGTTCAAAAGTTATTTCGGGGTCAAATCTAGTCTGATTTAAGGTGTAGTAATATCATGGTCACGTGCACAGGCAAAAACCCCTTAAATTCGGCCTATCGCACTACCGTGCTCTAGATATTTACGTTAATGTTCACGACTTTTATATCTACAAAAAGTACTGGATCGATTTTGATTAAACTAATTTTGTTTAAAGCTGAAACTGGCATTTTATCTTTCCACGTGAGAATTAAAATTCAAAAATATTCGCTGTAATCAAAATTTGGTGGAAGTGTCGATAAATATCTTTCGTAGTGGAAGCGGTGGGAACGATAAATATTTGCAGTAATGGAAGCGGTGGGAAATGACATTGAGATGTTTAGACTTAAAATGACGGGAGCCGGAGATATAACAATAAAGCCAGACGAAGCCGCGGGTATAAGCTAGTTAATTATAATAAAAATAATAATAAAATTGTCGCCAAGAACTTAATTTCAAATATATTGTGCTTTGTTTGAAAAAAAGATCGGTGAAGATCGTTTAGGTCGTTATTGATTGAATTGTAAATAACAGAACGAGTGTATTCGTACAAAATAAAAAATATATGTAAATAAATAAATGTAATGTAATAACTATAGGTAACCGTGGTGTAATGATAAGCAAATCGTCCCGGCTCGGCGGAGGTCTGAGATTCGAGCCCTTGTGGTTACATTATCTTTGTCGCATTTTTATAGTGTACAAGGTTTTGAAAAAAAATAAAGCACCTTATTAAAATAATTCGATTGTATTGGGTAAAAAGTTTTTATCATATGGACGTTATACCTAAGCACTGTTTTCATTCGATTCGGGCTCAGAGCTAACCAGATAAAAGTTTTGGAAATTATTTGTCGTTCGGTTTGCTCATACACTAATTGTAATAAAAGTGGGTTGTAAATTTCTAGGAAGCTTAAGGGTTTAGATGTTAAAAATTTCTTGGTGACCTGATCGGAATTCAGTGTGAGGGATGCAAAAGAGTGCGAAATGTTTGTTAACCCGTTAAAATATCCGGATATGGTATAGTCCAAGTATAGGCCGTAAAAACCGTGTCCATTCAGTTAGGGGCTGAAAGTTTCAGAAACTATAGTACATATGACTCCAATTACTTACCTCGGCTATCCAGGGAGAACCTGATCCGACAGGTGGTTGACCCACCCCAAAATCTTTTATCGCGCATAACTTTTTATCGATAAGAATTACGAGAAAATCACATCATATCTTTTTTTCATCCATTTTTAATGATACCTTTTGCATATCGCCGCTCCGACTCGTCAGGAAGATTTCGTAATATAGTTTTGAATTTGATATCAATACAAATATTATCAAGAGGTAAAGTTTGTAAATTTGTATGAGGTAATCCCTGGAACTACTGAACCCATTCTAAAAATTATTAAGGTACACAACGCGTGTCCGCGTAGCAACTACGCTAGAAACCTAAGTTTTGAACAATGTGCGATAAAGAAAATCCTTAAGTATTAAATAACGTTTATCTAATAATAAAAAAATAAACAGTTTTGTATGAAACATTTTTGTATACAACTAATAGACACAATTTCAGTGCAAATTCTATGCGAGTCAGCTAGTATAAAATAAACTGTTGTATAATTAATTTGCCGTGGTTTTTTTTTTACTAAATTACAAATATTTATTTTATGTTCGAAATTTAGTCACGTGGAATTTTTAAATTCACCATTAATAATTGTTAATTTAATTATCAACTATACTAAAATTGTATATTTGTTCCTGATTTTCCGGCTTCTAATTATCGTGTTCATTAAAAAATATTAAAACTTTCCAAATTTCTTTGAATAAAATAAGTTTCATGCCAATTTTTTTCTCTGCCGATAAATAAAATTCAAAATAAAAATTGGACAGGTAACCTTGGGAAGTTTTTGTTCGTTTAATAATTATGTTATCAGTTTCAACCAAAATTATATTCCTTTCACATGTTCTGTCTAAATCACAGAAACATTTATGAGAGCACCTGAATGACCTTGTTTTACGGAAATGGGAAAATATATATTAAATCGGAAATAAGAATTAAACTTCAATTTAACTATTATTAAATTTAGTCAATGCTCAGAGGAGGGTGTAGACGAAAATATTTACTTCAAGGCTGAAGAAGTAAAAATTTTGTAGAATCTTGGCTTTTGCAAAGAGGCAAAGGGAGAGGTTCTGAAGAATGTTCCTTTTATTGGCTTTTTTATACCTTGTATATATAGGATGTTGCAAAAATGTGTGACCGGCTATACAGGAGGATATTCTTCACACGAAAATAAGAACAAAATATTTATATTAAAAGACTGAGATTGAAATTCATTAAAGAAATTGGTCAAGACCGCCATTGAGGATAATGAACTACTCCAGTCTCAAACGTTCAGTCCAACGTTGGAGCGAGCATTCGTAGCATCGTGTAGAACCGGCTTTACCCTCATATTGATCATATTCCCTCCCTTTACCCTTACATATTCACAGGTGAGAAGAGGTGCGAGCAAAATATGATCATTCATGGCAAAAAGAATCCAGGAATCTTTAAAAAAAATTTGTCTTGAAGAAATTTGTTTGGTTTAATAAATAAATAACAGATAGAAGTGAAAGGGGGGGATTGAGGGCGGTCTGTAGTAAATTTTATTAAAGTTTATTTATCCTGTATTTTAACGGTAGTAAATTATTATCCAAAAATGTATGAAGTAACTTGTGGACAGCCGCCAATGTATAAATCGTAAACAACAACACTTATTTTTTAAAGTTGGGTAGTAAATATGCTTTTTGTGGGGGTTTTTCTTTTGAATTTTCAATTTGATATTATTTACCGTTGGGCAATAAAAATTATTTGTTTTAAAGTTATAAATCTATGGGAATACCCCGATGCTTAAAATTAATAAGAAATCAGTGAAAACAATATTGTTTTTTACTTTTATATAATAAAATTAATTAATTCTCAAGCGTGATTTGAATAATAATCTTAAAAGCAGATGCACACGTTCATATTAGCGATTTTTTTTTGTTGGTTTGTTGGCATAGCCGTGCCTGAATATAGCCGTACTGCATCCAAGATAACATCATATATAAGAGAAAAAAAATCACGTAATGGTTACCTATGGAATCACATAATCCATAGTAGAAATTCATGTAACACCACTTCAGGAGCCTTTAGCTCAAAAAGTAAAGATTTCTGGGACTTTATCCCATGAGAACATTTCATCGGTAGGTTTTGTATTACAACATACATGAATTACAGCCAATTTGCCTCAAAGCCATTTTCCCAGATAACCGGACTTCCAGAACCTGTAGCTCAAAAACTAATATATATCTGAGACGTTTGTCCACGAGAACTTTTAGTCGGAAGGTTAAGTATTACAACATACTTGAATTTCCCACTTCCAGAACATGTAGCTCACAAGATCAAAGATTCCGGGATTTTTGATCATGAGAACTTCTGATCGAAAGGTCATTTAATATAACATAGTTGAATTTGAGACATTTCTCATAAGGATACTACGAGATCCTTTCAATTAACCACTTATTTTTTCTTCTACTTATTTTTTAAATTTTTATACTCGGTATATAATATATAGTTTAGTTCTGTTTTTGTAACGGTTGAAAATATTTAGCGCAGAAAAAAATTTTTTGTATAGATGTTCATAAAATGACTTAATTAGTCTAACTTTTGCTTAAAACTTTTTTCATAAATTTAGTAAATACCGGGTATTTAAGCAATTAACTCAGTTAGTTGTTATTTTCACTTGTTTATTATGAATTCTACAGTTTTTATTTTAATCTCGGTTTTTTAAAAGTCAAGAAACATTGTTATTATTTCTATGGCGATTTTTCCGCCAAATAATTTGGCCGCCTGCAGCGTGCTGCGTACGCAATGAACGCTGGTCAAGCACAGCCTTGTATGTAGTGTCGTAGTTTGTGGGTAAAGTAATAATGTGTCTGAAATTTTCTTACTTATTTTTAAAAGGTATGATCTTACAATTAAGATCCCAGATAAATACAAATAAATCTGCAAAAAAAAAGCTACAAAATTAGTGACGTACACCTTAGCCTCTCATTAAATAAACATAAAATAAATCTTTCACATCAAAAATCCTGTACAGGTTTTTTTTATAAACTGCGATTTCACACACAAAGAAAGAGATCCTTTCAATCTTTGAAAATCATTTAAAATCAAAGAGAACAAGCAGGAGGCTATTACTAGAATCAGGTAAGTTTACTATAATAAAATTAAAAAAATTAAAAAATATAACAAAACATTTATTCAACAAAAAAGAAAGAGCATACACAATACATGTATTGTATATAAATCTATCTTTACTTTCTGTTCATTTAAAAGTTATTATTTATGAACAGATAGTTGTTAAACAAGGATGGCTTTATGTGGAACATATTTCGTTATCTTTCTTTATTAAAATACAAATAATAATAATAGTATGTAATGTATTTTGTTGGATTGAATAAAATCAAACCAATTGGCTCTGTTTACATGTAATATAAACAAGAAGCAGTACCGAAAAATTCCCTTTTCCATAAAAGCAAATTAATTGTCAGTTGGGCCGATAGTATTTATCCAATATGAAGAAAGGGTTAAATGTATGTGAACTGGAATTATGCTGCAAGATAGAAAAAATCTTTAAACACAAAACAGCAACTTTTGTTTGAAACTTTTTTTACATACATTCCATAGTTTTGGTGTAAATACGGGACACAAATGTGGCATGCATTTTGTATTTACGCCAGAATTGGATGCATGGAAAAAAGTTTTAAACAAAATTTGTTTGTTTTTATGAGATAAATATTCTTTGTATTTAAAGATTTTCCCTATCTTGTACTGTTAAATGTATGTCACTGAAAAAAGAAAAATAATTGTAATTTTTCTTTAAAACAAAAAATAAATAAAAATTATAAAGTGGGAAAAAAAGCAAAGCTAATTTACTAAAATTATAAACCTATAAAATGGATTTGGAAAAATTAAGACTCGAAACAATAAAGAGATATTCTATATTTTGTGTTTTTCTCTTTCTCCAAGCATCCCTTTTTCCTCGACCAATTCTACTCACTTACGAACTCCTGCTTAACGAGTGTAACATATTTAAGTGGTAACTTTTCAAATGAACATACGGTATATTTGGAATATATCTAATCGGTCGCATTATAAGTAAATGAATGAGAAGAAGATAAAACTTAAAAGTATTCAAAAAGTGTGACTGCTAGAGAGTTTACAAATACGTGGAAAATATATTTATATATGATATATGTCTTTAGTCAACTCTAACAGTTACATTTTTAAGGTCGGTCACACACATTAGTCAAGTCACGTCTCCGTTCCGTCATAAAAAATATATTTTTCAGAGTGCAAGTGGCGCTGTCTACACGGAGGCGGTGTAGCGCAAATCTGGCAAATCAGACCCCTCAGTCACATACTCGTCACCGAACCGTCAACATCAGATTTCTTCTGAACGATATTTTTTATTTTTGGCATGTTTTTAAACTTTTTGGTAAAGTTTATATTATTTTTTTATATTTATGGTGGAACATGACGGATTGACGGTTCTAATTCGGAACGGAAATTGATGTGTATGAAACGACCTTTAATCCGGTGGGAATGAAATATGATGTGTAGTGTGCTTCCGGTTTTGTGCTTTTGATAATGGCATTTATTAAGATTGTATCTTTTGAATTTTCGAATTTGATTATATTGAGAAAAGTCGACGCGTGCATTAATAAGACAAAAGTAAATTCAGATCTATTTCCAAAAGAGAAGTGGTGTATTTATTCGGAGAAAAATCGCTAAATTGACGCAGCTCTTTGTGTAGCGAATTATATTTATAGTTAATATACAGCTTGTATTTTAAAATACACCCAATCTGTATCTATAATGTATCTATTGCTGTCTATATGCAGTGTACTATGATATGGTGTCTTTGTTACACTTAAACTGCATTAAAATCAGTATTGTATAACATATAACTATAGTATGATAACTATATATACTTATCACTCTCTAACTACAATCATATATATATATACATATATATATATATATATATATATATATATATATATAGTTGCGTCCTACTTGTGCATGTATATATCGTCCGTCGTGTTGTAATGATGATCGTCAGTGTCGTCGTTATTGTCCGTCGTCAGCCGTGTGAGTGTGTCTGCTTGTATATGTAACAAAGACACCATATCATAGTACACTGCATATAGACAGCGATGGATACACTATACATTGTTTCTAGATTGGGTGTATTTTAAAATACAAGCTGTATACAGTTACTTTAAATCTTATATGTATTCTACTATATGGTCAGTTTCTGGCCAAGTGGAAGCCGTTCCTACATTGAGAGATAGATAGTGCCTATTGTTCTCTATTCTCCGAGCGAAATATTGTAAGCTGTTATGCTTTTTTATTGCATAAATATCACGTGTAAACCAGTTTATGTTCCCAGTACCGATATTTTAGAATTCTCAAGCATATACAGTATGGACGAGGAGTCTCGGAGGGAGTATTACATATATGCTCATAGGAGAGAGAGAAAAATATAGTCGGCACTCTAATGTTGGGCCATTCTTTCCTATACCAACTGACCATATAGGAGTACTACATATATGCTTGAAATACAGATGCGATGTAAACAGAGCCAATTTTTAACACAGCAGTATTTTATATTATTTTATGTTATATATGCAGCTGCTCTGAGACATTTTTGTTAATAGCATAGTAGTGAAGGTAGCGTGTACATATTACACAGAGAACCAATATATAACAATACACA
Source organism: Nineta flava (assembly GCA_963920215.1). Lineage (NCBI taxonomy): Eukaryota > Metazoa > Arthropoda > Insecta > Neuroptera > Chrysopidae > Nineta > Nineta flava. The sequence continues at coordinate 63,522,312 of OY986043.1, forward strand.
CAGTGGTGTGTGTACATGTTGTTTATTTTTAAATAAATATATATAAAAAATATATTATTTCAAAAATATTGTTTTGGTTTTTTATTTATTTTTTGTATGAAAAGCTGCCTTATAGACTATGCAACAGCAAAATAATATTATAAAATTTGTTGGAAAATTATTAATAATATAACTATAACTAAAGTGTGTTTTGTTTATTAATTTAATTTTTTAAAGTTTTAATTAGTTTTTTTTTGTATTTTGTAAACTAACCAAGTGATAGAAAGTACACCAAGTAATTACTTTATTTGTGAAAGTTTTTATATGTTATTTAATTATTATTTATTATTGATGAACTTGGTGTTCTGATTTATTTTTATTTTGATAGTTTTTGTTGTGTGATTTGACCTTGATATAGTGCAGTAAAATTTGATTGTCTTCAAATTGCAATATTTTGTAAGTACTTTTTTTTACTAATTACTTTTTTTTTTATGTAATACATTTAAAAATTTTGTTAGCCATTTAATTACTTTATTAAAGACGGGTTTAACAACAATTTAGATACCACAAAAGAAGTTTCGAGATTTAATTAACATCGTTCAATTTAAAAATCATTTCAGTACATGTCTTTTTTTTTGCGATACTGTTAAGGTGAATAGCCCCCAGAATGTAATTTTAAATTTGTATTGCATGATTTTTAAACGGTGTAATGTAAAGATTTTTTGCAGCAAGTTCTGGAGTTCTTTTTGTACTAACAAAAAATTTTAAATATGAAAATGATTTATAGTTTAAGGGCTCCATAAGTTTTGAACAGTTGTGGTAAATTTTAATCAGAGAATGTATATATGCCCTTGGAGGGGAATAATATAAGGATTAGTTTAAACTAGTTTTGAAGTTATTCAATTTAGGTATGCAAATAATGTATGCTTTAGTTAACCCAAGAGACATCCGTGTATCGAAGTCTGAGTTGAAGCGTTCTGATATAAACATTAATTTTACTCATTCAGGGAACAATTTATTGTAAACGCCGAAATTTTGTACATTAAAATGGCAAAAGTTAGTATTTTACTAGTAAGTGTAGCCGGCTTTAAGCTTTTTGCTTCTGCAAAGATAAGTTTTGATAGATTTGTGGAGAAGTCTAAATTTTGATTATTTATCATGTAAGAACCTATAAAATTCAGAAAGTTGGATTTTATGAGGAAAGGGATCCTTGAGATATTTTTCAATAGGATATATTATAAAGAAAAAGTGCACCTTAATGAATTTTAAAGAAAAATTGAAAGAAATATATTTAATAGAATTTGTTGGTTATCAACATAAATTGAATCTTTGTTATGTTGGTAGAGGAGCTTTCGAAAATAAAATCTAAATGTTTATATTACTACTCACTTGATTTTTCAACGGCTTCTATCTAGTTTAAGAATATAGACTTCAGACTTACCCTTGAACAGGATATCTTGAGTAGGGTTTTAGATTAGTTAAATTTAGGTTATTTTACTTTTGAGGAAGAATGTTTGATTTATTATAATAAATAGTTGATAGTGTAAAAAGAGACATTTTATTGTATTATTTTTATCATTATTATTAATTATCATTAATTAATTATGAATTATGTCATAAAATAGCTATTGATTAATGGTTATTAATAATAATGACAAATCCGTTTAATAAGATTTCTGATTTCTTTGTATAATGTATTTTCAATGGTTTTGGTATATTCATATTGTTGAACAACTCTTAAAACTTAAGGAAAATGCTAATTTTTCCTATGTTTATTTTCATAAGATTTCTATGCGAAATTAACAAAAATATTTTTTAGTTTAAAGTAGATATAATTGAAATGAAAATACTTCGCATACCAAAATCTGTCAAACATAAAAATCGATGAAAATCACCTGACATCAACGGAAAATGTCCGAAATGATACAAAATTAAATGGAAATTTTTGGACACAAATTAGTTTCATAGAAGTATTGGCATTTACAGGAGGCTAGAAGATATAGTGCAAAAACTATAATTTAATTAAATAAAAAAATATTTTCGTAAAAATATTTTTGATTATAGTTTTGGAAATTCAGTTCCTTCAGAAAAATTAATAATAAGGATAACCCATGATTATATTGTCTGAAGAAGGAGCTGTGTATAGTTCCAAATAGTTATATATAGTTAAAAATAAATATATTAAAAAAACTCTCTTCAATCCAATATTTATAATGGATTTAGCAGCGTCAACTAAGCGAATTTCCTTATAATAATACAGAATGTAGAATAAATTTCATTCTGAACTGGCTAAAACTAGCTACAGACACACCCACACACACATATATAATATATAATATATATATATATATATATATATATATATACATATATATATATATATATATTCCATTTATTTGTTCACTCCTGTAGTGGTGACTTTCGTATTTGATATTTGAAAGTTAGTTAATGAGTTATAGGGAAAAGGGGGGCTTAGAAAAAGAAGAAAATAAAGATTATATCGCTGAGATTCACTTATAATAAAAAATGGCAAATATAAACAATATATATCTTAATATTAGAAAAAACTAAAAATCTGTAAGTAGTAAAGTTGTAGTAAATCAAATTTTCTACAATTCATTACCTGATCATTTTTTCTCAAACTCTAATATATAGAGAGATATTTAGGATTTTAATTTTCAATCTGAAATAGAGTAACAGAAAAAATGATAAGAAACTAAATTGTAGTAAAATTAATTTTCTATAACTTTACTTCTTATATATTTTTCGATTTTCCCAATGTTCAGAGAGATATATCAAATTTTGGCGATAAAACTCATCTTGCACTAATTTCCCTAACACCCAGTATTATATATTTAAATTGAGGAATGTATTGATGAACTAATGAGTCGAATATAATTAATTTGGAACGTGTACTACACGTTCATGGAATCAAATTCTTATAAATGTTGAACACCTGCCCCAAAAATATTACAAATATGTGGCTATGAAATTTAATCTAATATTGGAAACCACATATACCATACGATTGTGTTTTATAACTTTACAGATTCATTGTTTCACACGCACAGGATATTGTAACTGGAGGTTTTAAATTTAATTTTTATTTGAATCAATACAAATATATTTTAGTATTGCATTTGATCGAATCTGTTTAGGGGGAGGGGGTAAATGATTATTTGAAACAACAGTCTGCATTTTAAGGCCTAAGAGCATCCTAATGTTACGTGTCTTGTCTATCGAAGCATATAACAAATAATCTCTGAAACATAATCAATAATATTTTAACTTTAATTTTTAATGTTTAACTCTATTATAAAATTGTAAATGTCTGTTCGTTTGTTGGAGAATTATGCAAAAGGCTACTGGACCGATTTTGATGAAACATTTTTTGTTTAAAAGCTTTTGATTAAACTTAAAAAATGGTATGTTATATCGTTCCGATGATAGGAGACGGAGATACAACAATAAAAGTGAGCGAAGCCGCGGGCTAATAAGCTTGTTTACTATACAAATAACTGACTTAGTTTGAGATGTTTTTTTAACGAATGTTTGAGATTAAATTATGGCAAAACTTCAGTTTATGTTTAAAGAAGTTTCAAACAAAAGGAACACCTTTTGTCTTTTCACTTTTTCTCTATTTCTAACATTTTAAAAAGTAGAGATTTATATTATCTGTCTTCGTTTTTGAGTTATCGTGTTGACAAAAACCTATACCAATAATTTTTTTTCTTCGGTCAATATTTTAAAACCGTTATAAAATAGGTATAAAATGCACTTATACCCTTCAAATCAGGACATAATAGTCTTGTAAATATTATACCCCGTGTGTTCATTTGAAAAGTTTCCATTTAAATATTTTTTTTCTATATGCATTTTAGAAAATAATGTTTCGAACAAAAGTTCAGTTTAAAGGGGGAAACATATTAAAAAAACATTATAGACATTTTTTCTAAGAAATAATTTCGATGTTGATTATCAAATGAGGACGACACAAAAACCTTTTATAAGTCGAAATTCTTTGAACTGGAATTATTTTGCGTCTTCCTTGAAATTCGACTTACCGAGGCTCTACTCTCTCTCGAGGCTTTTACACTCTCGTTCATAAAAATTAAACCAGTAAGTCACATTCTAAACATGTTAATAACTGGATAAGCGAAAAAACTCTACAAGTGAGAGTAATTGACAGCTCTCATCATTTTAACCCTTAAAAACCTCTACAAGTGAGAAACAGAATCCTCTATATGAGAGACAACCACTTGCTCAATACCTCTATACGTGAGAGTCGAGCGTATTTACTATATGTTTTTTATGATGCTGTCTAAATTTCGTGGATTAACAACAAACTTAAATAAAAATTGCATCTATCACTGTTTCCTGTATTATTTCCATAAGCGAAAAAACGATTCCGGTGAACTCTCACTCATCCAGGTTTGACTGTATATGTGTAGTATTTCATACAATACAACACTTAGAATGTTTCAACTGGTTCAATTTTATACGGGAGTGTATGTATAGATCCGCACTTGACCGATTTTTTTTTAATATTTTGGTTTTTAAGTATAATAATATGTAATTAGATATATTATAATGGTACATATGGTATTTTTTTTAATAAATATAAATAAATGAGGCTTTTTATTATAAATCACCGCAATAGTATTGATTGATGTGACCTTTTTGGCTAGTATTGTGTGTATTATAATGTAATATTATATATTATTCTATTTTTAACCCGACTTCAAAAAAGGAGGATGGTTCTCAATTCGTCTGTATTTTTTTTCTTTTTTTTTTTTTTTTTTTTTTTATGTGTGTCACCTCAGAACTCCGACATTTATGAACCGATTTGGAATTTTTTTTTTTTGTTTTAAAGGGTTTGGTTTCCCATTGGTCCCATTGGCACCAAATCGCATTCTGATGAAGGGATCCCCAGAAAATCGAGGAAAATCCTCATTTTATATGTGATAACCGATTTCTGTGAAATTTTTTTTTTTTTTTGAAAGAGTATACTCATTCGTAATGGGAAAATCAGAAAATTTTTTTAAAAACCGACTTCAAAAAATTTTTTTACAAAAAAAAAACCGACCCCAAAAAAAAAAATTTTTACAAAAAAAAAAACAAAATGCATGTAAATAAAATTGAAAATCTGTTATAAAAAAATGCTCTTAAAATTAAAAAAAAAAAAACGGGTAAAAAAAAAATGTGTTATAAAAAAATTCACTAAAAATTAGTAAGTCGTTTAGTAGGTCTACCCATATTTAGACAAATAAAACTAGTTATAGAACTTCAAAGTCACTAAAAAGCGAGAAATAAACCATATTTTGACAAAATGGAAACCCGACTTCAAAATTAAAATATTCTATAACAAAAAATGCACTAAAAAGTAAAAAAATAATTGCATATTCTTGTGCCAATTTTAGTTCACCTAAGCAAAAATTTTTAAATATATATGTACAATTATTGTTATTTTTGGAGGCGGTGTCCAAAAATTATGTGAATTTCTCTATGCTGACACCGACTCCAAAAATAACAATAATTGTACATATATATTTAAAAATTTTTGCTTAGGTGAACTAAAATTGGCACAAGAATATGCAATTATTTTTTTACTTTTTAGTGCATTTTTTGTTATAGAATATTTTATTTTTGAAGACGGGTTTCCATTTTGTCAAAATATGGTTTATTTTAATAATATTTATAATCAATTTATTGTGAACTAAATTCTAACAATCATTAGACATAAAAAAAAACAATTGTTTGTGTGTCGTCTAATAACTCTTTTTGTTTAACATGTATACTAGCTTATACCCGCGGGGTTACTCGCGTTTTTAGCGAATTTTCTCCAAAGGAAATGCAGCTATTGTTTTTGCACCAATGTTGGAATTTCGTAAAAATTTCTTCAAATGTCCATCAATCCTACCTATTAGATGTTAATAAGCACTACCGCTAAAATTTGTATATATATATATATATATATATATATATATACATATATACATATATACATGTGTACTTTTTTGAAATGTCTGTGGACTCTCTAGCGGTTACAGGAATGAAATTGGGTATTTGGGTCGCTTTTGGTATTCTAAAGGTCAAGTTCGTTAATGGGTAAAATCGGACGAGGGGAAAGGGGGTTTAGGGGGAGGGCAAAGGGGTTTAGGGGGAGGGGAAAACACAAAATTTGACGATCTCCCTTTATATTTGAAAAATCGAAAAATTTATCAGGAGTCAAGTTTTAGGTACTAAGTTTTACTGTAATTTTGTTTCTTATCATTTTTCTGTTACACTTATATTTACAGAAATATTTACAATTAAAGATTTCAAGTTAAAATTCTAAATATCTCTGTTCACATTCGAGTTTGAGAAAAATGATCAAGTAATGAATTGTAGCAAACTTGATTTTCTACAACTTTACTCCTTATACATTTTTTGATTATTCTAATATTAAGAGAGATATTTAATATTTTGTGTTTGTTTGACACGAATACATAAAATATATTTTATTGTAAAAAATTTTGATTGTCGTTTCCATAGTAACTATAAACTATAATCATTATACCGTTTTTTTTAGCTATTAATAATTTAATTTTTGCAAATACTAAAGTCATATCAGATATTATATTTCATTTTGATCACACTAAAATTATGACCGCTAAAGGGTGATTTATATATTCTAAGGAAATTCGCTAAGTTGATGCAGCTCCTGCGTAACGAATTTTTTTATTATCCGACTGCCGCCATCGTAGCGACATAATAATGCCACATAACACATATAGAAGAATTGCACTTAGACCTTATGCTTCTCCCATATTTTGGTAGTAGTCAGGAGCTTGCATATCAGGTTTTTACGATGGTTCATATTTTCGGGGTGAGATGCACCATATATCCTGTATCTGCTGTAATCGAGAGATTTGCAGTAAAAGATGATGTGGCTGGATGTTTCTTCCTCCTCGCCGCACAGTCGTCATATACTGGATCCTTTAAGGAGTTCTATTGTGTGCAGAAGCTTTCGTAGGTGATAGTGTCCGGTGAAGAATCCGGTAACTTTTCAAAGTTGTATCCTCTTCAGATTGAGTGCATCGAGCGACAGCCTCTTGGATGCATTCCGAGCACAGTATTTTCCCATATAACTATTATACTTATCACCTCAACTACAATCATTTATTAACACGCTTTTATTAACTTGGTATGTAACGGAATCTTTGAAGTCAATTTTAACCTACTTCTAATTGTCGTATCGAAATGAAACTTTGTATGTACATGTGGTTTGGATGACAATGAATTTTTATGGTAAGCATGACCATAATCGGAAAAGGGAAAGGCGGATTTAGAGGGAGGGGAAACATACAATTTGGTATATCTTTCTTAATATTGAAAAAATAGAAAAACACATCAGAAGTAGAGTTGTAGAAAATTAGTTTTACTATAATTAAGTTTCTCATCTTTTTTTCTGTTTCTCTAATATTTACAAAGATACTGACGGTTTAAGATTGAAAATTTAAATTCTAAGGTTCGTTTCAAGACTAAAAAAGCAAAAATAAATAATAGTTTTAAAAAACTAAAAAATATGCTTTTATAGCTAGCCAAACCAAAAAGTAGAAAATAATTTTTAACAATAAAATAATTAATTTGATTGTTAAAAAAGTGTGGGGTGCTTTTTACTATAATTTGATATAAAGGATATTGATTTGGTATTATAATTTGATGTTAAGCACCCCACGTTTTTTTCCAATCAAATTAATTATTATGTTGATAAAAATTATTTTCTACTTTTTAGTTTGGCTAGCTATAAAAGCATGTTCTTTAGTTTTTTAAAATATTATTTATATATGTATTAGTTGTATCTTACTCGTGTATGTATACATCGTCGTTATTGTCCGTCGTGTGAGTGTGTCTACATGTGTATGTAACAAAGACACCATATCATAGTCACTACAAATTGACAGCGATAGATACACTATACATTATTTCCAGATTGGGTGTATTTTAAAATACGGGCTGTATATATATATATATATTAGCATTACGCAAAAGCTACGGGACCGATTTGACGAAACTTTTATTTTGTTTAAAAGCTTATGATTAGACTTAAAAACTGGTGTTTTATGTTGCTACGAGAGTAAGAATTCGAAAAATATTCGGTGAAATTAAAATTTTTTGGAAGTGTCGATAAATATTTGTATTAGTGGAAGTGGTGGGAACGATAAATATTTGAGGTGGAGGAAGCGGTAAAACGTGGCGAAGCCATGTGTATAAGCTAGTAAGATATAAATTTGTTTAAAAATTCGGAAAAATGGAAA